>VWZK01004343.1:0-32230 GCA_013396935.1 Baryphthengus martii
GGTCTCCGGCGAGACCTGGGCGGGGCCGGAGCCCCCGTGGCCACGCCCCCAGTGCAAAGCCCGCGCTGGGCTCTATCGCGAGACGGGGCTGTTCCCTGCGCTTGGGCGGCCGGCGCCATCTTGGGGCAGTGGCGGGCGCAGCTCAGGCGAGGGGGGGGGGGTGTGCTGGGCTCTGCGTACTAATGCAGAACAAGGCGGGGCAGCTGCGGGGTCTGAACATCCCCAGGCTCCCCTGAGCAAGCTGTGCAGGCAGCGTTACCTATCAGGGACAGAAATGTTGTTAGGGGCTTCAGGAAGAAATGCAAGCAAGGATACTGGTACACCCTGGAGGAGGCAGATACTGTATGGGGTCTCAGACATGTACAATCAAGGGCATCAACTGTGTCTGGCACCTTGGCAGTGCACACTAGAAACCCCGTGTTCTAGTGCTCTAGAAGCTCTAGAACACAGTGCGGGCTCTTTTGGGGAGGATTCTGTGCTAAAGGGCTCCCAGGCACCCATTGGTCATCCTGACAGGGAATCTCATGAACCTTCCAGGGGCTAAGGTCCAGGCTGTTGCTGAGAGGGTGCCACGTTTCAGAAATGGGCTGTTCTCTGTTCTGGCTGTGTGATGTGGGCAGGAATGGCACAGCGAGGCAGGACCTGGGTGGAAACCAGCCAAGCTGCACAGCTCTGAGACCGCAAAGAAAAGGATGGGCACTCAAGGCATCTTCTCTCATTTGAGCAGTCAGAGGAAAGGGTGCAGGCAGGACCAGGTGCATTATTAGGCGAATGTTGACTTGTCTTCATGGCTGGTGCTGTTGCTGGGGGGGGAGTTTGTTTTTCCTGAAGATGGGACACTGCTGCCTCTGACCAGCTAGGGAGAAATGGAATCCACCTGAGCATAAAAGGCAAAGAAATCGTTGCCACCAGGCTGGCAAACTTGGCAAGGGGAGTATAAAAGTGACAGGCCAAGGGAATGGGGTCCCCAGGGGCGACCCTCTTCTGTGAAGTTGAAAGAGCAGGGGAAAGAGCCAAGGCCAGCGGAGCAGCTCTGAATGCCCTCTCTGTGGGGGTAGAGGATGGAAATCCGCACAGCAGCAAAGACGCAAGGGTTGTTGAGGCATTAAAAACTGGAAAAAACCTGAGAACAGTCATACAGTATTAGGGCTTTGTCCCCTACCCAAACATGGCAGGGTCAGTGAAATGCATCTACACCAGCGCAGGCGGCATGGACACCAAATGGGAAGAGCTGGAAGCCATTGTGTAGCTGGAAAACTGTGATGGATCTGTGGAAACAATGGGATGAGTGATACAGGTGGAGTGCTGCAGTGGGTGGCTCTAAACTACTGAAGGGATAGGCCAGGAAGGAGAGGTAGTGGGATAGTGCTTTGCATTAGGAGGGTTTTTACCATCTGGAGCTTGACAGTGGTGATGAACGGGTCGAATGTTGCTGGATATGAATCAGGGGGAAGGCCAACCAGGCAGATACCGTGGTGGGAGCCTGCTAGGACAAGGCAGATAAGAATCATAGAATCATTAACATTGGAAAAGACATCTAAGATCATCAAGTATAACTGTCTATCCAATATTGTCACGTCCGCTAAACCATGTTCTGAAGTGCCACGTCTACACGATTTTTAAACACCTCTAGGGATGGTGACTCCACCACCTCCCTGGGCATTCTGTGCCAATGCCTCACTGCTCTTTCAGTATAGAATTTTTTCTGAATGTCTAGTCTAAACCTCTCCTTGCACAACTTAAGCCCATTACCTCTCGTCCCGTTGCTTGTTACTTGGGAGAAGAGACCAACGCTCACCCCACTACAACCTCCTTTCAGGTAGTTGTAGAGAGCAATAAGATTTCCTCTCAGCCTCCTCCAGACTAACAATCCCAGTTCCCTCATCCGCTCCTCATAAGACATATTCACCAGACCCATCACCAGCTTTGTTGCTCTCCTCTGGACCCGCTGCAGCACCTCAGTGTTTCATGTACTTCAGCGCCCAAAAGTGAACACAATACTCGAGCTGCGGCCTCACCAGTGCTGAGTACAGGGGCACAATCACTAGAAGTCTGACAATTGCTAGCCCATGTTCTAGTAGGGCACTTCAATTTACTAGATGTCTGCTGGAATTAGAACACAGCAGGGAGGGAAGAGACCAGGAAGTTCTAGAGTGTGTGGAAGAGCCTTTCCTGGCAAAGCTCGTGAGGGAGGCAACTGGGGAATGCTCCCTGCGTTCTTCTTCCCAGGGCCCTGGGCTGCCTCTGCCTGGGGAGGGAGGCACTGACTCGGTGTTGGGGCAGAGATACAACGAGGCTGCTGAGGCTGGAGGCACCTCTGGGCTCCATCTTGTACAGAAAATCCCACGTGTTGGAGATCAGTGTTCACAAAGGAGACAGAGGAGTCCTGTAAAAATAAAATTGACTTTATTTGAATAAAGGGAGAGTCCACTGGGCATATGCCAGTGGGGTGTCTCGAAATACTGGGGGGTGCAGCCCCTTTTATTCTAATTTCCTGGCGGCATAAGACCCGTTCACCGTTGCCCAAGGTACTAGGAAAGTACAGACTTCCCAATCCACCTACTACATGTGCCCTGTTAATATGCACACACCTTCATATCCTGTGTCGTATGTTTCATTAACTACTTTATGACTCCCATGGGAGGAGAAGTTACTATTCATGAGTCTATTACACGCTCGCACACGCTTCCTTAAAGTTCAAAAGTTTACAATTCCTTTAAATTCCCAACCGGTGTCAGTCGATCCTCACTGATCTCCTAGTCCTATCTGGTTCCTTGATTGCCAATTAGCACTCCCCTGCAAAGCCATCTCCTTGGTACAGTGAGGTGTTCTCCTTTGTAAAGACATCCTCCCCTGTATCCTCTCAATCTGGTCCAGCTTCCACTGAGCTGGTTGCCCATGTTTTGAGGATCTTCAGGGGTGGAGACTCCAGCACGTGGGCAACCTGTGCCAGGGCTCAGGCAGCCACACAGTGAAGTGTTCTTTGATGTTCAGAAGGACCCACCTGTGTTCCAGTTTGTGCCCATAGCCTCTGGTCCCAGCACTGGGCACTACTGAGAAAAGCCTTGCTCTGTCCTCTGAGCACCTTCCCTGCAGGGAGAGAAGAAGCTGCTGAGACCCTCAGCTGTAGATGGAACAACCCAGCTCACCTGCTCCCTGTGCTTGCCATGGAGCAGCCTGGGCAGGCCTGATCTGCAGGAGCACCAGGAGGAAGAGGAAAACATTCCTGCTGGCCCATTTCAGCCAGGTCCCCAGATGCAAACACACCCTGCACTGGGGCACCAGCCACCCCCTGGTTCTGTGGGTGACAGCGGTGTTCCTGCCGGGGTTGGGCATTGAGGTGGTCGCAGCCCCAGATGCAGAATGGTTGAAGCACAGGCCAGTGAGAGAGACAGTCTGTCAGTTACTAACATTTCTGAAAGAAGGGCTCCCCAAGGAATTCCTAGCCCCAGGCCCCCCAGCTGCTACAGGAGGACTTCTGCAACCAGCGCTGCCAGCACAGGGGTTGCAGAAGCAGGAAGAGCAGGGCTGCCAATGGGATCTCCAGCAGGTGTTCAAACAGCTCCAGAACCAGGTGAAGCACTTCTAGAGGCACCATCCTGCCCTGCATGGCTCTAGGAACCCCGACCACGTGCCCAGACCCCAGGACCTCTCCACTGGGCACTATGGTCCATGTCCCCAGGGCTCTGCGCCCTGCCCACCCCATGCCTGGGAACCCGCTTGTGCTTGTGCTCGTTGCCCACCAGGAGTTCCCATGGAGGGTCCTGGCCAAGGGCTGGCCCTGGCTTCTGCACTGGCTCCTTGACATCCTAGTTAAACTAAGGGTGGCAGACAGCGTTTTCCAGGTGCCCTTCTGAAGCTCTAGAGAAGCTCCTGTGGAGAGAAGAGGCTGCTGAGGCCCTCAGCTGCAGACAGAACAGCCCACTCGCTCCTTGCGCTTGCCATGGAGCAGCCTGGATGTGCCTGATCTGCAGGGGCACCAGGAGGAGGAGGTGTTGGATGAGGGCCAGTGGCTCTGCATCTGCACCATGCTGCTGCTACCGCTGTGGCCACTGCTACTGCTGCCACTGTACTGGGAGCTGGTCGCTGGGGGCTGAGCGCCATCATGGCCTCATGGCCGATGTCCAGGCAGGAGCAGTGGCTGGTGGTTTTAGTTCCAGCTCTCAGGGGTGCTGGGGCAACTTGTCCAGCTGTTTGGACCTGAGGAGCAGCCAATGGTTTCCAGGTGCTGTTCTGAAGCTGTAGAGATGATCCTTTGGAGAGAGGAGGTCACTGAGGTCCTTCAGTGCAGATGGTACAGAGGAACTATCTGGACTGGGTCCAGAGCTGGCCAGGCTCACACCAGGTTGCTCCTGCTCGGAGCAGTTGGGATGCTCCTGACTGGGCCCATGGAGTTGCTCCTGCCTGGTCCTACTGTGTATTTGCCTACGCCCGCCCCCAGTGTGTTATTTGTGTACATTTTGGTGCCTTACCTCTGCTGTGGTGAGGAGTGGTGGGAGCTGGAGCAATGAGCTGCTCCCAAGCAGAGAACACATGCAGGACAGGGAGCCCGGGGCCTCAGCGCGGGGCGTGGAGTCCAGCATGGTCTGTGGACCCTGTGCACCACCTCTACTCTGGCTCTGCAGAGCAGGAGAAGGAAGAGACCCCACTCCACCCCAGCCCCTCTACTGGGACCTGCAGGCAGCACGCCTTCCCTGTCTGGTACGCGGGGCTGCTCAGCGTGGGCAGGGCACGCGTGCAAGATCTGGGGGTATCCCCCAGCACTCACTGCATCCCTAGGGTCTGTGTGGGCTTCTGCAATCCTCAGTGGGATCTTAGTGCTGACCAATATCTGAAAGGTGAGGATCAAGAGGATGGGGCCAGACACTTGTCTGTGGTGCCCAGTGACAGGACAAGGGGCAACAGGCACAAATTGGAACCCAGGAGGTTCCATCTGAACGTCTAGTTGAAGATGTCCCTACTCACTGCGGGGGGGTTGAACTAGGTGATCTTGAAAGGTCCCTTCCAACCCAAACCATTTTGTGATTCTATGAGGAGAAACTTCTCTCTTGTTAGGGTGTCAGAGTCCGGCACAGGCTGCCCGCAGAGGTTGTGGAGTCTCCTTCTCTGGAGAGATTAAAAACCCTCATGGATGCGAACTTGGCAGCCTGCTCCGGGTGACCCTGCTGGAGCAAGGGGGCTGGAAAATACGTTCTCCAGAGGTTCCTTCCAACCCTCACCAATCTGGGATTCTGGAAATCTACCCTGAAGACACAAATAACAAACTGATGAGAAATCATCCCCTTTACCACTTGTTAATTGGCGCAGGCCAGGGAGGCTTCCCCTTCACACCTACCTTTCTTGCTGTCACCTAGATGCTCTCAGGAGGGATTTTCAAGCTGTCAGTGATGGCACTGGCCAGGTGTATTCGCTCCAATGATGCCGACTTGGCCGTGCTCAAGAACGTGACATGCGCTTCTTCTATGTGATCTCCTGGAGGAGCGAGTGGTCTAGTGGGAGAGCAGCTGGAAATAAAACTGAGAATCAGAACTACAGGAACATTCTTAACACAACCACACAAAGGGAAAATTGTAGCTTGGTGGGATACTATCTTCCTAACCAACACAAGAGGGATTGCATCGAATTGTTCTTGTCATGCTATGGAAAACTTGCTTTTCTATACAAAGCAATATTTCTATCGTGGTTGGGTAACGTCATAAAACTCTGACATATTTACAACTCATTTCACATCTCGTGTCTTGAAATCAAAGTGTCCTGTCCCACTCGGTCCCCACTGAATCTGTGTCGTCCCCCGTAAAGTGCGCCAACAGAAGAGCCGATCCCTGCTCGGCAGAGCCCCAGAGCCAGTGGAGTCACGACATTGGCTCAGAGGAACGATGTCAAACAATTCATTGATATACACTGGGAACAATTATTAAGCTTTTACAGATAAGCATATTTGGCGCAGGAGTTCTTATTGATCACTTTAGGCTATAATTAGGCTGTTTATCAACAAAAATGGATAAAAAGAAGTTGAGAGAAAGAGAAAGGGAGAGAACAGCAAAGACATGTCACCAACCCTGGAAGCCGCAGTGATGGCAACAGGCGGGACAGTCCTCAGGTGATGGAGTCACTCAGGAACTTCGGGCTCGAGCATTTTATAGGCTAGTCCTCACCCCTTTCTCACACCAGCCGCCCCCGTGTTCCACACCAGACACACAGCTTTTGACCGTCTGCGCAGGTGCCAGTGCTGGGGGTGATTGCAAAGTGTCTTTCAGGTGGCCACAAGCCCCTTCTTCAAACAAACTCCACATGACCTTTGCTCTCTCAGTACCTCAAAGCGTGGAACTGCAGCCTGCCCCCCCATGTCCTGCTCCTGCCATCTCCTCACCTCTCACCGCCCTGGGCCTGCCACAGGCTGGCCACGGTTTAACGGTGCTGGCAGAACTTGCCCAGCCACGGTGTCTGAAATGTTAACTCCTTCGGTCTTTCACACACCCTCATGGGTACGTTTACTGTAATACTTTTAAAATATCCTACCTCAGGATCTGAACACATCTTACTATGTAGCACTGCACTCACAAAACCTTCAGAAAGACTGATTTTCTGCTCTTGCACGTGGCCGACCTATTACAAAATAACCGAAGCCCACTGAACTCCCTCTCCATTCTCGGCCTTTTTTTAGGGCCATTTTTTGCCAGGAAACTGTCTCAGATTTCCTCAGTGGCCTTCCCAGAGCTGATGTTTGCATGATTTGAAAGAACTTCAAGAGAACAGAAAGATGTTTCTGCTCGTGCTGTGTACCATAAACAGCCCTTCTTCAGATCTACCATTCCCCACCTCACACAGGAAGCTTAACCACAGCCTGGGGCTTATTTGGCAACTAAGTAGTTGAAGACACAGGGAGGGCTTTTCAAAACTTGTTGGGACTTTGAGGGTTACTCATATTTAATCACTGATTCTTCACGAGGTATGGTGGTAGTGAAAGCTGGGAGGAAAAACACTCATGTCTGGCATCAGCTTCCAACACAAATACGTATTTTTATTTCCCTTGGCAGCAAATACACAGACTTTCACTTTTACACATAAAGTGAATACCCACAAACCTTACAATCAAAAAGTGATTGAATCATTGAGGTTGGAAAAGACCTTTAAGATCATCAAGTCCAACTGTTAACCCAGCACTGCCAGGTCACTGCTAAACTATGTCCCTCAGCACCACATCTACATGTCTTTTAAACCGTTCCAGGGATGGGGACTCCACGACTACCCTGGGCAGTCCGGGTCAGGCCTTGACAACCCTTTCAGTCAAGAAATGGTTCCTCATGTCCAACCTAAACATCCCTTGGAGTTAAGGCCATTTCCTCTTGTCCTGTCGCTTCTTCCTTGGGAGAAGAGACTGACCCCAACTCAGCTCCAACCTCCTTTCAGGGAGTTGTAAAGAGCAAGAAGGTCTCCCTTGAACCTCCTTTTCTCCAGACTAAACAATCTCATTTTCCTCAGCCACACCTCAGAAGTCTTATTCTCTAGACCTTACACCAGCTTCCTTACTCTCCTTTGGACACACTCCCACCTCAATGTCTTTCTTGTACTGGCTTCATTATTTGTCACATCATGTCACGTTGTGCCCTTACATGCATGACAGTCCTTCGTCTCAAATAAACAGGATGATAAACCCATCCCCAACCTGTTTTAAGTCCTCAACTAAGGTTCAAGGTCCAGCTTCTGGGCTGGCTCTGGCAATAGCTCTGTTGCCCAGAGAGGTGGTTGATGCCCCATCCCTGGAAACATTCAAGGCCAGATTGGTTTGGGCTCTGAGTAACCTGCTCTAGTTGAAGATGTCCCTGCTTGTTGCAGGGGGCTGGACTCTGATCTTGAAATGTCCCTTTCAACCCAAACCATTCTATGATTCTCTAGTGGCAGGGGACATGACAATGGTGAGAAACCCCAAGGAGACCAAGCTGCAGATCTTCCCCCAGATCTTCACCCCAAGTCTGAACTTGCTCAGTGTTACCTCACCAAGGAGACGAAGTGGAAACAACCACAGGAGCCAGCCAGAGTTTCCTGACCGGCTCGACCCATGGAGCCAGATAAATAAAACAAAACTGTGCCCTGAGTGGTTAAGAAAATAATTTGTCAGCCTTGTTGATCTTAATCTACTGGAATGTTTTTATGTAAATCTGGATGTTTGCAAAGATTTATCCCCTTCCTGCAACCTCTCCGGGAGGGACCAAGTCCTTGTGAGGATGCTCGGAGCGTTAATACTATTTCGCCTTGGATATGCTGATGGGAATGGGGAGCTGCTTCCTTGGGGTCCACACTGAAGTGAAGAGCAGAATGAGATTTTGAGGGAGAGCAGCATCAGGTTAGCTGAGAAGGGCAGGAGCTTTATACAGCATTATTAAGCCAAGCAGAACAAGCAACTTTAAAAAATATTTTTATTATTATTATTTACTTTTATTTTATTGGGTTTTTTTAACTTTATTTTACTTATTTTATTTTATTTTATTTTATTTTATTTTATTTTATTTTATTTTATTTTATTTTATTTCATTTCATTTCATTTCATTTCATTTTATTTTATTTGAAAGAAGATACAGAATACAGTCCCAAAGAAATACCTAACACCCACGGAACCCCGACAGAGATAAGCCATAAAGGCTGGAAACCCCAAAAGCCAAATACCAGAAGATGGTGACAACCCATAGCTGACAAGAGCAGCATATTCCCTCATCTAACAAAATAAGAAGACTCTGGCCGTAAAAGCAAAATTTGGCAATGAATTCCAAGGAATAGAGGCTCATTTGATTCCCTTCCTTGGTGTGAGAAGCATCTCTTCGAGGTTGGGCTCCCGAGTGGCCTCTTACCCATGTACCTCTTGGTTCTTCACATCTGAATTGAATCCCTGAAGGGGTTTAAACCCTTTTGAGTACAAAAAAGCTTGTGGCGAATGAGGAAAACCTTCCACAATTAAGGACTCTTGTCTGTAAGGCTGTGCTTCAGAGCAAAAACCAGCGTGTTTCAACCCACGCACCGGGCACAGTGATTAATCCATGAGGCAGCTCTGGCTGCAAAAGCCTTGGCGGAGATCCGTTTCCACCAGCAAATCCAAGCGGCTGCTGATGAAGCAGATTTTGGCTGCTGAACTGGCAGGAGATTTCCTGGCAGAAGGGTTTGCTCGCCCATGGAAACTGCCGGCAGGAGGGGACTGCCGATGCAGCAGCTGCTGGGCTGCAGAGTCCACCCTGTACTGGGGAGATGATACAGGAAGAGCTTCCTCTGGGGAATGCAGGTTTTGTGTTAAATAGGAATATATAGGAGTATGTATTTGTGTAGAATATGAACATACAGGAATGTTTACTGTTAAATATGAGTATATAAGAAATAAAAAGCTTAATGGTATGATAGATAGATAGATAGATAGATAGATAGATAGATAGATAGANTAGATAGATAGATAGATAGATAGATAGATAGATAGATAGATAGATAGAAAGAATCATAGAATCATAGAATCATAGAATCATAGAATCATAGTCATAGAATCACAGAATCATACAATCATACAATCGTTTTGGTTGAAAGAGACCTTTAAGATCATCAAGTCCAACTGTTAACCCAGCACTGCCAGGTCACCACTAAACCATGGCCCTCAGCACCACATCTCCATGACTTTGAAACCCCTCCAGGGATGGGGACTCCACCATTGTCCTGGGCAGCCTGTTCCAGGCCTTGACAACCCTTTTGAGGAAAAGATTTTTCCAAGCTAAACCTCCCCTGGCACAACTTAAGACCATTTCCTCTTGTCCGGTCTCGTGTTCCTTGGGAAGAGAGACCAACCCCCACCTGGTTCCAACCTCCTTACAGGGAGCTGTGGAAAGTGAGAAGGTCTCCCCTGAGCCTCCTTTACTCCAGGCTCAACAATCCCAGGTCCCTCAGCCGCTCCTCACAAGACTTGTGCTCTAGACCCTTCCCCAGCTTCATTGCCCTTCTCTGGCCGGACTCCAGCCCCTCAATGACCTTCTTGGTGTGAGGGTCCCAAACTGAGCCCTGAATTCAAGATGCAGCCTCCCTAGTGCGGAGTACAAAGGTAGGTGGGTAGGTAGGTAGATAGATAGATAGATAGATAGATAGATAGATAGATAGATAGATAGATAGATAGATAGATAGATAGAAAGAAAGAAAGAAACAAATGATTGAAAAAATGAAAAGGGAAAAAATGAATGAATGAACTCATGAATGGATAAATATATTTTTAAAAAAGAATGAAAGAACAGCATTATAGGTAAAAGTTAACTGTTGTGTCCTGGAGAATGGCACAGCCTGCGTCTTTGCTAGTGTGGAAGCCAACCACTGCAAGGAGCAGTTAAAGCCAGAAACTGAGCTTGAGATTATCTGACAGCTACGGTTTTGTTCTGAGTGTTTTTCCCAGGGATTCAAAGGTCATGGTGGCACTGAACCAGATATTTCTAACCTCTAGAAGTTGTGCGTCCAGATGTTTCCAGCTCCTCCTTTCTCCTCCAGCCCTTGCTGCTGCTCTGATAAGATGAGCACAGTTTTTCGGTGGCCAGAGAATGCCTTGCCATGTGTACATCTCAGGCTGGGACTATCCCAGCATCTGTTGTGAGGGCTTCTCGCATCCTTCGTCCTGAGGGTGAAACACAAGGGTTGATGGGTCCTGATCCCAGCTTCGTTGCTGAAAACAATCCATGTGCTCAAGCGATGATGTTGGCAGTGCCTCAGCAGAGCTTTCCCAGCACAGCCACTGTTTTCCTCAGATTTCCCCCTAATTAATTATTTGATCTTTATTTCCACGTTGTTGTTCTTTACACCCAGAGAGCTCTGCGCCTCCACCAGAAGGCAAACAGTAGGCTGATGTTGGAGCCTCCGGGCTTTCCCCACATGGGGGTGCCATGTGGATGCGAATCGGACTGATGTGCGTGTCCTACCGCCTGGCAAGAAAAAAGGTGACACCTAAGCAACTGAGACTGCTCTTTTTTTTTTCTTTTCTTTTCAGCTATAGAAAAGAAAGAAAACACATGGATTTGAAAAAATAATATTCACAAAACATGCAAAAAGCAAGAAATTATATGGATGGGGGAAAATAAGTGTGCTTAAAGCTTTATGAATCTTATTTTCCCCACCTGTATAATTTCTTGCTTTTTGCATGTTTTGGCATTACCCATCACAAGAAAAAAATCCCTCTTTAGAGCTTGCTGTAACCTGGTGCAAATTGAAGAAACCTTGAAGTGGTTCTTCAGGAGCCCAGGGGATGAATCAGCCTTCTCCAGCTTAAACTAGGGCAGAATGACTTGTCCTGCAGCCGAGATGGCTGCAGGGGGATAGAGGTCCGGCTGACCTGGAAGAGAGCCTGTACAGTCCTGCCACGTCCTGCTTGGGCCTGTTCCACTGCATTTCGGTGAAGGCTGGTACACCCAAACAGTTTTGTTCCCCATGCTCTACTGTCCTGGCCTCTCCCCATTCCTCACTTCTCGTGTTTACTGTACCTGGAGGGGTGAGACTGGGATTAATTTCCATGAGAACACATTGAAAGAGTAAATATCTCCGAGCAGTGACGCTTGGCAGGTTTATGCGGTTTGTTTTCCTCCAAGAATTGGCAGCTGTCTTACTCTTTTTCTGATTGCTTGTTGCCAATCTTGAACATCAAGGACAGTGCCCATCTGGAGCAGGACTCAGTCTCTGCCCTTCATCCCATCCCGATGTGGCAGCAAAACTGTTTCCAAGTCTATCCAGGAGGTGCTTCTTGGTGCTTCCAAATGAAGGTGACCTCTCTGCCTCCTCCTTACACTGGTGTTATCTCCCATCCTGTGAGCTGGAGCAGATGAGGGTAGCTGAGGAGAGGAGATGAGAGTTATGCCCGGTGGTGGGTTTCAGTCCTTGGATGAGAGTGACTCTGGGGCTGCTGTTGTCTGATGTAGGAGTGAGACCCACAAAACACAGCCCCACGAGGTCACATCAAAGACTCCAGTTGCTTTTCTGCCGTGGAGCTGTGCTACCACCAGCAGCACCTCAGGAGCAGGAGGTGGGAGGTCGCCAATACTACTGGAGCAGAGAAAACGTGAGAAGAGTCTCCAAGAGCCATCTAACAAGGCTGAGATTTTTTTTGACAGCAGATAAAACTTCATGGGCTCACATTGGGGATCGTGTTACCCCTGGGATGTGGACAACCAGAGATGGGTGCAAGGCCTTCTTCCAAGAGCTAGCCTCATACATCCACTATCTCTGGGTGTAAGTAGGAACTCATGTCTGCATTCAACCAGGAGCTGTTACCATCACTTCTGTGGTGCTGAAATGGTATCTGATGTGTTACTGACACCAGCCTTCTTTCTGAGAGTCATTTGCAAGGTCCAGGGACTGGGGCATCAGCAAGCCTCCACCAGTCTCTTTCCTCCAAACTCTTACCCTTGACAAAGACATGGACACCCCAGCGAGCAGCAAGATGACCTGAAGACCTCTTCGGAGTCCTCAGGGTTAGGACACACCTGTTGACCTGCTCTTGAGAGGTAGTTGTTGAATTTGTCTTCAGGAAGTTGGCCTTCACCTTCCTGAAGGTGACCTCAAGGGGGTTGAAATAACCATCAGGAAAATATGGCAGCAAGAAAGGGTGAGACGGTAAGAAAAAAGGGATGAAAGAAAAGACAAAAGCTATGAGGGTTCAAGAGACGAGA
This sequence comes from Baryphthengus martii, assembly GCA_013396935.1. Lineage (NCBI taxonomy): Eukaryota > Metazoa > Chordata > Aves > Coraciiformes > Momotidae > Baryphthengus > Baryphthengus martii. The sequence goes on from VWZK01004343.1 coordinate 12,669, forward strand.
GGAGGCAGCAAAAGGAGGCTTGGACCGGGGAAGAAGGGAAGAGACATCAAGACAGGAGACAGATTGTAAAGGCAAGGGAGGAGCACTGAACTTGCAGAGTGTTGAGGTGTGTGACAGTAAATATGAAGATGATGATGCTACTTGCCCCAGAGTGTTGTGGATGCTGTCTGCCTTGCAAGAGCCTTCCATTCTTGTTTGGTACATGCAGGAGAACAAGGTTGGGGAGACACTCACTGGATCAGACCTATGAATCCCCAGAAGGTGTTGCTGTGTGTTCAGAGCTCCCCAGAATAGATGTCCCAGTTCAGTTTCATCTGGGAAGAACCAAGGTTGTGTGCTTCAGAGCTGGGTTTTCAGGGCAAACCGGTGTGTAGTAGGTGAGACCATCATGGCAGTCGTAGAATCATAGAATGGTTTGGGTTGGAAGGGACCTTAAAGATCATCTAGTTCCAACCCCCTGCCATCAGCAGAGACATCTCTCACTAGACCAGGTTGCTGAAAGCCCCATCCAGCTGGACCTGGAACACTTCCAGGGAAGGGGCATCCACAACTTTTCTGGGGAACCATTTCCAGTCACTGCAAAACTGCATGTTGCTCTGAATTAAAACATTGCTTCTGAGTCCTGCATGGTCAGCAGTGCAGACCTCCTCCGTGCTGTCCCACTGCTTGATCCACGGCAGGAAATGCCTTCGATAGCGGAGGAGGCAGCACACCATCTCCATTCTCTAGAGTTTACCATGCTTGAACATCCTCCAAGGTGTGTCCCCTTTTTAACAGAGGGTGATCTGGGGAGAAGGATGATTGCATGCACAATGGTCATGGAGAGAAGTCTGATGGACACATTGGGAGAACCCTTCCCCATGGTGGAGCACAGAGCCAAACTCAAGTGTCTGGCAGTCTCCAGGTGGTGTATTCACAAGCCAAGGAGGTATGGGTTGCTCCCAGTTGCTTGGCGTTGTGCTTAGAAAAGACAGGAAAGGATAACTGTGGCTGCAGTGTAATAAGGTAAACTTGCAGGCATATTCAGCAATGGTGAAACTGGGCCCCTGAAGCTGCTCAGAGGTTGACCATGCTTTGAGATGAGGCTGAGCTGAGGGCCTTGGCAGGCTGCAAAACTGGAGGTGCTGCTCTTGAACGGCAGATCTCCAGCTGTTTTTTATATCTTTAGCAACCAGTGCCTGTGTTGAGGTGCAAGGTCAGAACTGTAAGAGCATCTTTTCAGCTTTATGAGCATCTTCTCAGCTTCATGAGAACTTACCCACATTTGAATGTTTCCCACATCTTCCTTGGAAGTACAATCTATTGTCAGACTGACAAACTCCTACTCTAAATTGACTCTGGCCTGATAACACAAATCTAATCCCCAAAGCAGGGTTTGTCTCTGCTTTCCTGGGCACATTCTGTGTCTCCAGCTCAGAGATGCTGTTGCCAACCTCGGCTTGTGCAGAAGCATGTCAAGGTGGGACTGTCCCCTCCATCATCCCCTCTGTGTGAGCTGAGCAACATGTACATTCCTGCTGTAAATTCCCCTGCCCGGTCGTGCGTCACTGTCGCTCTCCCCCGTTTCTTGTTAATGTGTAACTTGAAACTGGCTGGGGCACATTTCTGTGATGGTAACATTATCTCTTCTCCAGCTGGTCACATCCCTGCCTGCTTGGACCATTGGTATTTTTATCTGTGAGGAGATGGTATCATGTGAAGGACAGTGGATGGAGAGGATTGAGCGCCCTTGAAGGGTTTTCTGAATCCCTGCAGGGCAGCTGAGGAAAAGTGCTTCTTGGACAGAACTTCTCCACCTGGAGAGAGGTTCTACAAAAACACGTCTGAGAGTAGTTTTGGGGATAGAGCTCAAGGCTGTTGTCTGACCGTGAGAAGAGATGGGAAGCCCTTCTCCTTCTTTGCCAGCTGCAGAGGGGAAGGGACTGTTGGATTGCTTTCTGTGTCCATGGAGGATGTTTGGGAAGAACGCGACACCTCCAGCACTAGATAGTTTTTAGAGCAGACAGGAGTGGTGTGAGTAGAGCTGGCTGACTTATAGACTGAGGGGATGGTGGAGAGGCTGGGACCTCACTGCACCCTCCCATTATCAGAGTACTGCTCTGCGCCAAAGGCTCAGCTACATGGGGACTGTATCAGCCTGTGGCTGCCTGGGCTGGACCGAGATGGCCCATTTCCAGCGTTCATTTGGTCACGTGACGTTGCAGCCCTGAATATCAGCACTGGCCATCCCCACCACCCTGGCACTGACGTTTCTCCTGGTGCTTTTGCTTTCAGACACCTCCATTCACCCTGACCTACCTCTCTTTCACCTCTCTGCCTCTCTTCCTGCAGCTAGGGACAACTGAAGGGCAGAAGAAGTACTGTCCTGCTTGGAGATACACTCCTTCCAACCCCAAATACTCCTACCTTCAAAGCCCAGGAGAATGGCTGCTGTTCAGCCAAGAAGGAATTGCGTGTTTTAGGGTCTGGATGCAGCCTCAGGTCCTGCAAGGACCTTTTCCCGACACCTCCAAACAAAAAGTGATTCTGGCAAGTCTCTTCTCAGCATTGTGGACACAAGTCCAATCCTAACTTCTCTTATGTGTTTGGACTGGAAGAGTTGCTTCCTTATAAATATTTCTATTGCTTCTGACCGCAGCACTTCTGTAGTGTAACTCAGTAACATTCACCACCCTTCCTCTCTCATTTCTTGAAAATGTCACTGTCTGATTCCTTTTTCTCTATTTTGGTCTTTGCCATGAAGTGTATAAGACCTTGACACGGAATATTACATCCAGTTGTGCACGTATGAAGCCACAATGAAGTTTTGCTTGCTTAGGCAAGGAGTCAAGATTATCCTTACAGTGAGGGATCACAGCACTGTTGGTGCCTCCAAGGAAGTGCCTGTCCCGGGGTGCCAGTCAGGAAAGGAAAACGGATGAAGCTCCAAAGAAAACTCCATGGGGAACTGTGACTTTTGTGGTCGTTGACAGAACTCTGCTCCAGAGGAAGCAACTGGAAGTAGATAGGGATAGAAGGCATCAGGAGATGGGTAGGTGACCCTAGAGGTCTCCATCCATGAATGAGTGAAGATCTTGGAGTTACCCATCCTCTGCCAAGTCTGGGAAGGAAGTGAAACCAGGTTTGAATCTGAAAGTGTGGTGTGAGCCAAGTGCGCATTTTTTCCCCCGTTTTGTAGACGGGCCTGGTATGCTCCTTCAAGAGGGTGGGTGCGAGGGAGATGTATGCTTAGAGCTGGGCTTTGGCAGGCAACAGGGGAACTGAAACTCTCCCTGTGAAGGAGAAAGGGTGGGAGCAATGTGCTGATGCATCTCTAGCTGCTTTGATTGAATTCCTGTTAAATTCTTCTCTATGAAGAGCTGCATCTCTTTTTAGCGGAGATGATACTCAGTGGTCAAGCATCATGCTTGCTAAACCAAAGTGACCACAGAGCACCAGCCTGAGAGCGAAAGTGGGCTATCCCTTCTGTAAATGGGCAATAGCACAAATCTCCTGCCTGCTTTTGTCCTCTGATGCTGATTTTTGCTGGTGAAATGATCTTATTTGGAGGATAAGGCTTTGAGACATGTGGAGAGATGAAAACTCCACTAAGTGAAATAAAATAAACCAAATGGCCCCAGAGATTTTTATTCTCCTGGAGTAGAGCATGTGCTGAGAAAAGAGATTGTGGCTGTAGTGATCAGGTCTAATCAATCTTATTAATCCCCTAATTTAACTTCCAGATGTAAAAATACAGATACATTGAGTCTTTTGAGCTTTCTATGAGCACACCTGTCTGGCCGCTTTTAGCCTGAGCCTCAGAAAGCAGCAGTAAAACCCATACAAATTCCAGCGCTGAATTCTCATCGGTACAAAAAGCAGAACAGTTTCACATTGCTCTCCCAAAACTGAGTTCAGTAGACCTTGGTAAATTATCAACAACTTCCCAGCAGCACTAAACAAACCTGGGCTCAGGTGTGCTGACTGAAAGGCGGCCGGGTTTACACCTCACCTGCATCTAACCAGCCCCTCCTCACTAGAAAGACCTGCCGTTTTCCGGAGCAAATTGCTTTTGCTGCTTCGAGGGTGTTGCTCATGCTCTCTGAAAGGCTTTTCTTCTCCCAGAATGGTTGGTAGGTTACAGTGGCAAACAGTAAAATCCACTTACCAAGCCCACTCTTACACAATAGCCACTCTGAAGAGTGAGATTTCATCTCTGAGTCATAGGGGAAGTGAAACAAGGATTTATTTTGTTGTTTTTTTCACTCCATGAAATATTTAATCCATTTGCTTTGCCCGTTCACAAATGCAGATTGTACATCCGGAAAGTCCCAGCATTTAGAGGCATGAACATGAACTTCGCTAAGCCTTGTCCTGGCCCTTCAGCATGCGGAGACAAGATGCTCATCTGAGAATGTGTGGCTTAAAGATCAGAAAGGCTGAATCTGACCGGTGTTTGCGTGAGCAAAATTGTGCCGTGAAGCCCAAGATCTCACAGATGTGCTCATGGCCTGGAGAGCAGACCTCTGTAGAAGGACTTGGGGGTGCTGGGGGTTGAAAAGCTGGACATGAGCTGGCACCGTGCGCTCACAGCCCAGAAGCCAGTGGCATCCTGGGCTGCATCCCCAGCAGCATGGGCAGCAGGTCGAGGGAGGGGATTCTGCCCCTCTGCTCCGCTCTGGTGAGATCTCCCCTGCAGTGCTGGGTCCAGTTCTGGAGTCCTCAGCACAGGAGAGACGGGGACCTGTTGGAGTGTGGACAGGGGAGGCCACAGCAATGATGGGAGGGCTGGAACCCCTCTGGTGTGAGGCCAGGCTGAGAGAGTTGGGGTTGTTCGGCCTGGGGAAGAGAAGGCTCCAGGGAGACCTTCTTGTGGCCTTTCAGTACTTAAAGGGGTCTTTCCTATAAAGACATATTTTAGCTGGGCCTGTTGTGACAGGACAAGGGGTGATGATTTTAAACTAAAAGAGGGAGATTTAGACTGGAGAGACGGAAGACATTTTTTACGCTGGGGGTGGTGAGACCCTGTCCCAAGTTGCCCAGAGAGGCAGTTGGTGCCCCATCCATGGAAACATTCTAAGTGAGGTTGGCCAGGGCTCTGAGCAACCTGCTCTAGTTGCAGATGTCCCTGCTTCCTGCACGGGGGCTGGAAATAGTTGACCTTTAATGGTCCCTTCCAACCCAAAGCATTATGTGATTCTATGATTTGTATGCATCTAAAAAATATGCAATAGAAGGGTTTCCATCCTTACTTGCTGCTGCTGCCTTCACAGGCATGTTTTATTGCTAGTGTTTGCTTTTCTACATGCCCAGACACCCCAGAAATACCATGCAGGTCTGGCTGCGTTGTGGAGGATGTCTGACTCATTTGCTGTGTCCTGCTCAGCTGCTGAACACAGCAGGTCCCGACTCAGACTGGGACACGATGGGGAGCCTTGCAACGCGGGAACGCCCTGAGCAACCCTGTGCCATTAACACCCCCAGCTCCTGGCTGCAGAATAGCATCTGGGAGAAATATTGGTGACTACAGGACATGAGTAGTCTCTGCAGTTGCACAAGCCAAGATGAACTCGGTGGACACAGAACATCCCTGTGCCCTGGGTGGGGTGGATTCACTAGCTGGGATTGGGAAGGAGACGCTGCCCGGGGGTGAATGTTGCCCTTGCCAGGACATGGGAGCATTTTTCCTCTCCTGAGGATCCTTTTTCCGGTTGCAAAAGGCATTGTCTTGGGCTGGGCAGTCCCTTGGACCAACCTGCTTCTGATCTTGCTGAGCTATAAATGCAGCCCTTTGCCTTGTCCGTATTTTTGTCAGCCCTCTCTGTCCTCCCTTGTCCAACTCCTCTCAAAAGGTCTGCTCATTCATCACTGTCCTGTTGGGGAATACCTAGCTGCAGCCCATGCATGGGGATCCCAAACGAGGGTGTTGTTGGGTGGCACAGGAACATGGCCTAGATGCTGTCCTCTAAGAGCAGGACTAAATCTCACCATGCAGATGCTACCATGTCTTGAGATGAAGTCCTTAAGAGCTGGATTTGAGCTGGAAGGCCCCTGTGTGTGTTTACAGGGACAGTCAGGGCTGGGGAAGTCAGGCAACCCCCGAAAGTGGTGTGGGTGCAAGGGGCAGTGGCCATCCCCTAACCAAGTCATGTATCTATGTGGGATGTCCATGAATCACTGAAAAAGCAGAGGACAGGAAGCATTGTCTAACCCCAACTCTACTCCTCGCCCCAGCCCTAATTCTAAGTCAAATCCTAGTAGGCATCTGCAGGTGAAGCCATGGTCCCCAAACCCTTCCAAGTGTCAGAGAAGAGCTATTTCCAACCAGACAGCATCCGTCGGCATTTTCGTGGACACTAAACGAAAACAGCAAGACAAGATGTCGCCTCAACTGAAAGAGCAACTGGGTGCTTGAGATGGTTTTGGGCAGGGAATGCCCAGTGTCTAAAGAGGAAGGAGGCAGAGGGTGTTTCCATGCTGGTGAGACATGGCTCAGGACCACCATCCTGTGAAGATGACCCTTTAGATAAGGAATTGGCAGCAGTGAGGCAGCCCCAAGTGGTAAGCGGTGCCAAGCTGACTCTGCAAGACCTCAGCACATGTGTGTGAGGGGCATGAAACTTCTCTTAAATCCAAGGGTAAACTCCCAATGACTTTTCCTCTCTCTTGCTTGATGGTGAAAGGCCATGAAGAATTTGGGAAGTGAATCAAATAGTGGGGAGGAGAAGGGATGTGAAGGGTTAACCCAATTTCTGGCTGTGGTCTGTTGATCCTAAAAACAGAGTGTCCCGTTGCAGCTGCACTTCTGATACTCTTTTGTGCACACTCCAGGGAGGGCTGGAGGACCAGAGCATGTTCAAGTGCTCTTAACAACCTCCATCACTCTTGTAACTGCTGCATGATGGGATGGAAAATGCTAAGGAAGTTTGGGAACACCACCAGATTAGGTTGCATGGTTGACCTGCTGGAGGCAGAGCTGCTGGAGCGACCTGGAAGAGGTTCAGCAAGGACAAGTGTAGTCTCCTGCCTCTGGGACATGCTGGTCTTGTGCAACAGGCCAGGCTGGAGTGGCTGGCTGGAAGCAGCTGGTTGCCCCCAGATCAGAAGTGTGCATTTGCAACAGCAAATGTCAACCATGCTCTGGGTGACTTTTGCCAGAGTGCACCCAACAGGGCCAGGGCAGTGATTCCTGCTCTCTCTTTGGCACTGGTGAGACTGTGTCTGGGCAGTGGCTCTAGTTTGGGGCTCCCCAATACCAGATAGAGGGTGGCAGATCAGCCCAGAAGGGCCACCAAGATGGAGCATGGGACATAGAGGGAGAGGCTGAGAAATGAATGTGCAGCAGGAGAGGAAAAGGCCAATGAGAATTTTATGGCTGCCTGCAGTTCCCTGCTGGGATGGCGTGAGGGACATGGAGCTGGAGTTGTCTGGTGATGGGACAAGAAGTAGTGTCACAAGTTCCAAAAAGGGAAACTTCCTTTAAATACTAGAAAAAAGTACCCATGAGGATAGTCAAACTTTGGAAGACAGCCCAGAGAGCAAGAAAATCTCCATTCTTGGAAACAGTCGAGCCTGCCCTTGACACAGTCTGGCCTGATTGAATGTCAGGCTTGGAGCAGAGGTCCAGAAAGCCAGATTTGGAGCAGAGACCCCAGACAGCCCTGCGGTCTCAGTTATTTTGTGAGTCCCTCACACTGTGCGGAAGCTTGGCCTCACCTGGAAAAGCTCTTCTGGCAATTAGACTCTGACAGTGAAGCAGAAAGTGACTTGGGACCTGGTAATGTGGGAGCAGGGTTGGAGAGCAGAGGCACACCCCTATGCTGAGCACCAAGGACTCCCCTGCTATGTCCGTGTCATGACTTCCCAGCATTCACTGGGCTTTTTGTTTTCTCCACCAAAAGCCAAGTGATGCCTCATTTTCTCCACCTAGCAACAAATTGACTTCTTCCATAGCCAGTGGGCACTGAAGCAAACAAATTTCTCATTTGACATATCTCCCAGGGATCCTTTGGACATCTGCACCTGCCTCCATTGAGAAACACCCTCCACCTGCTCCAAGGTGTCCACCATCCCTTGGGGTCTCACCAGCTCTTGGTGGAGCAGAACAGGGAGATGTGGTCACCAGCAGCTCCATCCTCCCCATAGAGTACCTTCTGAGGCTCGCAGAGAAAATGATAGTGGTACCCAAATCATACCAGAGCCTCGATCCTACCGCTGTTGCCTCATTTCTTAGGTTGGTCCTCAAAAGAGGAAACCAGGAGACTAAAATGTGATAACATGCAAAATGATTCCCTTACTGTTGGAAACAATGGGAAAAAATAGCGTGGAAATGTAATTGGCTAATGCAATTAAATTGTTCCACTTCATTTCACAGACACGGTTTTGGCTTAAATTCTTGAGGTGGTGCAGAGGTGTAATACTTGCTCCATACTCACCTTTAGCAGATGAGGAAACTGAGGCACGGGCTTTTCCTGGTGGTGAGTAACCAATGTGGCCAGTGAGCATGTGCAGACGTGAGAACAGGACGAAGGATATTGCTGCCTGCCCTGCCCGGAGTCCCAGAGTAAACAAACCCTCCTCCTGAGCGATCCCTCCACCTGTGGTGCTGCTCTCTTCCCAGCTCAAGGACATCTTAGAAGAAGTCAAAGCTCTGTGCCGAGCTGGTGCCCCAATTGCTGGAGAGTCTGGTTCCACATTCCTTCCCTTTCAGACCTGTCACACTACCCAGCTGGGTTTTAGGGTTACTTTGGGAGCTGAATTTCAGAGCAGAGGATACCCATCAGCCTGGCAATAGGTCTCCCAGCTGCCCTAAAACCATTGTCAATGTGAGATGATCATGTCCTACTTCCATGGCCCATGGAAGATGATGACAGATCCCTCACCCCGATCTTTGTAGAGACATGCAGAGGTTGCCCTGAGCCCCAGGGCTCTGCTGAGCTGATTCACACAGGCAGTGACCCTTGCCTAGAGTTGCCCATCAGCTCTTCCCACTGATCCAAGCCGTTGCCATCACCCCATAGCTGTGGTGAGACAGGGAGCATGGAGCCAGAATGGTATGGAGGATCACCACTGTTCCAGGGATTCCCCAGCCCATGGGGACATGGAAAGAAGTAAGTCATTGTATCCCAAAATAGCTGCCTCATTACAAAGGAAACATTGGTAGAGAGCAAATCTGTAGAGCTCCATGAGAGTGGGAGGGTTTCCTCCTGTCACAGGAAGGTGAGTGACTCATTTGTATGGAAACTGGAGGGCCAGGGGAGAGGCAACCCCTCTCCCTGGTGGCTATCCATCGGGAGATAAACCTCAATCCACTTCCCGTGCAAATACCTGCTCCTGCAAATATCTATTCTTGGGTTTTTCTTATCAGATGGTCTATGTATTCTGAAAATCAGAGAGTCCCGAGGGTCCTTGCTCTGGCTCCAAGAACATCCCGAGGCTTTTCCATGGCCATCCCATGAATGACGTATTGAAAGGGAAAACCTGGCCAGTCCACATGCCTGGAAACACCAGGAAACACCTGCAAGCACTTATCTAAGGGAAGGGTCTTCCTCATAGTGTTTTCTGACCAGGAAGAGGTAGATCCCAGTGACGATGAGACAGTCTGTTGTTTCTACATGAGTCTGTGGTTCATTTTTAATGACAGCTACCAGCTTGAGAGTAATGGTGGGTTTGTGGACCAGACCATGTCCAGGTTGTCCTTCAACCTGCTAATGTGTGAACTGTGCACTGTGCCTCTGTCCCTGCCCAGGCTACACCACAATGAGTAGGACAAATCTTGAAAGGGAGCAAAGCCATCAGCTATTTACCATGGGTACCTTGGAATCATTGAATGTTTTGAGTTGGAAGGGACTTTTCAAGTTCATCTAGTCCGGTCTCCCTTTAGTGAGCAGGGACATCTGCAACTGGAGCACGTTGCTCAGAGCCCCATCCAACCTGACCTGGGCAAGCTGGGCCAGTGTTTCACCACCTTCCCTGGAAAAAATGTCTCCCTTCTCTCTAGTCTAAATCCCCCCTCATTTAGTTTAAAATCATCACTCCTTGTCCTGTCACAACAGGCCCTGCTATAAAAGTCTGTCCCTATCTTTCTGATAGGCCCCCTTTAAGTCCTGAAAGGCTGCAAGGTCTCCCTGGAGCCTTCTCTTCTCCAGGCTGAACAACCCCAAATCTCTCAGCCTGACCTCATAGCAGAGAGGTTCCAGCCCTCGAATCATCTCTGTGGCCTCCTCTGGCCCTGTTCCAACAGGTCCCCAACCTTCTTATGCTGAGGACTCCAGAACTGGATCCAGCACTGCAAGGGGCAGGATCTCATCCAGAGCAGATCCTGTGCATGGTCCATCTCTCACTGTAAACTCAGGGCTTTCCGCTTTACTTGAAACAGACTGGGAAGTGTTTACTGGTGACCACTCTCCATCCATTCACTTTACTGCTCAGAAAAGGCCAGTTCACTTGTCGTTTCCATAAAGACTTTTCTGAATTGCTAAAAGGAAGATGAGGACCTGACTTGCACGGTACAACGCCCTGTGTCATGTGTCAAAGGGCTCTTTGGTCACTTATTGTCTAAGCCAGACACATGCTTATATTAAATAAGGCACAAAATGTTGATACATAGGGCAGAGACTGTGGGGAAGAAGCAATGTTAAATAAAAGGACCGTCTTGCAAGAGGCAGGGGTGTTTCCCCATGGATGTCTCTAACACAAGATGCAATGCTTGTCTAACAGATATCAACCCAAACACTAGTTACTGACTTTCGTGAAGAGTTTACAGGGTGAAATTCAGATGACAGCTAAAAAGCTGAACCTAATTATCTACTGTCTCAGCAAAACTCCCTGGCACTCAGTTTCAGACAGATTCTTAGGGCTCTGCACAGTGGAGCCACAATGGACCTGGGCACCGTGCTGCTCCATCACCGACATGTGTCAGCACCTTCAGCCTGACCCTAGTCTGCTGCGTTCCCACAGTCAGAGGATGACAGGATAACTCAGATTTTAAGGGGTATCAGGAGGTCTCCAGTCCAACTTTCTGGTGATGGCAGGGTCAGTTCTGGAGTTAGACCAGATTGTGCAGGACTTTGTTCAGTTCAGTCTTGAAAACATCCAGGGACAGAGGTTGCACGGCCTGCTCGTAGTGAAGCAGTTTTCCCTTAAAGATCAGTGGTGGTGATGTTGATGGTGTTCCCAGGATAATCAAAACTCACTCAAGCAGGTCTCTTTGGCCCTCATCATGGGAAGAGAACAACCCATGTTCCAAAGGCAGCAATCCCAAGGAGCACTAGGACCACTTTGGGCAGCTGCCCAAAGGCAGCAATCCTAAGGACTACCATCATCAGCTCTCTTGGGAAAGGCCCGTTGGCACCAGGAACAGCCCTGGGGAATGTAGGGAAGGAACCCTTCTAGTTAAAGCATGTCCCAGGCTGCTTTTGGAAAATTTGGATGCCACAGGTTTAGTCCATCCAGATGAAAAAATGACGCTGTTACGAATGTTTGTGTCTCTGAGGAGGACACACTGTAAGTCCCAATATTCTTCCTTCCCCATCATGTGCATCACAGACTATCAACTGGCTCTGTCTTTCCTTGGGGATAAATGTCATCATCATTTCTTTTCCTGTTCCCTCTCTCGTCGCCTACATGTCCTCTGTTCCTTAGGCACAATTTATCTTTTCATTTAGCGATGGCCCAACTGATAGCCACTTCATTAAGCACTCAATTACTCTCCACTTGTATTTAGCTTGGAAACCTGTTCCTTTGATTCCAGGACTTGTCTGGGCAAAAACCAAGCACAGAACCAACTGCACAAGTCAGTCAAGTAAACATTATTGCCTCCTAAGCTTGTTTTGCAAATCTGGACTTCCCAGGGCTGCTCGGTTGAGGGCTAAAAGCAGAGTTACAAGGAAATAACCATTTGACCTGGAGGAATTGGCTTTTGTTTAGCCAAGTCTGGCTGATAGCTACATCCCCAGCTCACCGAGGATGTTGAACCTTATGTTGGTGACAAGCCTGGTCCTAGCTAGGGGATCTCCAACACTGGGAGTGCACACCCAGCACCATGATGCTCTTGCTCCACATCAGTCCCATTAGCGATCCCAAGTCAAGGAGCTGACCTGAGAGACTCTGGATTAATCCCTGGAACGTGACCTTTAAATGCTGGGAGTGGTGGGAGAGTTATTTTAACTGCGGTGGCGAAGATCCAAATAAGAAACACCAGCCAGGCCCTAGATAACAATATTGGCCTCCTGACAAGGACACCAGTTGTGAGTGAACATGTGGCCTGATCTGCCTTCTGTGGGGTGGCTTATCATGGGGTGAACATGAGAAAGCAAGTACCTCCTATCTCTTCTGGTTGGAGGTTAAAAAAAAATATACATCCATGGTGGGTCACCCAACCATCAGCCTTCATTTCTTCAGGCAAAATCCATGTGGACCCAATTCCCCACCTCCCCAGTTGCTCTGACCCCACTCCAGCAATGACCAGGGAAAGAGTTGCAGGTTGCAGAGCTCTGCACTCCTCAGGATAGGCTTCATGAGCCCAGTTTGCATTTAACTGGTGTTTCAAATGAGAAAATATGGGAAAATGCAAGAAAAGTAGTATTGATGAGAGGTTTTAAAATGGAGTAACTGAGTTGCATCCATCCTCTGCAGACAGGTTTTCCTGCCTGGGGAATTGATTGAGCCCCTATCCCTGGAGGGATTTAAAAAGCATGTAATATGGTGCTGAGGGATGTGGTTTAGTGGTCTTTGCAGTGTTGGGTTTACAGTTGGATTCAATGATCTTAAAGGTCTTTTTCAACCTAAGTAATCCTATGATACTATGATTTTTATTGAGACTTGAAGTAGATCTAATGTTGGTCTGCTTCAAATGGGGTTTGTACTTATGAGGAAGCTGCTAAGGGATGGCTTGTGTGCAGAAGTATGCAACCAACCTTCTTCCAAAGGGCAGGAGCAGGATGGGACCCTGAGGAGGGTGATTGCAGTATTGTGAAGGTGTAATGCTGCACTCGCCGTCCTCACCTACTCATCTATAGGAGTGCATTCGGTTTAGGGTCTAAAGGGGGACTTGGTGTTGTTCTTCCATTTGAAAAGTTAATTTAGATGAACATTTCCAAGGAGCCACACACAGTTTGAACTCATCCTGGCATCACCTGTGTGTGCTCTTCCAGCCCTGTCTGGGCAGTCTGAGGCTGAGCAAAGCTCTTATTTTCTGGGCTGAGTTGAATAAGGAGTATCGCCCGCTATGTGGCATCCACATGGAGCTGTTGCTTTCTGGGGTCCACGTGTCCATTTGCCCTCACAGCACCATGCCCTGGGTCATCTCAGCACGAATATCCCTGAGAATGCAAAGGTTATTTTGGATCAGGAGGGGAAGGAAGTGAGTTCAAAAGCCCCATATTGAGAACAATTTTGGAAACTATTTTTTTGGAAACAAAGGGATTCAAGGGTGGGACCCTGTGCTGGTCCCTGTGGTCTCGCTGCTGGGAGCCAAGAGCAAGAATAATGACTCAGAAAAGTACTGTAGAATGGTTTTTCCCCCAGCACCAGTGGGAACTTGCTCTTGAACATCTCTGTGGCTCTTGTCTGCTGGGTTCTTCATGAGGAACAGATAAAAAATGGGAGACATGGGATGCTATGGAGGTCCTACCACCCCGTACCATAAACCAACCTCCATCTAAAGCAGCCAGAGCAAAATCCACTATGGTGCCAGTCTGTGCTTCCACTTTCAGGCTGAGTTGGTGGTGGATCAGTCAGGTAGTGATCCCACAAAATCTGAGGGGCAGTTGGACCCCATGATGCAGCTGCCCATGCCCACTGTGTCCAACCACACTGCTACAAGGGGTCTATGTGTGGTTGGATCCACATCTGCCTCGCTCTTCACCAGCTCTGCAAATAATGAGCCTTTTTCAGGGCAGCCTCTCCCTGAGTGCTATTTTAGGTTCGGACCATTATGTGGATGGTTCATTGCTGCTGTTTTTAGGAAGACTTGGTTTCAGGACATGTGCTTACCTGCTCTCTTGAACACCAGGAGCTGTGCACAATCCCTTTCCAGCAGCACCAGTCATGCTCAGGGCAACAACTCTCCTCCAAGCCACCTCTTCCAGCACCTCCTGTTGTTGCAATTCACTCAAACCCCCAAAATCCAGCTCTTGAATAAAACCTTGGTGTGTTTTTTTTTTAAAAAAAATGTCAGTCTTTTTTACTATTTTCTGGATAGTTCCAGACGAAGATGCAGAAGAGGAAGAGGCAAAGAGTGTGGCGAAATTTGGCAAAAAACTCAGCATCTCCACTTCTAAGAAAGCCATCAGCAAGGTCAGCAGCAGCAGCAGCAGCTGAGGATGACACCCACTGGGGAGGAAGGCTGACCCCATCAGGCTGCAGCGTCGTTATGACTCCCCCTCCATTCCTGCACCAGCTGCAGTGCAAAACCACATCGGCCACCACTGCACGCCTGCTGGGAAGCAGCCTGCCCACAGCACACGTAGCCCAAGCCGATGGGTTAATTTTAACACACTTTTCCCCAGTGTGTTGTGTTGATTTAAGGTCTTTATAGAAGCAACGCCACTGGCCACAATGGAACCCTTGTGCTTCAGGGCCCGGCAGCCAGCTTCTGCAGCCTGGGAGGTCATGGCAGCACCCAAATCCTCCCGAGGGAGGAGAATGCATGTGGAATTTGTAAATGCTTCCGAAAAAAAGCTGTGTTATGGAGGAGCTTGGAGGAAAGGTGAGAGACTCGAAGCCCAACACCTCTATCGCTCTCCTGCTCTAAAGGCACACGGTCAGTGGAGGAGGAGGGTTGAGGCATCATATGTGTTTGGTGGAGAGGAGACAAAAGCCGAGCTAAAAATCCCCACCAACCGCTGCTGGAGAATAAAAAATAGACACTCAGATGTCTACAGCCACAGAGCAAAGCCCTTTCTGCACTGAAACAACATGAGAAGGATCAAGTCTTGCTGCTTGCAACTGCTTGCTCCAGTGAGCTTCATGTACATCAGGTCTTCTCCAAGCGCCCCCTTCTCCACGTCCTACCAGCTGAATGCGGCCCTGGACAGCAAAGATCTCTTGTGTCCTGCCTGCACCCGTTTGTCTGTTCTTGTTGCAGGGATGAGTGGAAAAAGGAAATGAGGGTGCCTTTCTGAGCTCAGCACTCACCTATCCACTGCCATGGCTGTGGCTTCTGGGTGATGCTTCCCCAAATCACCATCAGCCTTGAGGATGGCAGGAGATTCATAAAGGAGCATGTGCATATGATAGATGAACAGAGAGACTTTTCCATCCCCAATTCCCCCCTCCAACACCTCTTTCTCTAATTAACCCTGCTTTAGAGCTGGGAAAGTCCTCCTGTGTCTCCAAGGCACTCAATGGGCACCAACCGCACCTGACCTCATCTGCTGCACACCCCATTGGCGTTCACCACCATGAACAGATGCTTTATTCTCCAGATGGGTTGGTTTTTGCTGCTTCCTATATACCCTTAAAAGTTGCTGATGGTCCTGTATTAGAGCATCCTGGAGGGAAATGGCAGCCACCCTGGGAAGCTGCAGAATCAGATCTGGTCCTGTGTGATGTCCCTCCTGCATACCTTGTCACATAGGGTACGTTTCTGCCTCCCAGTTAGGTGGTTGAACATCTTACCAGCCAAGAGACCACAAGAAGTGATCAAATGCCCATGGCCAGGCTGGATCAGGGTGTCAGTTTGCACGTACATGGATTTACATGAGCGTTCATGACCCTTACCCACCAACAAACACGAGACAGTTCTGCAGGCTCAACCCAACATGACTGCAAACTTTCCTCCTTGTTTCTACTAAGGCTTTAATAAAAAGCAAACAACAAGAGAAAGAGATCTGGTATATCCCAGTTTGTCCCAAGTGTTTGTGTCTCCCTGCCCATGCTGCAGGTTTAAACTGCACCCATGGGTGCAGCTACTCTGCTGTGGCCACCCTGACCTTCCTGGTTCTCCTGTTCCTGTATTGCATTCCTCCCTGCTAGACAATATAGAAATGTTTTGAAAGTGTCTTAGAAACCTGCATTGCTGCCAAAACAGTTGAAAAATGAAGCTGTGAAGGGAAACGTGGGGCTACTTTCCAGCTCAGCTCGGATGGGTAACGCCGCTTGCCTCCATCTCCTGCGCTGCAGCTGCACAAATCATTCACTTTTCAACGGGATTTAAAACATCTGCCTCTTTCTTTGGCTTTTTTGGTCGGCTTTAGGAGCTGGAAAATGAGGGAGGGAGTCTCTTGGTTTGTGTGCCCTGGACAGTAGGTGATCCTCACTTGCATGGAAGTGAGTAAGGTGGGTTAGGGTGAATATTAGAGGATAACAACCCTCCTCCCATCTACCTCACACCCAGTGAGTGGAGAAAGGTGAAAAAATGTAAAAGAAGGGGATGGAAAGACTCTTCCTGGCAGCGGGAATTGAAGCTGGGAAGCGCCGGCTTGCTGGAAGCTGCTGGGACTTCAACCAGACTTGGAAAAGAGCTGATGGGAAGAAGACTCTCCAGGGGACCACTTCCCTGCTCCAAACAAGCTTTTAGAAAAACATCTCCTCCTGCTTGTTGAAATACCCGGAAGCAAGACACTGACCAAACCTCTCTGCTGATCATGGCCGTAATTAATCACCTCTTGACATGAAAAAGCCGCCTGTGTCTTGTCTTGAGTTGTTTGGCTTTATCTTGTGGTGAAAGAGCTGTGGGTGTTCAGACCTCGGAGGATCAGGCTGAAGGGATGGCGCCAGGCAAGGGCTGCTGAGCAACAGTGATCACCTCATGGGCCAAAGCTCATACAAGGACAGACAACAAATCTCTGGACATCATCCACATCTCCATCCATCATTTCTGGACATCATCCCTTCTTTGGAAGAAGCCAGGACAAAGGATTTGGACAACGAAACCAGCGTGCTATGGTCTAGTTAACCCAATCTTTGCCCAAGAGAAATGGGCTTAACTCGGCACCATGCTGGCATCCCAGCAGGGCACTGCTAGGCAGCTTCACTGGTCTGAGCCTCACTCAATAGCTCTGCCCAGGCATCTCCCTCTCTCTGTGCAGGCAACAGGCTTGTCCTTCCTCCCTTATCAGGCCCAAATAGCTGCAACGTGATGTATTGTTTTTCCTCCTCAAATAAATGACATCAGAAGAAGGAAACGGGCTGGTTTTTTTCTTGTTTTCTGGCATGGAGGTCCATAAGCAGGATCTCTGCTGCACCATTTCCGTGCCAACCATTCATATCCTCTTTGCACTGGCTAATGCCTCCTTAGCTGGCTGCTGCTTTCTGCTTCTGAATAATAGATGGCATCGATGCCCTTCCCCTCCTCCTTCAGGGGCTTTATGGTCCCCCCCAGCCATATCCAGGAGGCCCAGGGAGCCCCTGCGTGAAATCAGATCTGACTGCAGAAGAGAATCTGGCTTACATCCACGGACGCAGATTGGGGAATACACGGGGGAGCACTGGGGCTTGCTCTGCACTCGCAACAGTGGAAAACAACTAGGCCACCTGTACGCAATTTGGTAGGGCTTGTTCTCCAGCTTCACCCTGTCCATAAACCCTCCAGCTCCCTCAAATTTGAAGATTTTTCAGCTCAGGTGAGTGAGCCTCACTGAGCAAGTGGGATTGGACCTGGCCGCTGCTTCCCTTGGGCATCAACCGTATGCAGGGAGAGGGCAGGATACAAAGACGGTGGTGGCCCTCTATAACTTCCTGCAGCTTCCTGGGACTCCGTCGTGTGCCAGGACTCAGTGGAGACAGACCTCAGAGAATCTCTAGAGAGTACTGGGGGGATATAAGGGATACAACCCCACCGTTCACACCCACAGCACCCAAACTCATTGTATTTCTCAGAAATTTAGAGCAGGCTAAAATGCCAGTGTTGATCCTCTGAAACTTTCTGCAGCTTCTTAGAAGGCTGTGTCATGCCAGGGCTGAATGGAGATAAACCTCAGTATTTGAGGGACATGTGGGGTACAATTCCCCAGCTCATACCCACAGCACCCAAATTCAACACATTTTGTAGAAATGTAGGACCCTTGAAGGACTTCTCTTTCACAGTATGGCCCAGTTTGCCCTTATGTTTCTGTAGACATTTTGCATCCTGGCAGAGGGATTTTGACAAATCTGCTACCCTTTGCAGGAGCTGGACACCTATTTTTGATTGAAAACAGCCCCAGCAGTTCACAGGAGAAGACACGGCAAGGAGCATACTTCAAGGAACCTTTCTGCCCCATCCTCCTGGCTCCAGCAGTCTCTTTCCTGGATGAAAAGTCCCAACATTGGGATGCAAGAGGTGCAGCCTATCCTTTCCCAAGGGTTTGCTTGTATCTCCAGGGAAGAAGAATTTCACTGGCACATGGATCCCAGAAAAATGAAAGTGGAGCAGGAGAAACTGTGATGAATCAGGTCCCCAAATTTACTCTCCTCTAAAATAAATTCCCCCACCCTAGGGAGCTCATGGCAAAGCAGCTGGTTTTGACTTGACTTATCACTGACTGATGGGTAGGAACTGGTCCTGAGAGCTAAAATTAGAGCCAAGATTGGCCTCCAAGTCCCTTCACTATGTCATGTCCTCTATCCCTCTGCTTCTCTTGGAAGTGGAACTGGCTTTTGGGAAGAATGTACTGCAGGGCATCACCTGAGGTCCGTTGCTACCCCAATGGGGCACAGTGTCCCACACCAGGATGGCCACAACAGGAGCCCCAAGACAGTCTCATCCACCCAGTTTAGAGGCATTTCTTCCGCTCCTGGGACCCACCTACACCCATGTGACTGTGTGACTACTCCATGCCTCAGGTAAGTGACTGTGGGCTCTGCCACCAGGCTAAGTTCTGGTACCAGGACACCCTGGGATGCAGTGGGGTGATCACCAGGGCATCCAGCGGCTCTCTGAGGACCCTGGGGCTGCTGTGGATGGGGGGACGCTGGATGCAGTGAGGGTGACTGGCCCCAACTCTGGACGGGTGGGATCCAGCCCTGGCCCCAGCCTTGACCTCACCCATGTTCTCATCCTCGGAGAGTGAGTCTTCTGCCCTCATCCCATCCATGCTCCCAACCTTGAAGGGGGGGCTCCTGCCCTAGCATCAGCCCAGATCCCAGCCTGGAGCTGGGGGGAGTCTGGTCCCAGTCCCAGCTCCAATCCCATCCATGATCCCATCCCCGGAGCGGAGAGGAGGGGCTCCTGTCCTAGCCCCAGTCTCGATTCCAGCTCCGGTTCCCATCCCTAAAGTAGGGCAAGGGAGGAGCAGTCCGTCTCCGGTCCCGTTCCCAGCCCTGATCCCATCTATTATCCCATCCCTGGAGATAGGGCCGCCTGTCCTAACCCTAACCCGGGTCTCAGCTTCGGTCCCGTGCGTGCTCTCATCCCTGAGGGAACAAGGGGGAGCGGCGGGGCTCCTGTGCCGATCCTAGCCCCGGAGTGGGGGTGTCTCGCCGCAGTCCCAGCCCTGATCCCATCCACGGCCTTATCCCCGGAGGTGGATGCTCCTATCCCGGTCCCATCCGCGGTGCAGGGGCGGTCCCAGCCCCGGGGAAGGCGGTCCTGCCCCGCTCCCAGCCCGGTTCCCAGCCCCGGAGAGGGCGGTGCGGCCCCACGGCCGGCCCCCATCCCG
>VWZK01004344.1:9636-25332 GCA_013396935.1 Baryphthengus martii
CCGGCTCGCGGGCCGCCCCCCACGCCGCTGTCACCAGCCCCTGCAGCTCGAGCTCGAGCCCAAGCCCGCCCCCACCCCCTCCGCCACCGGCCAGCCACCGAGCGCCGATCTCCCAAAATGGCCGCCCCGGAAGTGAGGTTACGGGGCGGGACGACCCTGGAAAGGGAGGGGGAGCGCCCGCTCCTGGGGTGGGTAGGAGGTAGGAGGGGAGCCGGGTTCCGGATAAACCGGTTCCCGGGATAAACAACAGGCCGGGCGGGAGCTAGAAGAGCCCATTGGTAGGGTGGGAGAGGGCTGGATACAGCTGTACTGAGGGCTGTTGGGCGCTCGTCGCTCTCGCCGCTCTACCTGGGGTGATGGCGGCGACTCTGTCCCGCTGCACGCCTTTGTCAGTACCGGGCGGGAGCCGTAGGGGAAGGAGGCCGAAAGTTTCCTGCCTGTAGTCAGCCTGCCGCGGCGGCTGAAAAGGATGTGCGGGCGCTGCTAGCGGCCGTGGTGGCAGCGAGGTGCCTCCCCTCAGAGCTTGGGCAGGGTCGACCCTGTTCGGTAACCGTGTATCGGCGTGTTCGGTGGAGTCCGCACGGGAGCCACAAGGAGTAGCGCGGCCTCCCTATTCCTCCAGCCCTGCCCCTCCTCACAGTGGGTCAGGACAGCCCGTCTCGTCGGGGAAGTGAAATTCGTATGCGAAGGTAACAGGAGAGCCTTCAAATCCTCCTTTTGGCGTGATGAATAGTTTGCCAAGTGTGTGGCTGGCTCCTCAGAGGCCTCGCATAGGAGTTCAGGAGGTGCTGTACGCGGGGTATGGCTTTGACCCACTATCACGAAATCCTGCTTCCATCAGTGGACACATTAAAAGGTCTTCTTGAAAGTGTTTAACCACTTTGAACTGTTTGAAAGACTTTAAATATTCTTCCTCAGAAATATTGATGCTGCCATTTGAAGAACCCAGTCCAAATGATGCAAATAAAGGGGGGCAGCTGTTCAAAGCACTGAAGAACCTTTGGTTCAAATCTGAAATCCCACATGCTTCGTGCTATGAGTCTGCATTGATGCACTACATTTAAAGCCCGTGAATCCTGAATTTCTTTACATGCTTTCTACAGAAAAGGTTTAAACTTTAACTTAAATGGGGGAGAGAAAAAAAAAAAAGAACTAAGGTTTGAGGCAGGTCAGGTAAAAAGGAATTCCTATGAGAGTAAAACTAGCCTTTTAACTTTTTGGTATTTTTTCTAACTGTGGGGCACACTGACCAGGTTTTTTGAAGGCTGACACTGAATGTTAGCACTTCTGTGTATTTTAATGGTTCCACATATATCATCACTGATTCTGACACAGTCATTACAGTGGTAGTGTTCTGTCAGCAAGTCAGGACAAATACTATGTGTACATGAGAATTGATTTTGCATGGATCAGTAAAGAAAGCAGTAATTGCTTCAAAGCTTGCTCTAATTTATGCAAAAGTTTCTCAGTTATTTGTGAAGGACTGTCAGATATAAAATGTTATGCAAATAGGACAAATCATAAAAGCATAGCTTCTAAACAAAAGTCTTTCTACTCTTCTGTTGCTGTGAAGTGCAAAATATTTAATATTTCAAAAAAAAAACCACAAAGGCAGCTATTGTATGGTCAACCAACATACATTACAGTATTAGCCATAACCATTCATATAGCTCACTTATGGTGACAGCAAATTAAATCGTGGTGTTTTCCAGTATGGCTCAATATATTATTACTCAGTGATACGTGTTGCGAGTTCAAAAGTTGTGTGCATTGGCACCTGTGTATTTTCCCTTCTTCCAACTTAGCATGAATGACTGAATGCATGCATGAATGAACAGGTGGAGGTTTGGCTGAAAAGCATCTTTTCCTATGTGTTTGGTGGTTCTTCAAATCATGGGCATTGTGGCATTTCTCTGATAATAACTTGTGCAGAGTTAAAGGGGAAAAACCTGTCATCTCTTTCAAAGCAATAACGAAACTGCATTAGGACGTTTTGGGAAAGTATAATAAGTGTTTTACAATTAAATTATAAAACTTTGATAGTACATCTTTGCTTGCTACTGAAGTGTTAACTTTGGGAGATACCAGTGGACTGCCAACTAATAGAAAATTATGCTTCCAACAAATTGAGTAGCTTGAACAAGCAACATGGGCAATTGTGTCCAGTTCTGGGCCCCACAGTTCCCCTTCCAGTACCTAACATTCTGTGATTCTGTGGTCATTGTTTGATGCTGAGGGCTAATGTTGCAAATTATTTTCCTCATCTTCTAAAGGATTTTCAGAATGAGAAAAGAGACATGATTAGCCAAGGATTTTACACGCGCACACACCCCCCCCACATACACACAAGTCATCTCTACACCATGCTTTCCAAATAGTAGAATTTCATCTTTTTTTTTTTTTTAATAATTACCTATTTGCAATTAACTATTTTAAATTCTGGTTACAGGATATAGCTCATAAATATATCTGTCTGATTTTTAATACGCTAGTAAGTTCATTGAAAAATAAGTTCTAGTAGAGAATGGGTGACATTATTTAGATAAAAATGTTGCTCTCAAGTAAAAATTGCCCAGCCTGCTGGAGCTGATTTCAATCAGTGATTTGCAATAGTTCACATTTAGTTGCCTTCTTAGCAAACAAAACTAACAAGCTGAATTGGCTATTTTCTCAGAAAGGAGAGCTTAAACTTCAACAAACAGTAGATTTGAACTGCTTATGTGTATGCTGTATTTAAGAAATCTTGTGTAAGGAGCTGACTTGACACTATTGCCTCATGTCTTGGTTCTCTCAATTTTCTATTGCTTGTGGAAATTTGAGTGTTTATGCCAACCTCAGATAGTGAGGAGGAGTGCTCAGATCAGCTGAGAGGAAAATCTGTCTGGTTTTTTTTCAATCCAAAATGTTCAAGTGCTGGGAAGACAAGCAAGTCATCTGTCTTTATCATCTCCCTGTCCCAATAAAGTGGATCACAGTTTTACAGAGGATGGGCCTTCAAAAAATAAAGCCAAGCTGTAACAAATAAGCCCTAGCAGCCCTTGTACAGAAGTACTTCATTTCTTGAAGCAGTCTATGCATTATCAAATGGAAGCATAATCGCTAGAAGAAAGCATGGATGAAGAATGTTAATGTGCCACATGAGCACATAGCTAAGGCTCTGCTATAGAAGTTGGGCAAAATGACTGGTGTGGAAGACTCAACAACTAACTGCTAAAAATTAATATAATAAAACCAAGCAAGAGAACTGCCTGGGAGAGTAAGTGCAAGTTACAGCTTCAAATTAGGTCATGTGCAGATACCCTTTTTAAAGTCTTGCTCAAAGTGCAGGCAGTTTAGTCTGTTAGGTAAAACTTTACCTGAAATGTTATTCAGTAACAGCTCTTGGAACAATCTGAAATAGCAAGTACCTTTTTCTAGGTTTTACATCAGAGCAGTTTATTTGCAAAATGTTGGAAAGATTTTAAATTACAAGGAAAGAGAAGTGTGCTGAACAGGCATTTCAGTGTAACGCTTGCAGTTCATGAGCTGCAATATTCCCAAAATGGCCTCCATTGAAAAAAAAAATTAATGTGTGGAGAAGATAAAAGAAAGGGCAGAAATCACAGCAGCATTCATAACTCCAAAAATCGGCTACATGCAAACTCACGTTTAACCTCTCTTAAAATTAATGAAGCCCTGGTTCCGCAAGGTAATAAATCCAGTCTTAATACGCTGATTGCTGATTCAAAATCTCTTGAGTTTCCATCATGCAAAGTGTTGAGCTAATATAAACTTCTTTTAAATAGTCTGAAGAAGTAGCTTTTTTCTGGGAGTGGAGCCATTTTGCCAGTTCTGCTGTCAGAAAGTAAGCTTGCACCCTGCTTAGCCAGCTTACAGGAGGTGGTGTCTCACCAAGCCAAAATTCTGGGGTCACCTGACAAGTGCAACAGTGAATACTCACAAGCTAGTGAGTGTCTTGCCCTTTTTTGTGAGAACTCTGACTACTTTTGAAGCCTCACACTTAGATTTTCCTGTTGTGTTCCAGAATCGAGGCAGGATATTTGAAATTCTTCTCTGTGGACAGCTCACCTCTTTGGAGGTAGGAAAAGGATTCACAGGGCGATAGCCCAAATGCAGCAACGAATGGGTAACTGACACATAACCAGGTTGTGGTCATTTTACCAAAGATCACTGTAGGACTACCAGTGATCTCATGCCCTTCATGCTCTACCCCACCATCTTGCTATGACTGACCCTGTCCTGTATGCCCTACTCCAGACCCGTGCTGCTGTAAGGACATGTGTCTCCAGCTACTGTTCCTCATGCCCCTAAGAGGAATTAGAACTGAACTGCAGTTCACAACAGAGAACCAACATCTCTTATTTGCTACTTGGAGTAACTGATTTCACTAATGTCCAGGTGCTCTAAGGGCATGCTGTGTAATAACAAAATTGGGTCATTCATGTCTTGAGCAAAGAATGATATTTTGCTGATTTAGAATGACATTGGCCAGTGTTTTGTCATTAAAAATGTGAAAAGTAAAAGCTGTCCCAGTGGCGCCATTTGTCTTTGCTGTTCTTCGTATTCTCCCTAGTCCTATTCTGCGCCATCTGTTCTGGGACATACAAAGAGATCATCAGGAGAACATCCTTTTGTTTGCTTCTTTTCTGTGTGCACCAGTTGCTAGCCTTTATCCAAGGAGGGAGAGTCCTTCTCCCACAGACTAAGAGGCATCTATTTTAGGAATGTGCTAACATAGTCTTGGCTGTCACCGGCAAGGTGTCTTTGTTTTTCTCCAAGGCTGAACCACAGGCAGGAAAAGGAAGCATAAGCACACGTGCAGATCCCAGCAACCATCAGCACTGGCCAAGACGGCAGGATGTAATTACCTAAGAAGAGTTACTCCTGCTGGAAGAAGACTTCTGTATCCATCTAACTGGGAATGGAACAGTAGCAGTTTTCCCCCTTTCCTCCTAAGAGTTGTGACACCTGTGGATGAAGCCACACAGTGCCACAAACGCTGCCTTTAAGAAGATGGCTAACCTACCGTGGGAGCTAGCGCGTGGGAGCAGTGAATAGTAAGCTGCAGTCATGAGGGAAGATACGGCAAAATGAGCACATGCTGTTTGGGAGTGGGGAGAGCGTTCCAAGCAGCTGTGGAATGAAGCCAAGCAGCGCTAGCAGTCTTTGCTGCTCGCATATGTTCCTGTACCAACTCAAGAGTGGGTGGAAGAGCAGAATCTAAGGTAGGTGATAAACGAGCTAGTTCAGTCAGTGAGCAGACCTCAATCTGACCTGTCTCATCCTCCCACTGTATTACCTCTTCTGTATTACACCACAGATGCAGCCCTTTTCTTACATGTCCCCAACTTCTTCTCATACCCATACCCCTTAGGAAGAGGTATGCTGTTGGACTTCAGTGGGAGTTGTCTAGACAGTAGCAGGACTTGTGCTATGATCCCTTCAAGCCAAATGATTCTGCAAATAACTTTCCAGTGTGTCTGTCATCCTTTCCTATTTAAAACGAGTGTGTCTAAATAGTTGAATGTAAATGTTGTCTGCATTTTCATTGTTTTATGTTTTGCATTGCTTTCTTATCACTTGTATTTTCTTCATTCTGTGATTATTAAGTTGTAATTATTAAGCAATTAGATTCCAGCTAGGAAGCAAATTAATTGTAATTCTGGGGAAAATAATTCGGGGAGGAATCTGTATAAATCTGAGGAGAGAGTGATTCAAAGCTGCAGTCCTTGAATGTCAGAAGTCCTGTCCTACAACAAATAAGACGAGGAAAGAAGATTGACAACAAAAGGTGTGAAAATGATGGTTTCTTGGCTTCAATTCAACTATACAAAGTCTTGCAGAACAGATGTGGGATTTTGCATAAAGCAGCTCAGAAGGCATTGTTCACAGTTCAGCTCTCCTGATTGTTACGTGCAGGTGCAAGTAGTTACTAATCACACAAAGCTCAATGATATATTGAGAATTTTTAGGCTTGGGGCAGCCTGGCCTGGTGTCATTCCATCTCTGCAAGTACTTATTCTCCCTGTATGTCACCATTAGTGGACAAGAAGGCTCACGCCTGGCACAGAGGGTCTCAGTACAGCTTCGTCAAGGCATGTACAGCTGTCATCAGGCAAGAATTCATGCATCTGGTGCTGCAGCCACTGCTCAGTCAAAAGTAAAAATTATGTATTGCTTTTGCAGTGTTGAATGGTGTGCTGGCAGTGAAGCAGTGCTTTAAGGACAATACTCCAAGGCAATATTACAATGTGCAGCCTCAAACGTTGAACCACAGCTTTAGACAATGAGGGAAATTTATCGCAGTCACCTGCAGTCTGAAGCTAATCTCAGATATAAAAAAAAAGATAATTCCAGGATTACATCTAAGGATCAGATGGTGAAATTAGTCTTGCAGATTACCAGAGTGCTGAAGAGGTGTGGTATTGTGGAGATACTTTGAAGGCTGCAATAGCAGACATGAAGTGAAGCTGACAGAAGGTTTAATTCCTGTATGATTTAAACATTAAGTAGAAAAGATACAGAGTTGAAGGAGAATAAGGCAGATTTTGGTTTAATTGGATAAGCATTATTTTTATGTGTTGATGTCTGCTTTTTATAAAAAGAAGTAAAAAGAAGCAATTGCCAGAAATGCCAGCAACTGGAAGGAGCAGAGGTGACAGTAAACCACAAATTAAGTAACCAGATATTCCAGTTTGAGAAGGACTATCTTTTTTCAAATGGCATGCAGGATTTTTCCTGTTTTTTTTCTCCTTAGATCTTATTCCTGAGAATTCATTATATCCGTAACAAAACCAGAAACAGTGGCCTATCACATGTAGTAGGCACATGACCTAAACCAGAGTGTGTATGTTCTATTATATGGCATCCCTTTATAAAATAATCCGTAGGAACAACGGCTTTCAGGAATCTCTGCAAACCTTCCTTTTGTGAACAGATACAACAAAAAGTCAGATGGTGGTCTGTTGCTGACAGCATATGTAACACGGAGTTTCTGTTGTCCTTTTCAGGAGTTTTTTGTTCTCATGGGAGTTGCATGTAGGATTTAGAAAAGCATTTTGCATCTTACTTGGATATTTAAAAAGGTGTGCAGGAAATGCTTATAAAAATCTGAAGAGCAGGTGTCAAGAGGATGGAGTCAGTGCTTTTTCAGTGGTGCCCAGTGATAGGACAAGGAGTAACGAGCACAAACTAGAACATGGGAAGTTCCATGTAGACTTGAGGAAAAACTTTTTTGCTGTGAGGGCGATGGAACACTGGAACAGGCTTCCCACAGAGGTTGTGGAGTCCCATTCTCTGGAGACTTTCAAAACTTGCTTGAACATGTTCCTGTGCAACCTGATCTAGGCGAACCTGTTTGGCAGTGGGGTTGGACGAGATGATCTCCAGAGGTCCCTCCCAACTCCTACTATTCTGTGATTTTGTAAAAAGGGAGGGAACTCAGCACACAGTGGGGATAGACACAGAAAAGAGCTCTGGAAGTTTCTAATAGGTACTGATGCACACAGATGTAGAGGCAGCATAATTTGAAATGAGAGACATATACTGCACAAGAGTTCATCTAAAAAAACAACCTTTTTTTAAACAAATAACTCTTACCTTCCAATTTGCCCTTTGACATTCATCACAGGTTATTAATCAGACTCTTAAAAGGAAAAACATCTTGGCAGAACTAAAAAAACCCACTAAATCATTATTTGAGAGGCTTATTTTCAGAAGGGTCAAATTATGGGTATGAAAAATGACAGATTTCAGCACGCACAGTAGGATTCCTCTGAAGAGGAAGAAACATAAATTAAATGTTTTTAAATTTATACCTCCTCTGATTTAAAGTAAATTAGAAAAGAAGGCTATTTTACCTTAAAAATGCGGTAATTGCTCTCTCTTTTCTGGTAACAGTAGGTCAGTGCATGCTTTTAAGATAAAAAGTATTGTTTCTTTAAAGCACTGCAGATCTTTGGAAGTGAAGATTTCGACATTGATTCCATTTTGTCCTGATTCCTTAATAGGACAGGTTTGTTTAGAAAAAGAAAAAAGGTGGGGAAAAAAAAAGACAAGAAAGCAAGCATATCACTGTTTGCCAGAAAGAAACACGTAAGGGGCTCAGATTAGGCATTATATTGTGACCTTGATCTGTTGTTTACAACAGTGTTGTAATTATAATCTTTAAAATCTTAACAGTTACAAAAAATTAGTTCATTCAATGACAGAATCAAGCCTCGCTGGAATCATATCAAAAGCGGTGGAAAAAAAATGTGCATACAAAATTCTGGATCTTTGAAGCATTGCATAAAAGGGAACCAAAACCGCATTATTAGCTCAAAAGTTTAAAGTTATTCAGGAGTTTATATGCTAAGAAAGTCTGCAATTCATAAGCAAGACATTTCTTATTAGGGTCATATCCCTTTTCTCCCCATTTAAAAAAAAAAGATAACTGCTGCTTCTGTCGTTTCAGAGGTAGCTCTTTAAGTTAAATTGCAGAATTAGCCAAAAATGTCCATGAATCTCCCTTTCAACCCATTGGCTTTCTTGACTGTATAGTCTTTAATGTGGATGATAACTAAAAATCACAAAATATTTTTGTATACTGATAAACGTTAACATTTTCTAAAAACAAATAGCTAAGGAAATCCAGGGCTTCATAAAACTATATGGCTCTAAAGACAGTGATGCCAACTGGTCTACTGAATGGTAAGCATGCTAAGTCAAATCCATATTCCCTTTGAAATCCCTGAGTACAAGCGTGCAGCAAGCTCCATATGGTACTTGAAAATGCAAAGCTCAGAATAACCTAGAAGTTGTAAATGTCAGATGATCATATCAGTAAACAGAGATCTGAAGTGCTGGGGAGAAAACATGCAAGTCCTTGGTGAAAGGGACTGGTCTCTGACAAAGTTAACATTTTGCCAAAGATATTCTTGTTTCATTCTTTCCATAAACTTTGCAGATGAAGCAGAGAACGCTGTTAACACTTATGTGGAGTAAAGAGTGATGGATAGAGTGTTTACTTAGTGCAGATCTATTAAACTGGGTTGCCAAACCATTTCAAATGTTATATGGTATCATTATGACTGTGTGGTAGAGCTGTAGTGCATGCAAAGTGCTCTGATCAAGCCAAATACTGTGTGCTCATCAAAAGAAAAAAAAAAAAATAGTGTTTTGTGTGTACCATTAGAACACTAAATCAACGCACATTAAGTTTTTCCTCTTAGAAAATTTGATCTGTCCTTTAGTAAAGGCTAATTTATCAATCAGTAGTAAAACCCTGGAATAAATGTAAACCTCTCCAGCCACTGAAAGTACTGGAGTGCAGCTCATAACTAGGTATTACAAAGTGCTAGATATTATGCTTTGATAAGTCTCATCAGCATTTTTATCAGAAATGAAGAATTAATTTTTCATCTACTAGTGTATCATCAATATCCTAGACTATCAATATCTACACACTGCAGTATTGTTTAAGTCCTACAAGTGGCCCGAAAAAAAGATGAGAGAATAAACTATTATTTTAGATCTCAAAGCACATTTACCTTGAAAACCCTAACCTCTGTTTTTGTTACGTTAGCATTTGATAGCTGTGTCTGATTTGATAGATGAAATATCACTTCACTAAGCTCAACTGAAAAAAACCTCACATGAAGGTATATGATCCGGTCAGTGTAAAGAAGCTCACTTTGAAACATGGTAACACCCTGCTAAAGAAGCTTCATGATTGTATTATTGCACAGAGCTTAGTAAAAATTGCCCAGCTTATTATATTAAAGATGGATGTCACCAAGGGCAAATCCTGCCTGACCAATCCAGTGGCTTATTATGTTGGGATCACAGCATCGGTGGGTAAGGGAAGAGCAACTGACATCATCTTTCTGGACTGCTGCAAAGTGTTTGACACTGTCCTGTACGACAGTCTCTAAATTGGAAGGACAGAGCTTTGATGGCTGGACCACTGTGGATAGGGAATTGGCTAGGTGGTCACTCTCAAAGAGTTGTTGTCAATGGCTCAATGTCCAAATGAAGACCTGTGATGAATGGAGTCCCTCAGGGATGGGTACTGGGGGCAGTGCTGTTTAACATCTTTGCTGGTGAGAGTGACAGTAGGATCAAGACACCCTCAGCAGGTTTGCCGACGACACCAGAGAACAACTTGGGGGTGCTGGTTGATGAAGCACTGAACAGGAGCTGCCAATCTGGGCTGCCCAGTGCATAAGGCCAACTGCATCCTGGGCTGCATCAAAGAATGCATGGCCAGCAGGTGAGGGGAAGTGGTTCTGCCCCTCTACTCTTCTCTAGTGAGACCCCACCTGGAATACTGCATCCACCTCTGGAGACCCCAACATAAGAAGGACATGGATCTGTTGGAGAGGGTCTAGAGGAGAGCCACAAAGATGATTAGAGGGCTGAAGCACCTCTCCTATGAGGACAGGCTGAGGGATTTGAGTCTGTTCAGCCTGGAGAAGAGAAGACTCCAGGGAGACCTTATAGCACCCTTCCAGTACCTGAAGGGGGCCTGTAGGAAAGCTGACTTTGTATAAGAGTGTGTGGTGATGGGAGAAGGAGCAATGATTTTAAACTAGAGCAGGGTAGATTTAGATTAGACATTAGGAAGAAGTTCTTTGCTATGAGGATGGTGAGACACTGGAACAGGTTGCCCAGAGAAGTTGTGGATGCCTCATCCTTGGAAGGGCTTGAGACCAGGCTGGATGAGGCTTTGAGCAACCTGGTCTAGTGGGAGGTGTCCCTGCCTATGGCAAGGGGCATTGGAAACAGATGATCTTTAAGGTCTTTTTCAAGTCAAGCCATTCTATGAGTCTGTGAGTCTATGATTCTGTGATATTCTGGCTTTGATACTTAAGTAACAGTGGGGAGCTCCTGTTACAGCAGCTTTGGGTCATCCTTTTTCCACTCCAGCCAGAGCCCTACATGCTACCTGAGCACAAGGATCCCCTCTGGAGTGGAACAACTAGCTGTCACTGTCCTTAGCCCTGCTGACAAAACTCAGGGGCAAGTCAGTAGTTTTCAGCCCAGAAACCCCATCACCTAGCCCAGGCTTCTTTCCTGGCTGTCTTGGAACCTTTACTTCAAGTATAAGCTATTGATGTCATGCTGTCAGCACACCTAGAGTGTGCCGGGTTGTTTGAGGCACATTTTAAATTTTTCAAATACTTTCCAAAGGGGAGCAAACAGGACTGAGAAGAGACATCTTGGTCCCGGTTGTAGCAGTATGTTTTGAGCTATCTTGGGCTCAGGAAGGTTTTAGGAAAGGAAGCCTGATAGCAGACAACCTTGACACCTCTTTTTCACAATATTTCATAGTTGTAATCTGTATTTTTTTGCATTTCCTTGGCATATGTGTGTTGTTTTTTTCTCAAAATGACTCATTTTTCTAGCTTTTATGGTAGAGGAACTGTAGAAATACGAAAAGAAAAGATAGATACTGGTCTTCAGTCAGAAAGTACTGTTGGGAAAAATTATGGAAGTAAGATCTAAATATGTAAGCAAGAAACTCCACTGGGGTTCATCAAATGTGTGACAGGAAATACTGTTCAAAGAGTAGCAACTGAGAGCTGAATTCTATGCAACTTCACTCCAAGGAAAACTCCAATGGCTTTATGCTGGACATTAAACAGTATAGATGAGACTTATTTACATAAACAAGAGTGTGTAAAAGTCATTGCTTGCTTTCACTGAGAAGAATGGCCCTTGCCTGTGTTATGTTAAAGAAGAACTAGTTAATATCCAGTTTCACATATGGAGTACCTTTTGGTTTTTGTAATTAAGCAAATGTTCTTTCAGTTCTTGTCCAAGTAGTTATTCTAACATGTCTGTCAAGTACTGTTTATCGTTAGAAATGTATTCAACTCTTTCCTCAGTATTTATCTCCCTTCTTCCTTCCAATTCTGTCCACAGGATTAAATAGCAAAGGAAAAAATATTTATTTTTTTTTTACCAATGTTGGTGGGTGTGTAACTCCATTTCTTAAGAAACAGGCATTCATTCACACCATAAAAATGTACCATCTTACAGGATGTTTAAAACATTTCATAGTGGTGCTGTAAAGTCTGGACCTGATGTGAAATGTGACTTTGTGAAAGTAGTGATAAAAGGCTTCAATATTTATTGCTTTTCTGCTTTCCAAACTTAGTTAGACTAGCTTTCAAAGAGTGGAAAATTTTTCTGTGTTTTTGACTTTTAGCAAATTTATAGAGAAGTATATTCTTAGACTCAAAGGAATTTCTATTTTTGATGTAAGCTACAACTATAACTCAAAATGGCTTAGTTTTTTCATACGGTATCAATCAGACAGAAATCAATATTTACAGTCAGTGAAAATATGTGATACAAAACACAAAAAGCAACATTTTGAATGAAGAATACTTATTTTGCAAAATTTCTATTCAAAAGCGTAATTACGTTGTAAAGTATTTCCTCTTCAATTTGCAATATTCGTATTGACAGAATAAAGAACTTGCATGATTTCTGCTTTGGGTCTAGGTCTTTATTGTCAGATGCACTTAACATTTGAGTAATAGCAACTAAACAATACTGTTCCTGTTTTTTGTGGGAGGATATCTACTGGAGCATTGTAGAAATACAGAGAAAATGCAGTCAGCAAAATGACATATTTGGCATTTAAGTCAGATGAATGTTTATGCAAAAAGCGCAACATGAGTACTCCATCCACTTAGTAACTATCTGAGAAATGTTAAAAAGCAATGCAGTTTCACCTAGATGTCCCATCCAAGAGACGAGCTTAGTCAGTGGTTCTGTCAAGCGTTTACAATGAAACATAAATTAAAATAAAGTAAAAACTGTTTGCAAAATGCAACCAATAGTGGCCCCTGTTCTTACTAACACCAACAGATAAAAACCCTCATCATTTCTTTCATCATCTTGTATCTCCCTTAACAACCTTCCCCTGACTTATTTGTTTTTCACTGCTCATATCTTCCCAGAATGCTGTTGCAAAATTTATTTCCACATCAGTTTCGCAGCCCTACATGAGCTCTCCCTTCTCCATGGTGTCCTGTATAAAGTAGGGCCTGTGTAATTTTACATTTCATGTTGACATCTACGACAACAGTGCTATCTATTTATATGATTAAAATGTTCCGTGAAACATAGTATTGAACTTGTGCTATCTGGTTAATTTTGAGATAACAGTTGTGATCTGCTTTAGCTCATTCTAGTCGTTTGCTGTTGGTTCATATTTGCCACCCACATTTCATAAATTTACAGATGTTGAGCTTTGTCTTTTAAAAGAATAACCTTAAAATAATACATTACAAAATAATTTCCATTGCCTTTGCATGTTTCAGATTTCTCTGAAATTTCATAAGGTAAATAGCTTTATCAGTTTACTTTCTAAAAGAAAGTCTGCTTTTAAAAATTCCTATCGCAGATAGTTACCTTTACATTAATCTGTCGTTAAAATATCTAAGGTTGTATGCTATGAATAAATACTTCCCCTTGTTTCAAGATTTGTGTAATTTTTAATTTGAGTCTGAGTGAAGACATCTCTCTCCCTCTTTCTCTGTATACGTAAATGTATGTGTGCATCTGTGTATTATATGTACATTGGCCAATTCCATATTGTCCGAAGTGCTGTGTACGGCCACTTACGCTTTTAAATATCAGAGACTGTTTCATGCTTGCCAGAATTTTTATACCGAAAGGTGTGGGCTGAGCTACATTACAGGATCGAGGTCACTAAGTTCTATTCTATCAGTGCTTCTGAAGAAGTGTTTCCTTCAGGAGTTCTGTGACAGCACTGCCCAGGTTTGTCCTGCCACAAGGTTGTTTCCGTTGTTCTATTTCGAGTGTTACAATTTAACCTTTAGGAGCTATTTGATTATTTTTATAGAATTCCTTAAGATTCTTCCGGGGATTAAGATAAATTCAGTAAAAAGATTAAGATAAATTCAGTAAATTTCACCTATTGATTGAAAGCACTGGAATTCACCAGGTCGTTGTAGTTGCAATTCCATATTTCATTGAAACAAGTCGTTCTACTTTGGAACATTAGTGCCAAAATATCTAAATATGTTGCCTATACATTTTAGAAGTTATCTGTCATCCTTTATTGGTTTAAGCCACAACAAGGTATCTGTGACTTACAGTATTTTAATTCATATCCTCGTTGCTGGCTTTATTTCCTATAATCTTTTCCAAATTTGCTATGTATATTGTATGAAGAACAGGAAGGCATAAGCATACAATAAAATCTTAATTTCTGCTTCCAGTAGGTAAATCCATCCAGATTTTTCTGTGTCGTCACTCAACCGCCCTAAATGGCTTTATAATTAAAACAAGTGGTAAGTATGATAAGA
Source organism: Baryphthengus martii (assembly GCA_013396935.1). Lineage (NCBI taxonomy): Eukaryota > Metazoa > Chordata > Aves > Coraciiformes > Momotidae > Baryphthengus > Baryphthengus martii. The sequence goes on from VWZK01004344.1 coordinate 23,964, forward strand.
AACATCCATGTCTTTTTCCTCTGTGTGATGTCATGGTTCCAGGGTTTTGCTACTGCTTCCCAAACAACAGAGGAGTCCTTATTTTAAGTTCGTTTCTGAAAGTGTTGTTCAAACCAGCTTTCTTCTGTAATCTGAATAAAAGAGACTATCCTGGTGATTTCAAATGTTTTCCTTCTTCTTAGTTAAAATAGTGTATCTCTCTGTTAGTGGTTCTGGAATTCTGTATCTGATGTACATATTTTACCTTGCATACAGGCCTTCATTCTTTTCTAAAAGTAGTTTACTTTTAATAAGCTCTAGTTATAATAACTTCTTATCTGAATGCCAGCATTGTAGTGAAAATGTTTCTTTTAAAATATTCCTTAAAGAAAAAAAAAAGGCTATCTATCTAAGAAGTCTTCACCTGATTTGTATGTCAAAGCTAAGCTTATCTGATGAAGAAGCCTAATTAATGCAGTTGCATTTCAAGACAAGAATGCATATACTTACCTACACTAAAAGTATCTAAAGATGTAACTGATTGAGGATGATAATTTTTTTAACTATGAGAGTCTTCTGTTTCTTTTGTGGTTTTGTATCCTCTATTTCCTCTCTTTTATTACATATCAAAACAGGCATTTCCAGCCTCTGAAATATGCTGGCTTCCAGGCCTCTAGGCTCTGCAGGGATATATTTGAAAAATGCCATTAAACAATATTAATTCCTGTTTATCTTGGGGCAGGGCCTTAAGGCTCAGGAAAAGTTGAGAGGTCAGGGAGGGTCTGGCTCTTCTTAAACATACTAACATGTCTGAGTATTGAACATGTTTGAATCAGTACCCCTTAAAAATATCATTTTCCTCCAAGTTTTGAGAAATAAGTATATAGATGAGAGGTCGTAATAGCACCTCAGTTGAGGGAAAACTTGCAGTATTACCTAAACTACATTAATATGGGACTAGAAAGTTTATAAAGAAGCATTATGAATACCTCTGATTATAAAGAAGGTTTGGAGTTCATTCTTCATTAAACGACTTGAGATCTATTGCTAATCCCAAAGCCCAAGGAAAGCTGGCTGCATGAGTTCTAGTTCTCCAGTTAAGACAATGTGGTATCAGCTCTAAGTCAGGGACCTGTATATTTCAATCGGAACACATCTAATAGAGAACTACAGACAAGACACATAGCCTTCCCTGCATGTCTTTCTCCCGTTGCCTAGTTCCTTCCTGGTGTCACCTTTTTACTAGTCTTCTTCAGCCTCTGTAGCAGCTACCGCCCATGTTAGAGATACTTTTCTGTAACAGAAGGGCGAAGCCCTGAACACCAAGACTGCTTTCCATGACCCAGCAGCTAACACTAGCTGAAGCATCCGTTCCACTACAGCTTAGATC
>VWZK01004344.1:25366-40717 GCA_013396935.1 Baryphthengus martii
TTTAGAGGACACTTCCTATAGGGACATCTCCTGAGTGATACAAGTTTGAAATAGGGGGAGTAGTCACTGCACTTAGGAGGCAATGTATGGAAGATCCTATGTCCTATAAGTATTCTGTGAATCCATATGTCTCTCATTACACCCAGTCACTTAGTAAGCAATATACGCTAAATTATTATATTCTTACTGGTATTATTATTTATCCTGTAGAATTTATATTTTCAAAACTTGACTGCTAGGAAAGCATTCGTTTTTCCCTTTCTCTTATTTAAAGAATATTGGACTTTAGGGTAATTATGCTGGAATATCCAGATGGATCCTAAAGCCAGAACAGGAGAAACTGTTGAATAATGGCACTTGCACAGTTTAGAGGTAAACAGTGTAATAATGTGTGGCTGAAAAAAAGAATTATTATTTCACAATTACAGTCGTGAAGAAATAGATAATTTATAGTTCTCTGTGTGACCTGTGCATTTCCCTTCTTTCCAATACAGCTCTATGTCATGTACTCAGTTGAAAATATACTAAGATGTAGTATATAATATATATCAAATTATTTAACATACAAAAGCATTAACATTATATAATACTACCATATATTATTATTATTATTATATTCTATGCAACATCAAAAACTTCATATAAATACACATTATATTTGTAGTATTTAAAATATAATGTGTAACATATAATATCATTATACAAACGCTTTGTATGAGTTTTAAAATGAAAAATGGCTGGTCAGAGAGATATAAGCAGTAGTTTAGATCTCATATGATGTATATTTATGTATCATGCCAATTTTCAGAGTTTCCAAAGTATAATCATACTATTTCCATTCAAAAGAATAAGGTTAATGCCTGATACAAGGTAGAAAAAATTTTGAAAGAGACATAAAATACATTTACACAACACAGTAGAAGAGAAACATCTCCTAAGTTGAATCCAATATCATATATTGGAAATACTAAAGCTGTTAGACAATAAACTGGAAAAAAAACACAAACAACCAAAAACAACCCAAAAAAGCAAAACAACACAGAAACATTGATATTCTGCAATGATGTAATTTATTAAATGCAGTATATGTAATTGCTTTTATCTTCCAATCTGTCATATCCATCATATTGGTAAAAAACATGCCACTGAATTGATACATCAGATGCAGAACAAGTGAAAGGTAACACTTTCATATACTTTTCTGATCTGTAACCCCATTCACGTAAGTACGGCCTGATAGAGCAAGCTCTTAGGAGTGGAATTTTGTTGCAGGTACAGGAAAGTGTATATACTGAATACCTGTGAATTTCAAAGGCCCTTCTCCTCAGTTGAGTTGGTCTGCCGTACTGGAAATACAGTGCCTAACATCACCTCCTCCTGGAATGTTCCTCTGCAAGTTTACTGGGCTTTATTTTTAAAATGAAGGCACAGGATTACTTTCTAGAAGACATAAAGACTACAAAGTGGACAAATCATTAGAGATCACCATTGGAAGTGGTGCTGGAGCTCAGGGATCTCTCTATTGTACTTCTGTTCCATAATTATGGGCAAGTTACAGTATTTTTAGGTGCTGGCCAGTAGGAACTCTGAGTCTGGATGAGTATACAACAAAGACGACCTTATGAAGAGGGGAGCTCATGAGGGTAGAAGGCAGCTGCATAGATTTCTCAGCCTGATTTCTCACCAGGCTGGTTCTCACAAGCAAGCTGTGGGTCCCACAAGGCTTGCTTTGGAAAGTTGTCCCGTTTTCAGAATATTTTTAAGTGTTGACAGAATATTGTAAAGTGTTGTCAAAAAGAGGTCAAGCCAATGCTGGTTAATAAGAAACCCATTTTTTAAAGCCTAATAAGCAAGGAAATATTAATTGGAAAAAGAGTTCTGACTAGGTGTTTAAGTCCAAGAGCAAACACATTTCAAAACAGCCATCTGAGAAAGTTACTAATGCTGTCCTAATTTGAATGGAGACTTAGCAATCAATAAAAGGACACAGTTAAACAAGGTTTTTAAAGGTGCCATAAAATACTGGGAAGAGATAAATAATTCCTGAGACACTCTCCATTATATCAGGTGATGCCTTGTGTAAGTGAAACCATATGTTGCCTGTAATTTACTCTTGTCGCTATTTTTGAAGTAGGAATTATTATATGGAATACTTTACTTAGTAATAAAGTGATCTGAGTAATAAAGTCTGCTTTCCTAGTTGCCAGGGAGGAAGAAAGGCACTCAATATAATAATAATCTGTAAAAGCCAATTCATGTAGAAATGGACAGATGAGAGTAATTGGTTAAAAGACCTCTTAACTGGGGTTCACACCTGACTTTGTGAAGAGTAAATATCTATATATAGCTCATTCTACAACATCTGGCGTGCTTTAGAGGTCAGATCTGTATATGCAAAACTCCCTTTGTCTTCAGTGAAAGACTGGAATAATTAAACTTGACTTTTAACAATTTCCTTTAGTACCACACTAAAATTGTGCAGCATTAAGCTATATATTCAGCAACATTTCCTCCAGACCTATTGAAAAAGAAAGCAAGCTACAACTTCTGAAACTGATTGATCAAAAGAAAAAAAAAAGATTATGATATAAAATATTTATAAATGAAAATGAAAATAATCCAAACATAAGTGATTATTAAAGCTGAATGACACACTTCATGCCTAACTGAAACATCCTTTATTTGTAAGTATACTCAACTAAAACAATGATGAAAGAGAACTCACACAAATAAAGGATGACAAGTCAGGCCCTTAGACTGAACCTTTAGCCATCTAAAAGAAAAAAAAAGGGAAATCACGGTGTGGATTACTTTTCTGTGTTTTAAGAAAGGCAGATTATGCAAAAAAAATACATTAAAATCTAATGTAAAGCCATAATGTGACCCATGAGTAAATAAACATCTTTTATTGTTTATCCATTCTTTGAAGGTGGAGAGAACAAATTTTTTTCAATGCCAAATCTTAATCAATTAAATGAAAAAAACCATGGCATATCAGCAGTCATATTTAAAATATTACTATGATACTTAGCATTACTAAAATAATATTTTAAGAGCATAAATGTACTAAGCAATTTAAAAGAGTAATGCTATATATGAAGAATGTGTAAATGCAAAACATAATCAAAGTAACTTGTTTAAAAATCAGTGGCCTTTTTTGTTATATGCAAGTTATTACATCACTGTAATGTACCTTGAGAATCAAGGATGCAAAACACATGAACGCGTTAATGTAAAAGACAATTGTGTGGGATGAATTAAATTCCAAGAACAAAATAAATACACTAATTTTATTGTGTGTTGAAATAAAAATACATATAAAATATAAATAATATCAATTTTCCCGTTTCACCTGCTCTAAAGAGAAAAAATTCTCTACAATGAACCTCAAGATTATTAGAAAGACAAACTTAGTATCCCTTTATGAGATTTAAAGAGCCTATTTTTGGATTGTATCCTCATCTAAGTGCAGAATAACTTCTGACAGTAACAGAATTTGTGAGGCTGCGCCCATATATTGAGTTTGTGATATAATGGATGTGAAAGTAGAGGAGTTTCAATTTTGTGTTACCATCTAAATATCACAGAAATGTGTATACATGTTGCATTTAGCTTCTATTGCTGATTGGCAGTGAAAGCCTTTAGAATTATTACTGGTATTTTCTGGGGTACTAAAAATACCAAGATAAAAAAAAATGCACAAGAGTGCTTTAGAGGAGTTGTCTCTCCCACAAATTTATTTGGTCCATGTTTTTAAGACTTTGAGTGGATTAGGTATTGTTTTGACACAAGTTTAATAACCAATATCTGCATTACTGTAGTCTATTATTTATATTAATAGTTAACTCCTCTCTCTGCTCCAGAACAAAATCCTATCTTAGCAACAAAGGATTTTTAATCTCTATTCCAATTTTGTATCTAGCAGGTAACACTTCTACTACATTTTAAAGCGTTTATGTTGCAACCATGAGAGACTGAAAAATTAAAGCTGATATTCCCACATGCATATTTTCGTCTAGCATTTGAGGTTATTTTTGTTCATGTTAAATCCTAATTTCTGTTGCTTCATATCTCTTCCTGTTCTCATATCACTTCTTCAACTAAAGAACTGCTTAAATTAAAAAAAAAAAAAAGTTCTATATTGTATTCTATTTCTTATATGCTCAGAACAACGAAAATACAAATGAGATGGTTCCAAATGTGAAGTAACAAATGAAGCAATGAAAGATACAGCATCCAATAGTAATTACAATAAATGGCTCAACTGAAAATTATTAAAATAAGTATCTCATCACTCATTTTGACTTTCCTGTCTTGTTTAGATGGAGATGTCTCACAGCACTGCTGTAATTTAGCTTTAATAACATCTCTATTAAGTAGATGCCTGTTTAACAGACAAGCATTACTTAAATAATGACATTTCAGTAGTGAATTAACTTTCTCCTGTGCAATTAAATAGCTGTCCATCACATTCATCAGCTTACTAAATTGTCTTTCAGTATCTTCATTATTACATATTAGCCACTCACATTAATTGCTGAGGCAGACTATACAGCAACTTCTTTCCCGGACTAGGGTTGAGTCCTATGCAAGCAGTATCTGATGACGCTGGAGAGGAGGGAGAGGATAGTGATAACTACCCAAAAGTCCAAGGACTGGTAACTTTTAGTGTTATGAAGGACAAAGGTATTTACTTGGCTGGTACAATAATAAAATGTTAGGTTATTAGAATGGTAATTTTGTATATACAACTCTTTAACTCCCCTTGCGTATAGGTCTACAAGCTTCATATTCAGCTTCAGATTTGTTAGACTTGATTAATTTTATTTTGCAGTGTTTGTTTTGGGATAGAGAACAGGAGAATAGGACAAAAAGCACACGATGGCTTTTTCAAATTCTATGTCACGTATACTAAATGTATGTTTTTGCAAACCTGAAAGTCACAGAATCAGGGTTTTTAAAGGTCAGGTATAATCATGAGTTCATTGATATAAACCTCCCATGTAACATGGGCTGTAACATTATCTGGTTAATCAAGGTTTGAGTCAAATTAGTGGAGTTTGTTTAAGAAAATAAACATTTAGTCCTCCTGTGAATATGCTTTTTTTTTTTTTCATTTCAGTGGCTAGCCACTTTAAATTTTATGGTTAAGCAACTTATTTTATATTTTTATGGCTTTAATTTCAAATCATTGCTATTATGCTTATCTTGGATACTTCATTATTTGTTAACTTTTATTTTTCCCCTATAAGATACTAGTACATTCTAATAAAGTTATCTTGCATCTTTCTTTTGATAAAAAAAGTTAAATTGAACTAATAAAGTTTCTATAAGGCTTTTTTTCAAGTTATGAATAAGCTTTTTTCAGTCTCTTTCATACCTTTTCTTGTTAATCAGTATTTTTAAATAATGGTAGCAGAACTGAATATTGTTGTCCCATGACGACAACTACTTATTTTAACTACTTTTTTGAAACATAGCCCAGGGCTCCACAGAACTTATAATTTTCATACTATTTATATGACAAATTATTTTCTTTCTCTGTTCTCTACTTTCCCTTGGTCATGGGACTAGAATGCTTTCCAGTAAATTTACCTGCCTTTCTCCCTCTTGTTTTCAAGGTTCCTGAAGTCCACAATGACTTATATGTTCCAACAGGTCTTCAGACAGATGGTGAAATACATATAATCAGCAGAAACTTGTCTTACAGCTGCAAAACTTTGTCTAGTTTTTCATTTCTTCATGGATGGGATTCATTTGACTAAATGAATCTGTCTTTTACAGTGTTATCCCTCCATATTTGATCTACTTACTGAAAATACCATTTATAGTTAATAGCAAGAAACAGAAACAGAAATTAGAAATAGAAATAGAAGTAAAATAGAAATAGAAATAGGGTGTGATACATCTGATCAAGCGTAGATGTCTACTTCAGAATTAAATTCTTTGGTCTCCAGTAATAAATCCTATTCCTTGTGGTTTTGTTCCATCTTAAGGGTCATTGTTACCTTTGCTGTCTCTGCTATTCTTCCTAATATTGAAATATTCATTCTTAATATGAAATAATTGGTGATGATTGTCTAGAACAGTTTACAAATCTTCTGGGGTAACAATGGAAATTTGCAAATCTGCCTGTTGCCGAAGTGTAAGACTGACAGAATACATTCCAAAAACCAGTTTAATATGTCAGAAGAAAGGTAGGAAGGTCAATCAGAAAAAGGATCTTATATTGACCATCTTCCTGCAGGATTTTTTCAAATTAGGTAGAATATTTCCAAATGTTTAGCTAGACTTAGCAAAGAATATCTGCTTGTTTAATCCCTTGCTATTAAAATATATATATGAAAATTACGTTCATGTAGACTTATCAGTGAAAGCATTCATGCATTTTTAATTTCTGAAATATATATTGCCTAGTTTTGCAGGGTTTGAAATAGGGAGATGCTCATGTTAGAGCACAGAACAGCTCAAAGAAGGGCAAGATTCTGAGTGAAGCCCACACTGGAGCAGTCCGTCACTAAGAGGACCACAGCCCATGGGTCTATGCTAGCTGGAGAAGTTTGTGGAGAACTGTCTCCCATGGGAGGGATGCCACATTGTGGCAGGGGAGGCGTGGAGGAGTTTTCCCTTGAGGAGAAAGGAGCAGCAGAAACAACATGGAATGGACTGAGACTTACTGTAAATCCCATTCCCTGCCCCACTTCACTGCTGCAGGGGAGGAGGTAGAAGAGCTGGGCCCAGGAAGAGGGAGAGATCCTACTCTGATTCAGTTGGTAAATCGGTGGTGGTTTTTAAATTAAATTGATTTTGTTTCGCCAGGTCAAGTTTGCCTTTTGCCCATGACTGCAATTGGTGAGTGAACCCTCACTGTCCTTTGTCTTGACCCTCAAGACTTTTGTTTTATTTTCTCCTCCCTATCTCACCATGGTGGGGTAGGAGTGATCGAGTGGCTGTGTGGTGCCTTGTTGCTGGCTGGGTGGGCTTAAGCCATGGCATCACAAAATAACTGCACTAAATGATGCTCTGAATATTGGAAGGCTCCAAATATTGGAAGGCTCCATCACAGAAAATTAGGTTCATCACGTAAGTGAAACAGAACAAAGGAACTTATCCATAGCATTTCTAAAAATTAATGGCAAGTAATTACTTAAGATTTCAGACTCATTTAAAGTAAACATTATTCTCTATACAATGATTTTCTTGCTGACAACACAAATACAGGCTTCAGATAACATATAGAAATGATGATTTGAAAAAACATGGTCTGTCATTGACTTCAGTTCCAGCAAAAGTTTTCCAGACCACGACGTATGATAAAGTAAGTCTCTCGTCTGAAACTTTTACGTGTGCAAGCAATTCTCACTCACATAACTACATTAAGATCAATAAGTCTACTAATGAACATATACACAAAGGCAGACCCCACTTCATTGGTCATCTCAGATGACAAAAAGAGATGTAGAATGAAAAACATTCATTTTTACATTGGATACTGTGAGTCTGTGTGATGCACAGGTCCGTGAGAATTGTTTAAAGCCTACACTGCAGCCTTTAAAAAAATAAAACTAATCACGTTTAGGTGACTATTGGAAGATTAAAATACAGATAATAGTTTGAACATAATCATCTGACCTAGGTCCATATACAAAGCAATGCTCATGCTTGCATGAATACAAAAATCTTTCATAGTCCCCTTTAAAAGATCGTCATTGATAATAATCCTTCTGCTAGGTAGCAGTTAACCTGGGAATGTGTGTGGGACCCTATGGAAAATAAATAGAGGTAATGAGTCGCTTTTTCTCCATTAAAAATTAAAATATTTTATAAGACTGAAGTATTTCTTCCCTTCTTTCTTATTAAAAACAAAAATCAACCACATGATGTAGACATAACACTGTTTAAAACTTAATAGTGTCTGAAGGCACAGCTGCTCTCAGGTTTTAATCATTAACTCCTATGCTAGCAGAAAGCAAGAAATGACTCACAAAGCAGTCCCAACCCATATAGAAAATCATTAGATTCAGTGCAGAATCATTAGATCCATGTCAGTGAAATGTACTCTCCATCTCCCACAAAATCTGCTTCACTGTCTGTACTCTGGTCTCATAAGTACATATAAATGCATACAAATAATATTTTTTCAGAAGAACTGAATACTAACAAAACACTGCATCCCCTCTAAAATGCTAGGATCTCCTACCCACAGTAGTCCATTACAGGTCAATTCATTGCTACTCCTGTTATCCACGTTACATCTTCAAAATTAATCTCACTTTTCATAAATGTATGAACAATTCCTGATCATCGCTTACTGTGCAGCATAACTGGGAGATGTCCAGTGCTATTACTTGGTGGAAGTTTCATGTGAAAACATCTACCTCTTGTGCCCAAAGTCGGAATTGCTACAAACAAGGCTAATTTTCATTAACTGATACAGAATAAAACTGACATATATTATTTCCCTTCAACACTGATTCCTATTAATAATATAGCTCTTTATACTGTAAAGAGAATCTGGATCAACGGACAGTCATTTTCTGTCTATCGATTTACAAAGACGGGCACAGGGAGGGCCAGGGGCTCCGAGGGGATGAGGCCAGGTCAGGAAATCGGTCCATGTAAAAGATGTTTCAAAAGCACTGAGTTCTAATACGACTGAGTCAAATTAGATGCAAAAGCTAAGTTTACTTCAAAAATATCAAAGTAACTTCAAGTGAAAAAAAAAGAAAAAGTGCCTGATTTATATTCACAAGTTAGTATTTGCCGGTTGGGGGCTTAGAATTTCATTTTACTTTACATGGGCAGAAATGAGTAAATAATAGAAAAATCTTTAGAGAATCACACTTGGTGGCTTTAACCTACATACTGCAGATATGGAAGGGTTTTCTATTCTATATTCCTCCAACCATTCTTCTAAACCCATGCTTTCTAGGTAATTTTATTTCTAACTTGCCATTTTCTCTTCCATGCAGCTTTCATACTATGCTTCTCCCTTACTGCAGTAGAAGAGATTTTCATGTGACACTTCCATGTCACAATCTCAATGACAAGAACATAAGAAAGGCCATAGTGGGTCAGAAGAAGAGGTCATCTCCTAGTATCCTTTCTCCAAACAAGAGTAGGAGCAGGGCAAAAATATTTACTACTTCTGAGAGCTTCTCAGTGAGAGTTTCTCAGTGTTTGGTATCAAATTTTCTCTGCATTTCTGTCATATGTGAAGTTGAGTGCCATTCAGGGAAACTGAAAAGGTGCAAAGAGTGTACAGAAAGAAAGGGATATCCTTTAGCAGCCAAACTATTCAATTCCTGTGTAGCTTAAAACTTAAATCTGTTGGTGTTTCAGGAAGCCTGAAAGTTTGTCTCCGGTTTGAAGTGTTTTGCTGATGTAACCCATTCTAGTTTTTCTAACTTGCCTGTCCCTTAAAATGAGAGTGCCTGCATTTAGATACTGTCATTCATTAGCAGTGGCTTGGTTAAAAGTAGCCTGATTTTGAAAGTACTAATTCTGCTTAAATTAATTTTTGCTGAAAAATATGTAAGTCCTCATCTTTTTTGAAAATCAATTACGTAAGTAACTAGATTGGTAAAATGCAGATAGGAGGCATAAAGCTGTCAGCCATCACAAGCAGCAAGTGTGAATGGGAGCCTGAGTGAACACAGAAAGAGGACTTCTAAGGCCTCAGATTTGTAGGGGAAAAAAAAAAAAAAGTGGCTTGGAAACTGTGCAGAAGGAAACTGCGCAGAAGGAGACTGCTATTTGATCTTTGTTTTCAGGGATTAAGACATTGTATACAAAGCTCCATCAAATAAATGCTTTTCTCAAAGGAGAATGAAGGCTGTTTGGTATCATGGTTGAAATCTCTGGTCCTTTCATGTTCCCCAGTTACACAGAAATGTTGGAGTTGGAAGGGACCTCTAGAGATCCTCTAGTTGAACCCTTCTGCTAAAGCAGGTTTGCCTAGAGCACATTACACAGGACTGCATCCAGGTAGGTTTTGAACGTCTTCAGAGAAGGAGACTCCACAACCTCCCTAGGCAGCCTGTTCCAGTGCTTCATCATCCTCACAGTAAAGAAGATTTTCCTTATATTTAGATGGAACCTCCTATATTCCAGCTTGTGCCCACTGTCCCTTACCCTGTCACTAGGCATTACTGAAAAGTCTGGCTCCATCCTCCTTGCACCCACCCTTTAGATATTAGTTCCCCCATACCCAATTCTAAGTGAATATATGCTTGAGTGGGGTAGCGCTCTCCGATGCCAAGTGTCATCTTCTGCCCTGGAATCAAAGCCCAGTGCACAAAGTTCTGCTGAGGATAACCAGATGTAGACCACCCTGGCGATTGCGTAGATGTGGTATTCCCTGTTGTCCCAACTGCATTCCTCATCCCAGTCCCATAGTCCCAGTATCTGGACTTGTCTGCCAGGTCTAATTCATCTACACTGCATGCTCAGTTTTGCAGTTTCAGAATAGTTTTGAGGGTCCCTGTAGAGCTGCTTCTTTAGTACAAAACTGGCCCTTACTTTGGCTTGGTTTATTGCATCAATTTCTTCTTCTAATAAAATAAGCATGAAAAGCCTTGATTATTGGGCAACAGCTTGGACCAGTAACAAGTAACTGTCTTTCCCTGATGAACCACCAGTAGGGGGTAATGGAAATGCAGCTGTCTTTTTTCACTAGCATTTCATAACTCAGTTACTAATGATAAAAAGAAGGAAGAAATGCAGACATCAAAGGCCACAGAAGTAGGCTTTTATGACAAGAATGGAGACATAAAATTTGTATGACATATTGGCAAGTCTTTAAACACTTTATCAAGGTTTGAAGGGAAGTACATTACGTCTACGACTTCTGCTCCTCTTAGTTGCTAGTTGCTTGTCTGATGTTTGAGTAATCCTGCCTGCAAAATTACTATTTCATTTCCAATGAACTTTTAAAAGAAAGCTTTTCTCTTTTGAGTTCAATTATGGAACAAAGAGATATAGAAGGCAAAATAGGATTTTTCAACTTCATCTTATTTCATATTTCTTTCATCAGAAAATGAATGATTAAAGTAGCTTGCAATCTAGAAACAAAAACTTGGATCTCTGTAGTTTACTGCTACAGAGAAAAAAAGAACTTCTGTGTAAGTTGTTTTGGCTGTTTCGAAGTAATTACAAGGAGTGAACTGCTATATGAAGCACTGTATCTAATAACCACGCAGCACCAAAGCGTTACAATTGAATGACGAGACAACCAGCAAGCTGGGACTTGGTGTCCCTTAGAGCAGAACTGATGGATGATCCTAGATATAACATCTCAAGCACATTTTAAATTTAGCCATAATAGCCCTATAAACATTTAGCTTTCTTAAAGACTGATTACAGTGGTTTGGCAGGAGTGAACACAAATTTCCTTTCACAATTTCAAAGGCAGAAATGACAAAAAAAGACCTGAGGGGATAAATAAGACTAAAAACAGAGGATGTTTCTGGTTTTCTCACAAATAAAACAGGACGCCTCACTTAACACTTCCAGCTTTTGTGATCAGAATGGGACATGTAGCCTGATGTGCCTCATATGTGGCCATCTTCAGCTACAGGTGGGGTAGGCTGGCGTGTTTCTGTTCTTAGAAAACGGAAAGGTAGCATGAATTTATTTCCCATTCAACTGAACCACAAGTCTTTGGTAGAAGTTGACCAATGCATATTCTATTTTCTTTCTTAGTATTTCTTTCATATTGCACTGCAATTCCTAGTTACAGTACATGGGCTGTATATGTGCTCTGCTCCACTGAGCACTTCTGAGTGGCTTGCACAAACCTGGCTTATCACTTGCAATTTCTCATTTTTCAGCTGCTGAGCTGTGCTATAAGACAACAGGATATACCACACATTTATGTAGCTGCAATAGGAAGAATGAACTGCAGTATATCACATAAGAACACTTGCAGTTGCAGCTGTGAAGGTCCATCTAGTCTCAAATAATTCTATCACCAGTACCAGATTCTTATGAAAGAGTATCAGAATAAGGAGAGTATATAATGCTACTTTTCTGTATTAAACTTGTGTTTCAGGAACTTCCTGTGCCAGTGATGTTATCTTTGTATTTAAAAACCTTTACTTCCATGAATTTGTCTTCTTGTTCTTTGAACTCATGAGAACTTTTGCCATCTACAATATCCCATAGCAACTATTAAAATCTGCATTTCAGCTGGCTGTAGACAAAAAAGATCCTTTCATTTTGGACCTACAATCTACCAGTTTCATTCGATGCCTCCTAGCAGATGAGAAAACGCATCACATTCTCTGTGTGATTCCTGACTTCATAGATCTCTATCATAAAACAGAGAGATCTCTATCAAATGTCTCTTTTCTAGGCTGCAGAGTTCAAGTCTGTTTAGGTTTTTTTCTCGTATGTGAGCCATTCTTTATCTCAATCTCACAGCATAATTTCAAGTTTTGTTAAGTGCATCATGAAAGTTCATTACTATGCACTGTATTTCTTCTATTTTAGTCTTTAAAATAATAAATGAGAGAAGTCTGCTTTTCTTACATAAATTTTAAGGAAGCTCCTTCTTAGAAGTATGAAAAAATGACATATTTTACAATGATTCAGTAGCATTGAAAAAGTTGAATAAGGTGCCTAATTAGTAAAAAAATAAACATTTGAGACAGTCTGGTATTTGCACCAAAATTTTAACATTAAATTATTTTTATTTTTGTAACTTATAAATTTAAATGTAATATAATTATATGATCATACTTGTAAATGCCAATACATTAAATTATCAAATAAATGCTATGAAAATAAATATAATTATGAATTTAAATACAATTTTATCTTAATAATCTTTATAAATGTAAGTTTATTTTAAAAGCAGAATTTTCACATTCTCTTTATTTTGGATTTTCTACCTTTTTTTTTTTTTTTTTAAGAAACAGGATGTGTATCTTACCTGAGTTAACTATAACAGTTAATTATAGGAAAAAACTTCAGATATAATTAACTAAGCAAGCTAGCTTTAGAATCACAGTTGTCAGGTGCTGACAAACCCTTACTTCATTCGACGACAAGCCAGAGAAATTGTTGAACAAGAATATACTTCCATGGCCTTTGGAGTTCCAGGTTAGGAATGGTCATTATTCGGGCATGACTGCAAGGGGTGTCTCTGACAAAAAAAGGCTGGGTTGTTTTTTTTTCCCATTTGAAATTATCTTCTGTGTATCCAGCGTTATTTCCAAGATAAATCTTTCTACCTCTTCATTCTTTATCTGCCAGGAAAATAATTTATTGGCCTTTTCACCCCTTTCCTATACAAGTGCACTCGAGTGTAGCAATTGCTTACAGATCTGATTCTCAGCTGGTTCATTATGGTCTTTCCAGAAATCATTTATAAATTATCACACATTTAAAAAAAATCCAGTAGGATAAGTGATATAATTGTTTCACCCCTAGGAAAATGTGAGGAGTAATCATTTTGTGGCATTGCCCCTTTATTTTCTCACACTGTTACTCCTCCAGTAAAAGACTCTCTTATTTTTCTCCCTCAAATCCTATTACAGTCTAGTGAAGAATTTTATCTTCTGTGATCAACACCACCTGAAAAAGCCCTTGCATTTTTCTGAGACTTCATTTCTCATTTCTGCTTATTCTCATTTCTAAGACGAACTTTCTCCTTTTCTCTATTGTTTAATTCCAGGCTACACTTTATATTTTATTTTTACATTATGGGTCTGCTTCTATTAAAGTCTGATTAGTTTGTGTCCTCAATTTGTACAAAAATGCTGGAAAAGAAGCTAAATCTCCTTGGACAATGACTTTAAAAAAAAAAAAAAAATTAGGTATTTTTATTTATTTAGACATTTTTAGTTAGGTTTTTTTTTAGATATTCTTTATCTGAAAGTAAAATCCTATCTTATATATGCATTAAAGTTATAATTCTAATTCTAGTATTACCTATTTTGCATGTTTATGCTTGAAGAAATTACAAAGAACTCATACTACTGAATAATTGTTTTATTTTTCAAACACTTTCTCTTTTGTATTCTACATTTTTGCTTTTCGTTTTCTACTTTTCCTGTTCATCATTTAACTAAAATCTCCATAACTGTTTGAAGGAATATTAATTGATGAAGCCAGAAGGTGTAAGTTTAGAAGAGTTGTAGGAACAAAAGAGAATTTCAAGTCTCCTGGTTTCAACAGCAGGTATGTTGGATTGGACTAGATGATCTTTCGAGGTCCCTTCCAATCCCTAACATTCTGTGATTCTGTGATATGTGAGCAGCTCCTGAGGTTCTGCGAAGGAATGAAGAACGGGTTCTTCTGAAAGAACACTGGTTTGCTTCTATTACAGTCCTAGATTTAGATTCAACTAGAGACAGGCAGATCAAAAGGGTTTTTTCAAACCCATTAATTTTCTCATTTATGTAGGAGTTTTTCCAAACTACTCAGGAATACTAGCAGTTGAGTTCATGCCTTAGACTGAAAAATCCATTGTTCCAGGCTACGTAATGATTTCTTGGTGCTTATAGAGATATATATATATATATCAGATTTCTAAATCGTTACTGAATGAAAAATCTTAATATTCAGAAGTTTGTATTGTATCGTTACTTAGCTTTCATCAATGCAATTTACTGAAAATTATGTAATTACTGAAAAGTATGTAACTCAAAACTCTTGCATATTTGTGTAGGATCTGCAATACTAGCACAATTTAGGTATATCAGAAACTATTATCAATATAGAAAATAAGAGCAAAGTATTTAAAATCTTGACATTTCTGCTATACAGAGCTTGAATGCCATTAAAACCTAGTTTCCTTACCAATGAAGCTCATCTTTCATGACAAACAGATATTAATAATTTGAGCCACAAGAGGGCACCAAATAAGCATAAGGCAGACCAGCTCATCTTAAAAAACCACCACAAAATGGACATAACTTTGTAAAAAACATTGCAAAATATCTTCTGTAAATGCTTCAGAAAGCTGAGCAAAGTTGTTTGTGAATTACAACATTACATTTTGTCAAGTAACATCTTTTTTTTCCCTTCAAATGCATATGTATCTACAATACATGAGTTTTTATGAAAATGCGTTATGTATTTATTCATATAAATACATCTTCCCCTCCATAATGCCTTGGAATTTATTGCTCAGTGCAGTTTTTTAAAAGCCATGTCCATAAATCACATATTGTCTAGTTGTTTACAGCAATGAATGGAAGAGTATGAAACTACGCAATTTACTAGATACTATAAAAGGAGCAGTTGCAAAGATAGTATGAAATCATGGAGGTGAAATGGCTTCAGAAAATGACTGGAAAACTGAGAGGCAAAAGATTCCCATGTTCACTGTTTTAAACCTTGCCT
>VWZK01004344.1:42995-77173 GCA_013396935.1 Baryphthengus martii
CCCGGGCCCATCCCTGTTTGTGGTTAATGGATGGGTGAGCGGAGGAGGGCCTCCGCGGGCATTCGGGCGGTGCTGGGCTGACGGGACCCTGCCCTCTAGGCGCGGGGGCTGGGCGGCGAGGGCAGGAGTGCGGCCTCAGGGCTTCTCCCCGGCGGGGGCAGTTCTGGGAGGCTGTGGCGGGGGAGCGGTGCCTCGGTTTCCCGCTTTTACCCCCTCGTGACTCCGTAGAAAAGTTCACTTGCTTACCTGTAGGATGTTCATAGCTGAAGGAGTAAACGGTAAAGTTATTTTTGTTGGTTTGTTTGAAAAACTGCTTATCGTTTTTCTTCTGATAGTTAATCACATTGGATTAGTTTAATTTTGCCTTCGTATGTATTTTAAAATAAAAACCAAACCACCCAAAAGTGCTTGGAAGTATTTGTGTGAATTGTATTTGGAAATGTAGTTCATCGTGACCAGGGCCCTAACTTGAAGTGAGGGCGTGAACAGCGTTGTGTCTTGGTCAGAAGTGAAAATGAGGAAATGGAGGAAAAAAAAACCAAACTGCCACTGGCTAGAAAGCCTTCAGCTCCTTAGAGAAAAGTGAATTGGAGAGGGGAAAAAAAAAAATTGTGTCTAAATGGAAGGATCAGGAGGTTTGCAAAGCTGGAATTGTATCCTCCAGCAAACTGGAAATCTATTCTGAGAGCAACCAATAAAAAGCACCATAAACTAAGGTCTCATGTACATTAGAAAATCAATCGCTGCTTCTTCAGTTTTATTGTTCTGCACAAAGAGAACATCCGTGCTCTAAAAACCTTGACTGATGTGTTTATTTTCGTGCCACACCAAAGTAAATCACAACGTGAAGCTGCTGTGGCTCTGATGCTTAGCTCTCTGAGACAGCAGCTGATAGGCCTCCTCAGTTTGCCAGACAAGTCACATTTCTCTTCCCCTGCTATTGCACTAAATACTTCACTTTTTCATTCTCTTTCAGTTAAAATTTTCTCTGTTCTAGCATGGATGACCCTTCGCTATGTTGTAGCTGATTTAGATTTGCACTTTTCTTTTTCTGTCACCTACCATAGAAACAACTTTGCACTTTTTTCCCTCGCCGTTGCTTTGCTGCTTCTCTTCCACAGATGGTGGTACCCTGACAGTTGATCATGGCCATAATTCTCTACAGAACTTATTTAATCCTAGACTTTGGACTGTTTTGTAGCTGTAGTATAGCTCTCTGTCTTTTGTCAGATGCAGAAGCTAAAGTGACTAACTCTACCTGAGGTTGCCCAATGGAAATAGAACTCTGGGGCCCTGAGGTGTTTTGTATACATATATGTACGTGATTGTCTTTCATTATGGAAGAACCAGAATAGCTTATGATGTGTATGCATGCCTTATGAAGTAATTGCTCCTCCGTGCTTGCTCTTATACTTACAGGAGGGAATAGAAGATCCATCTTCTAAGGAAAGGGCTTGAGAGGAAGGCAGGCATTGATCTCTGTGGTCTTTGTAGCTGACCAATAGGAATGTATTCATGATTCAAAGTTGTATGGGTAAACTTCTGAGGATGGATTAGATAGCTGAGGAATAAATGCTGTGCAGGGACAATTATGAAATTTGTGTAGTGTGGAAAAAAAACAAACAAACCAAAACCCCGCTGGAGTGCAGGTGAGGGATGTTGTTAGAAAAGCAGACTGTATCACAGTTTGCTTGGAAAATGCAGTGGTCCTTTATCAGGCATGAGGCATGCATGTCATATAATCCACTCTGATAATAGCCCAAAAACTCCTCACTGAGAAGCAAACAAAATTTCCTTGCCTCAGAACTGAAGTGAAAATTTTCTTAGAGCAGGGAGTGTAGCCCACATGGAGAACATCGTATCTTTTAGATGTTTTAGTGTTTTTCAAACCGAGCAGACCTGATCCCTCCTTACTGGGCACAGAGAGGAGTGCAAGATGTATCTTCCAACTTAAAGTGTGGGGATAGTGGGGTATCCCACTGGTGAAAAATAAAATTACTGGTATGGCTTTTCAGAGTTTGTTTGCTGATATATGTGTCACTCAACACTGCTGAATATGATCTTAGATATGCTTAAGTCCCCCATCATTGTGATGTTTCAGGGCTTGCCAAACTTTTTATGTTGCTGAGGAAGGTGGATGCTTCCTTATGGTTTTCTGCTGAGTATTCCTCAACAGAGGGGCAGGTATATAGTATATGGCCCAGAATGTTCCTGCAGTAACTTTTGGACTAGAGGCCTGCCACTTGTCTGTCTCTGGTTAATCTGAACAATATCATGTAGTTAAAGTATAAATATAAAGATATTACTGTAAGCACTTAAAATCCAGTCTCTTTTCTTTACATTGTCTGTCATCTTCTGTTTGTCGTGCAGAGAAAGTAAGCCAAAGTGCTTTTGAAATAAACAAATTGTTTATTAGTATAGGCTGTCTTCAATCACAGGTGCATAAATGAGTGTCAACAGACTGAAATCTGAAGTTGACCTAATAAAAATTGTTTGACATAACTGCTTTATTTTAGCATTTCAGTAGAAATACTCAGCTGAAGTGCTTATCTAAAAGTTCTGAGCATCCCTTAGTGTCAAAAGCCCATGTGTCTTAGTCTTCTGATAAAGCTGCATTTTTTTTACCTTTTGCAATTCTGTGATTTGTTTGTTAACTTTCAGTTACAACCAGAATCTTCAATTCACTCAGTGAACATAGTATTTCCTTGATAGGTTAATGTAGTTTGATTGAGACACATGCTATCAGTATTGGAAATAGCTTGAAACTTTTGTCGTGGTGACATCTTAGACCTGCGTAAATGGAAAGTTAGACTGTTATCTGTAGACTGTATAGACTTTATCACAATAAAGATGAAATAATCATTGAATTAAACAACTCTCATAACAAGGTGCAACACGTTGCTCGCACTATATGCAAATAGTATGCTTCTCATTAGTTGATGTAGTATATGTATGTATCCAGTGTCGTGAAAAAAAGAAAGATTGTAAAAATACAGCTTTGCTCAACTTCTGTCACGTAACTCTTCTGGACAAAAGGAGTGAGGAAAGGAGGAGGTTTTTCTAAACTCTGTTACGTAAATTAACATATACGTAAGAAAATGTTTTCTTACTGTTTTTGTCTAAACTGAAACTGTTCTTGAAGAGATTTCACAGTAAATATATGAGATTTGGGCCGTTTTTTTTCTTTAAGTGTTGAATTCTGACTAAGGAGACAAGTATAACTTTCCCAATTGGAATAAATTGCGTTTAAAAAGCGTTTTAGTTAGATCACTTGAGATACAGCAGAGATGGATCTCATGTTCAGAGAATGTAAATTTTGTGTTCATTCTGTTAAATGGTGGTAAATGGAGTTAAATCCAGTTGGTGGCTGGTCGTGAGTGGTGTTCGCCAGGGCTCAGTACTGGGGCGAGTTGTGTTTAACGTCTTTATCAATGATCTGGATGAGGGAATTGAGTGCACCCTTAGTAAATAACACCAAGCTGGGTGGAATTGTCGATCTGCTTGAGGGTAGGGAGGTTCTGCACCATGGTCTAGACAGACTAGATCAGTGGGCTAAGGACAACTGTATGAGTTTCAGTAAGGCCAAGTGCTGTGTTCTGCACTTGGGCCGCAACAACCTCCATCAGCGCTACATGCTTGGGGAGGAGTGGCTGGAAAGTTGTTCAACGGAGAGGGACCTGGGGATGCTGGCCGACAGCTGGCTGAACGTGAGCCAGCGGTGCGCCCAGGTGGCCGAGAAGGCCAATGACATCCTAGTCTGTATTGGGAATAATGTGACCAGTAGGACCAGAGAAGTAATTTTAACCCTGTACTTGTAGCCTCACCAGTGTCATCTCAAGTGCTGTGTTTAGTTTTGATCCTCACCCTGCAAGGACACTGAGGTGCTAGAGTGAGTCCAGAGAAGGACAACGAAGCTGGTGAAGAGCCTAGAGCACAAATCTTATAAGGAGTGACTGAGAGACTGGGTTGTTCAGGTTGGAGAAAAGGATGCTGAGGGCAGGTGGTGTCGCTCTCTACAACTGCCTGAAGGAATGTTACAGAGAGGTGGAGTTTGGTCTGTTCAAGCAAGTAGGAAGTGACATAAGAAGAGGAAATGGCCTTCAGTTGCACCAAAGGAAGCTTAGTTTGGGTTTTAGGAAGAATTTCTTCACAGAAGGGGTTATCAGCCATTGGAATAGTTTGCCCAGGACAGTGGTGGAGTCACTGTCCCTGGAGGTATTTAAAAGTAGTGTAGAAGTAGTGCTTAAGGATGTGGACATGGTTTAGTGGAGGACTTGTCAGTGTTAGATTAATAATTGGACTCAGTGATCTTAAAGGTCTTTTCCAAGCTAGGCGATTCTGTGAAATGTCTCAGTAGCTGAATGACTGAACGATATTAGGTACCTGAGTGTAAACCTTTTTTGTGTGGAATGAGCCCAACTGCGTGACTGGAGATGCCTTTTTCTCTCCTTCCTCTGTTCCTCTTCCACTTTTGTCGCCTGAGCTAACAGATAATGGTGTTCCATTATACAACTTGTATGATTACATTTTAGGAATTTGTTTGTGTGTCCAGATAGGTAGTTTGACACTTGTTTATGAACTGGTTATGTTCCAGACAGGTACTCTACGTGCTCCATATGTGTGCCATTCGTATTCCCCATATTTGAAAAAGAAGAAAAAGGATCAGGTTGTGATACGGTCCATAGACAAGTCTTTGCCCATAACATGAGTTTCCAGCAGAAAATTGATAAGAGCTAAGGGTCATGTAAACTTTATGGACAAACTGTAATCCTGCCTGTGGATCTCAGGCTATTTCTCCATGGTCTAGGTTGATGGAATCCATGAAATAAGCACCGCTTGCTTGGAAGGCTGTCAAAATCATCTGTATAGTGTAGAGAGATACCATTTGTTGCTTATTTCCTAAATTAATAGGATATTTTACAGTTACGCTATGTACTGTTGCTCTGTGTAGGGGAATGAAAAGTCTCATCACCTTTGAACTTCTAAGAAAACCTGAAGAGATAATTAGCACACAGAATTCATGTGAATTGCATACCTTAAGGTGCAGCTATTATTGCCTACAGTTAATTGCGAGTGGACAGAGGATTGCATTTTAAACAAAATTTACCTGCATATAATATTAAAATATAATAATATTTGATACAATTTCAGCAGTAAAACTAGCTATTGCTGTCTCTAAATCAAATGTAAAAATTTACAGGTGAATCACATGATTAACATCAGTAGGTATCAATTGATAAATTCTGCCGCCTGCTTCAATACTGTACTTATAACACAGTTTTTCAACTTTACTGATTTGCATCTTTAAACTGTATTCCTGCCAAGCAAAATATGTTTTGTAATTTATTAGACTTTTTTCCTGCAGATCTGCCTTATACATTCTGTTGAGCTATTCATCAGAAAACTCAGCAGGGCTGCAAACCCATTTTTTTGCTGAGATTTGCAAGCCTGTTTTCAGAGAACTGATCTGAGGTGGTGATTTCATTAAGGTACTCATTCCCCAATTCTCTGTGCAAAAGACTTTTCCAAATTCATCAGAGCTAAAAACTTGCTTTCAACAGCTGCCAGAGATGTTCTTGGAGTCTTAAATTGATCTAGTTTTGCCTTGGCATATCCTGTTCAACCAGTCATGGAAAGCTTATACATAGACTGCCATTTGTGAAATTCTTGGAGGAGACTCCAGCCCTAATATTCAAACTTGATGCATCCACTAGCTCATTGGCACAGCTAATTTCTTTCTCCATCTGTTACAGTGGCACTATGCCCACTAATGTGGTGATGTGCCAGTTTTGGTGGGATGTACAAGCTAGCCAAGATGAATGGTTTGGATGAACTGATGACTCTACAAGTTAAAATCTGAACCCCATAGTCAGTACCAGGATAGGAGCAAAATGCAGTGTATAAACATGAGCATACTATTGAAGAGCACTTCTCTAGATGAAACTGGTCAGACCTGATGGGAAGTGATGCACAGTGAATATTTCCTTATTGCCATGCACTTGGTACATGTGAGGATGCCAGCAATGAACATTTGCTGTGATTCTCTGTAGTGTAGCCATTAAAATTTTTTGAGGCTTTTTTTATTTCCCCAAAAAGGCAAGCTTTATAGTTTAAGGTTGTCACTGTGGTTTCTACATATTTTTCTTGTCATATATTTATCTCAGACACGTGCTGCGATCTGAATACTGAATGACATTAAAAATACAATTCTGTTACGCTATTACAACATAAGGATGACACAAGAAATTGCAGATTTTCTTAGCTCTGTTTTTCTGAAGACTGTCCTTTCTGTCACCCTCCAGTAGTTTTCTTCCTTTACGAAAACAAGAATTCTTTTGGCGAGTAAAGATTTCTTTGGCATCCTGCTAGAAGGTGAAGAGCATTCTTATGCTCTTCCACAGCATTTCTGAAACGTTGTGGACATAGATGTAAATATACTAACACTGTTGTAGGTTCTGACAGTGACACTACCATCTTTGTGGTAGTATCTTTTAAATGAAGCGTCTTCCTACCACTTTCAGGAAAGCTGGAAATACTACGTCACACTCTCCTGTAATCCCTTCACAACTGTGAAATGCTGCAAAGTGATCTGCAAATGTCTGCAAAATCTGATTACTGGCCTCAAGTAAGACTGTAAATTCACACAACCATTGAAGTGGCAGCACCACCTTAGATGCCACTTTTTTAGACTTTGGGAAACTGATCTCTGCACCACAGAAGATTTCTCTTTTTTTCTTACAGAAGCTTCCCTACAGCATCAGAAATGTGGACACTATCAGAAGAGGTCATATGCAGTGAGGTTGCCGGATTGGTACTTGTCATGCTTCGGACAACTTTTATTGTTACTGAATGAAGTGTTGTCTGTAGCTGCTCTGTAGATAATCTTAGATTAAATCACAGTCCTCCACAGAAAGGATTTCAGACTAATGTGTCATACTAGCTGCCATATGGTTAGAGCTTTTGAAATGTAGGTTGTTTGCATATCTGCATTTGTGTTGGTAGCAGTGATTTACAAGTATTCACGCATGGAACTGCTCAAGTATTGTTCGGGTACTATACTTTACTGACATGGAACTAGGAAGATGCTTTATTCAGTTTTAACTTTACACTTTACTATATGTTTCCTCACTGAGAAGGATCAGACTGTACCTAACCATCCAGATGACAAGTGCTTTGAGAAACCAGTGGTAAAGCAGTCATTATTTTGTTGCTACTCAAACTGTAACTGATCTTGTTTTTCTCTGTGATTCTCAGTCTTACAGGATACTACAGCTATCCTGGTTTTCCTCAGGTATCTGCTATCTATTCTTTAAAACTATCAAGTTTGATTTTGGGGTAGTATGTTTGTTTTTCAGATAGATTACTTATTTCAGTTTCTCTTTAAAGCACAGCATCACTACAGTCGTAGCCAAATTATTTGGATCTTCCTTGAAATAATAATTGAATTCTGTGTTGTGTTGAATTGGCAGTAAACATGCATAGTGTTAAAATGGAAGAGGATGTCAATGCTGAATAGCACCACAAGATGTCATTCAAACAGTTTGTGGTATAGAATGAAACTGAAATTCTGATTTAATTTCCTGCTAGAGGAAAGCCTCAAATCAACAGCAAAATGAACTCAAATTGCATCATGTATTTGTTGCTGGTTTAACTTCCATGTTATATGGCTCTGAAATCAATTTACAGTTCCTCTTCAAGTGTTAAATTCAAACTTGTTTAGAGTTTACACAGTAGCCTGAGCTAGAATAAGCCAATTTATTTTAAGGACTTTGAAGTGCCAGTAACGTGAAAAAAATTGGTTTTCTTTGTGGCTTTGTTTTTCAGTTGTTTTGGTTTAGGTTTGTCTTTGTTGTTTTGGGGTTTTTTTGGGTTGGTGGTTTGTTTGGTTTTTGTTTTTGTTTTGTTTGGTTTGTTTTTTCTTTAATTGTGGGAGGTGGGGTTGGGGTTGAGGGGTGGAGAGGGTCGGGCCCGGACAGGGGACCTTCCATATTATTTCATGACTACTCAGATGCCAAGAGGAAACGTTAAGATGCTCTCTCATTGTGGATTTTCTACTTCAAACCTTGTAACATTTACAGTGTTTCAGACTTCACATAGGAGTATTTTGCTGTGCTGCAAGCATAAAGAAAAAGAAATAATCTGCAATTAAATGTATGTCAGCCAGACTGAAGTCTTCTAAACTTTGTGAACGCAAGAACACTGCGGTTGGTACCATGTAACTGAAAGTATGCAGTGGATGGAGAATTTGAAACGAGAAATGTATTATTAAAACTATTGAATGGGACTTTTGTAACTTTTGTTCTTGTTCTATAACAGGTAGTTCCATAATAACAGAACTCGTGAAGCTTGCTTCCCCTCCTTTGGTGGATTTGTTTGCCGTTTCCTTTATCTTATCTTGCAGCGACATAGTGCTATCCTTGTGTGTGAAGAGCCTCTGTATCACCATGAATTTATTGGTTTAAAATTCCTTCCCATTTCTTAGAGGTGATTAAAACTGTTCCCAGGTTTTGGGGCATACAGATGACATAGTGAATCATAACTAGATTCTTACTTTGTAAAACAGCAGGCTGTTAACCTTCCAGGAGTTAATACTTTATAGCTAATGAATTATTGTTTCATTGCTAGCTGGGCCTCCCTTGCAGTTTTGCTACTTAAGAAACTTACGTTTTTTGCAAAGAAAGCCTTGTGATCAGTGTGGGGCTTCTTTCAAGTAACTGTGTACGTTAGAACTATAGGAAATCCTGACAATCTCTGGGTTTCACCTTATGTAGTTGCTAAAATGAAAATGGGAGTGGAGGAAGTGTTCTCTTAACAGTTGTTCAGAATACGTAAGTTCAGTGGCAAACGTTGTGCAACAGATTATGGATTAGTATTTTAGTGCAGTTAAAGGTTTGGCATAGTTCCTGTGGGAAGGCGAAGTAACTGAGAGGCCCAGATTATCAGCCACTTAGCTGGTTTAAACCTCGGAGACGTACAGCTATGCCTGCCCTCTTTTCTGTAAAAGTGGGTGATGTTGCTCAGTGGAATCTGAAGTCTTAGTCCTAATCCGAACAAAATGCCAGTTTTAGTGACCAGGTGTGTGCTAACAAGAGTATGGCATATTCAGAGCTGTTCTTCGGTTGTTGTTTGCTGCCATCAACATGGACAGTAATAGTCAGGGTCTTTTCTGGTTTAAGACTCCAGGCTGTTAAAGTAGTTTGGCAGTATGTTCTCTTGACTGTCAAACTCTGCTTTGGGTTTCTTCTTCTTGTTTTGGGGCAATAGAGTGAGGTTTATTATAAGGTTTGGGGTTTTTTGTTTTGCTTAAATGGCAGGGAAGTAGAGGGAGCATGGAAGAGGATGAGAACTAGAAAAATCTAACGTGTTTTTTGTTTGCATTCTTACAGTAACATCTGTAAGATTAGTTCTAACCAATAGGGCTATCATATCCATAAATATGATACGCAAAGGCATATGAAGAAAGCAGTGCTTTGAGGTGGAAGGACGAGAGTAGTATCTATCTTAAAGCCTACGGTCATGATATATGAAAACATAGAAGAGAGTTAGGAATTGTCTTCCTCCAGTTAACATTCGACCAGTGATGTGAAGAGAATGTATTATTCTGGATGAGTTTGGTGATGTCCATCATGTTATGTCATGTATGATTCTTGCTATGAGAGAAAGTTAGTTGATAAATCTTCATTTCCAATTTACACTCCCTTAGCTTTCAAATTCTTATATTAAGGAATGCAAGCCTGTAGTAATAAAGATTACAAAGGCAACTGAGTACCACATCCTGAATATGTTCATATTGGCTCATTGTCTTTTTTTGGTAGGTGCTATGCAAATAATAAAGATTGCATTTCATAGCCTGTTCTTGTTGTTTAGACAGGGTGTAATATTTTTAATTGTAGTCTACAACAGTGCTCCAACTGGTAACTTTTTTTAGAACAGCGGGAGTATTATGTAGAGGTTAAGACACCAGATTACAACTCAGGAAATCAGGAAAATCTTGTTGCATTCTTGCACAAAGCTGTGGGCAGGCAGGTAGGAGTCTTCTTTCTTTTTGTTTTTATCTCTGAGAAAGTCATTTCACCTCTTCTTAACTGTTAGGAAAAATGGGCTCAAGGTTACAAAGGGGTTTTTTGTACCTGCTATTTTGGTTGGTACTGTTGGGACCATTCTTATAGCTCCATAGTATTCATAAACTATCTGACTATGCTTCTTTAAACCTGGTTTTGCTTCTGCTTATATTTCGATCATCTGTAATATGTGCCTAGCTTTGTAAGGCTAGAATTACTCTTGAGTTTTAGCAGAAAGAGTCAGAGGTATTGATGCAGCTGGAGGTGTGCTTGCAATTTCCTGAGCTCCTGGCAGGTGAACTTAAGTGATAAAGAAATCATTTGTGTAACATTGTGTACTGAGGATCTGTCACTTCGGAATAACTAATGAGTATAGAAACATGAACAGCAGTGTGAGGCTTGCATTTATACTTTTTATTTTGAGGGATTTACCTAAGGCTTGACATTCTTTTAAATGTTCTTAATGCTCAGAAGATGAAAATATTTCGTGCTGTACAATAAACTATATTATGAAACACTGAAATACATTTGCGTTACCCATTGTTCATTGAGGCTGCCGATAAGAGTTGTTTTTGGAGGGAAATGACCTTTGAAATGTGCATAGGATATTTGTTTCTAGAAGTTAAAACAGTAAGGGAGTGGGTATCCTGTTACTTAATAAGGCTTTCTTTTTTTGAGTAGAACTCATTCTCAGCAGGCAAGTTTAGCTGAGTGCAGTCTGCTTTTTTTATATACTGTACTTAAAAGAATGGAACGGAATTCTACAATGCTGGATAAAATAATTGAGGTGTCTTGCACTATTAAATCTGCTCTTAAAGGGCAGAACTTTGAGGTTACCCTGAAACCATATCTAACTGTAGAAGAAAAAAGGCTTGCTGCTGATCCGTGTGAATATATGGAGCAATATTTTAATCTGTAAGTATTTAATACTTGCTAGTCTTGGATTATAATTTCTTAGAAAGGATTAAAAAAAAAATTCATGTAACAGTTATTTCCAAATGGATTCCTTAAGAACTTGTGGGACTTGTTCTCTTTTTCTTCCCCCTGCCCACTGCTTTTCCCTTAGGAAAGCAAGGCTGCCTGTAAGCAGGTCTTCATGTCTTAATTTCTCTAATCTATAGTCTCTGTTAACATTTCGAAATGTTTTAATTTGAACTACGTGATAGAATATTTTCTGTAAGCAGTTAGAAGTGTACTTCATCATTAAATAGTTCTATCTTCATGTCTTAAATTTGCTTTTTTGGTTTTTTATTTCGTATTTGTTACATCGGTAACTCATTCTCATCCTGTCATGACTGTCTGCTTTTGTTGTTCCCAAATTCTGAGAGATAGTCTTCAGCATATACTTGACTCTTGTGCTGCATAACTACCTCTGTTTTTGCTACTTGATCCTCAAGTTCAAATTATTATGTCCAGATTTTCTACTTCCTCATTTGCAAATTGTGTTGACATGTTCTGGCTTTTTCATGGTAACTTTAGACTTGAATCTTAAGCAGTTTAGTTGCTTTGGTTATGCTAAGGAACTGAAGCATCCTCCTTACAATTATGTGAGGACTGGGTGACCAAAATTTAATAATATCCTGTGCTTTAGCTTTTACTGATGTCTCTATCTCAATTTGTGCATGCTTTTGTGAAATAACAATAGGAAACTGGAAGGAGAAGTGTAGGACTTGAAACAACTTTCTAAATCAAATCCAGTCTTCTGATATGTAACTTTGGTAACTTTGTTGTATAGATTCTTTCACAAGCTAAGCTTAACAGAGAAAGATTAAGATTTAAGCAGAGGGAGTGAGAAGTCTCAAATCTCTGCTAGAGCAGTATCAGTCAAGGTGCTTCAGGCCAATCTGAAAGAACCAAGACTTACTTGGTATCCTCTGAGGAACAGTCAGACAGGAATGGTCAGCAAAATAAGCTATCTCAGTGGCCGAGAATGAGGAACATAAATAGAACTGCCAAAAGTTAAATCGAGCTACCCATTCTAAAAAGCTAATTACAAACGGAATTACGCAGAGAGATTAAAAGGAACAAAAAGGCAGATTATTAAAAGTATTATAGGTACAACTCTAAACCAACAAACATTTGATTTATGAGATCGAAAATAAGGTTATGGAACCGAGGGGAAAAATACAGAGTGGCTAAAAGGAGTGTGAGGATATAGAGGTGAACACAGGCATGCTTGGAGTGAAATTGGAAGACCAGAGAGCTTAATGTGGAGGGAGGTTTACCTTGATCCTAGGGCGCTGGGTGAAAGGCTGTAGGAAAAAGGTCTGTGAAGTCACGGCCTTAGTTATTTTTAACAGATTACCACTTTAGGGTGATGTTACAAAAAGAAGATACACTTAGTGTTACCAGTTGCCACGGAGAATGCAGCCAATCACAGACGTATTAAACTGATCTCAACAGTATGCAAAACTATAGAACAAAGTTGAATAGGATGAACTGAAGCAAACAGCTAAATAAATGTAGCAATAGAAGACTGACCATATATATAGTTCTTTGAGCGCTGCCAAGAGTGCCTAAGAACAGTAAAAATCTTTGAGTGCCATGCAGACAAAAATAAGGAGTTCTTGCAAATGTTGGAGTTTGGAAATGGTGCTGAAGGAGGTGAGGAACTCAAATGCTTCCATTTTTTTTTTTTCTTTTAAATATAATGCTTAAATATTAAGCTGTCGAGTGAAGCCAGGTCATCAGCATCAGGTTGCTTCAGTACTTCATGAAACACCTGATTTTGAAAAAGCAGTTGAAATGTTTGAAAAAGCAGACTTCAATTGGAGCTGCATGTAGGTATCTGAATCCTGAATTTTATGTGTTTTTTCTTATGGCTTATTAGGTATTGTTTGGGTTTTTTCCTCATCTGGTTGTGGTTCTTAATTTTGTGGGTGTTTACTGAACATATGGGCAACGTGGATTTCTCATGGAGGGGCACAGAATAGATATAGGACTAGATCTGAAAATAGGAGGGAAATCTTACCAATTAGAGTGACTTCCTTACAGGTAAGAAAACACTAATTAATGAAGGAATGGAATACAACATTTTGACTTACTGTAACTACTTCTGGCTTTGGCTTAAACCTCTTTTTCTTGTCCATCTGAAATTCTGAGAGCAATGGTAAATCAGAATATGTTTAGGGTTTGGATTCACTTTTGAAATCCTGTATGGATACATTGGGTCTGACTGAAAAGGAGTTAATTTGCTCTGTAGCAGCCCTCAGTGCTGTGCTTTGTATTGGTGG
The DNA here is from genome assembly GCA_013396935.1 of Baryphthengus martii. NCBI lineage: Eukaryota > Metazoa > Chordata > Aves > Coraciiformes > Momotidae > Baryphthengus > Baryphthengus martii. The sequence goes on from VWZK01004344.1 coordinate 56,290, forward strand.
CAAGAAAAGTGTTGGTAACACCCCAGTGTTCTGGCTACTGCTAGGCAGTGCTCGGACAGCACCAGTACTGTCTCTCCAACATCTCCCCATCACCAGTGTGCAAGGGGTGGGCAAGGGAGGGCGCATAGCCAGGATGCCTGGTCCAATCTCACCAAAGGGATATTCCATACTGTATGATGTCTGTACAGCAATAAAGGCGAAGAGAAAGGAGGAGGAAGGGGGAGCATTCATTGTTATGACTCTTGTCTTCTGAAACAACTGAAGCCCTACTTCCTGGGAAGTGGCTGGACATCGCCTACTGATAGGAAGTAGAGAATAAGTCTTTTGTTTTCCTTTGCTTCAGCATGCGACCTTTGCTTTAGCTTTATTAAACTGCCTTTATATACTTGCTAGATTTCTCCATCTTATTTTGTCCCCTCACTGTCCTGCTGAGGAGGGAAGTGATAAGAGTGGCTTAGTGAGCACCTGGCGTTTATCCAGGGTCAACCCACAAAAGCGGATTACTGTATTGTGCTTCACTATGTGAAAGCTTGCAGGGTTTGTAAAATTGGAAAGTTTTCAGGGTTCTTTGAAATATTGAGGTGTCTCTTCTTGAGCCATTGTTTGCTTCGTAATTTTTAATACTTGAACGTTTGGACATTACAAAAGGCTATTTCTACAGAGAATCTTTTTTTGTAAACTTTGAGAGTCCGTAGCAAATAGACTATGATCTCCTTCCATATAAAAAGCCAAGCAGAATGAAGTTTACTAGTGAAAGCTAATGAGAAGCTGTATCTGTGAAAGAACTTCCTTGTTGACTTAGTACTTTCTTTGTGAGAATTTTATTTCAGCTGTAAAAAGTGCTTGGACGCTACCTGTGTCTGATCATTGGGCTGTCATAATCTTATGTTGTGTGGAACAGATGTGCTACAGATCTGAGGCTTTTAATCCTGAGGACAGGGGATAGCAATTTACAGTCCAGAAAGGTAGATGAAAACATAAGGTTATATGCTTGTTTTTCGTTGAAATTCAGACCATACTGAAATCTGCTATCGGTCTTTTCAGTTTTTCATGTGAGCAAATAGTATATTTTGACACAAAAATGTCAGACTCGGACTATTACTCGTGGCCCTCACTGGGAGCAAATGGAGCGAGTGAATAATTGGTTCAAACTGATCTCTTCTCTTGCCTCAAGACTTCAACCTTCCAGCCAAGGTTCAGCTAACAGCAGATTAAAGTTGCATTATTATTGGCATCTGATATGTTCTCTTGCTATAAACACTTCATTATACTGGCCAGCGTATTAACAAATATTTAGAAATGTGCACGAAGGAGCAGGGCTTCATCTTAAGTTGCTAAATTGATGCAAGCATGTAAAAATGATATTCTGGTGTTAATTTTTACTTATTTCTAATTGTTGCTCTGCTGTACTTCTACCATAGAAATGAAGACCTTAAACAAATGTTGGAAAGCAGTAAAGATTCTGCAAAGCTGGATGCTATGAAAAGGATTGTTGGGGTATGTGACTTTTTAAACTATTTTTTATTTGTTAAGGTATCAATTTTTTTATTATTTCAATTTCTTGGGTGTGAATACTGTGTACTGCTTTACAAATCCTGTACCAAGTCAGCATTTTCATCTCTAAATGGTGTTTTAAAGCTACTGTGATGTCCTTAATTTGGAATTTCGTGTAGAAATTGCTTTTTCAAAATATATGCAATCATGTCCTTTAAAAATATTTGTGTAAGTAACAGTGTCAATATGCCTGTAAATGACTGTTTTCAACAGGGAGGTGAGATCTTAATTCAGCAGACAGGAAACAACAGAAGTTTGCAGGAGTAAAATGATGAATTGTGTTTTTACTTTTTTTAGGTTAAATAAGGATTTTTTTAATTGAGTGTATTGCCTATGTATTTGACTAAGTATTTCCGGTGAACTGTACCTATAGAGGTGATAAAATAATGTTTAACACAGAAGGCTGTTCAGTGTCCTATTTTTGTTTTTTTTTTGGACTTCCACATTTGTTGTCTCTTGTTATTCTTTCAGGCTCCTTTGGATGTGCTTTTTTTGTTTGTTTGTTTGTTTGTTTTACTTTTTTTTTGTATGGATTAGTCCCATCCAAGCATGTACTGAAGTGAATAGGTAGAAGCTGCGATTATTTTCTTCGCTTTGACTCTAGAGCTAGCAATTTCTCCCTTCGTCATCCTCTAGTGGTGAAGATTTGACTTATATAACAAACCAAAACAATGAGCTTTACAGGCCAGGACTGGGACCTTGGAAAATTAGCACAAGGCCTGCTAGTAGTGGTGATAAAGTTCTTGCTAGGCACAAAGATGGTTATGTGTTACCAGCTGTGTGATTACATTTAGAGAGTTCTCAGGGATGAGAGACTTCCTCTAGCTGCTTTATTAGAGGAAAAAGGAACTCTTGTCAGAGTACTGTTTAACGTGTCTCACTGGAATGCTCATTTTCACTACTTTTAGGTAGGGAAAAAAAATCACGCAAACCAATAGTTTTCTCACTGTTTTAGTAGACGTCGAGAGGCTGAACTTTCATTTCTTCATATAGATGTGATGGAAAAGTGCTAGAAAGAACACTATTTATAGCTCTTTTTACCACTTCTTCCTCCTTTGAGATCATTTGGGACCTCTTCTTGGGAGAAGGAGATTCATTACAAATAAAAACAAATCTGCCTTGCAGAGAGTGTCTTTTAGAAAAGTTATTTCGAACACAGGAATAGTCCAGTTTTAATCTTTCCACTCCCTTTCTTAAATGAAGGTGTCCTAAGCCTACATTCAGCTAAAATACATGTGTGACTAATGATCAATGACAGTTGTTTTTTTCCTAGTCAGTATGTTGGTTTTTTATGTTTCTTCCTTACATGCATGCCATAAAACAATTGCAATCTTTGGGAGATTATAAGCAACATTGCAGGCTTAGAAATAAATTTGAAGTGCATAGTGATCCAAGTTTATTCTACTATATGCATGAAAACACAGTAGCTGGTATTTCTTTTCAAACATACACTGATATGACAGCAACGAAGATACTCTTGTTACACGGTCTTGAAACCTGTCTGAACTTCCATCAGGAGGGAAAAAAAAATCACAGTTGTGTTTTACTCTTTAAGATTGCAGAGCATAAATTTAGGAAACAAATTTACATGCCTCACTTATCCACAGAGATAAATATTTGTACGTCTCTGTCATGGCAGAAAAAAAATATAAATTTAGCACACCGTGACATGACATAGCACTTATTCTAGGATGAAAGTTTCTGTATGTGCAGGAACTCCAGATATATTAGAAAACAGAGTTGGAGAATGTCTAGGCACAGCAACAAAAATGACATGATAGACCTTAGTCTTGGAAAGAACCATTATGTTCTTTCAGGTTAATGATCCATGGGCTAAGGAGGATTTACGCTAATCGTTATGACTTAATGAGTCAAAATACACTCTTTTAAAAGACCCTAAATACATATTTACATGGTACACTGGAGCTATGATGGTTGATCAGTTAAATAATGCAAGTAATGCATAGAGTCATACTATTACAGCCTATCAGGAAGTCTAAGGATCATCCCTATTTTTTAAGTAATATAACTTCTGTTGCATCAAGATGAGATGATTGGTAGTATTTTATTCTATGGTACTTCTCTACAGTCCAGCTTGCTCCTAAGTTCTACCTGACTCTGGTCATTCTGAATCTGTCATTTATTACAAAGATCACTTCGATCCTCACGGCAGTGGTTTAATTTAGATTCTTAGTTAAAACCACTTGAAACTCATACATTGTGCTCGCTGCTTAAGTTTGTCACTTCCTGTGCTTTAATATAGCTAGAAGAAGTAGTTCCAGATGTTAAGTTGGTTAAATTGAAATGTCATACTGAACAGCTTGCTCTTAAATCTTTTGGAAGGACTCACTAAGTAATAGCTTAAACTACAACTACCTTCTTTCTTCTTCTAGCATCTTCTAAGCTTCTCCAAATATAGTTTGTCAAGCTGTCTCCTGATTTTGTGTTTCCGTGCTTTTATTCCATAGCATCTTAGTTCATTATATCCTTAATGCATTCTAACAATGAAATACAGACAGACCTGTGAGTTAGGATTATGAAGTTTAACCAACTGTATAATGTTGAATAATGGTGGGAATGTGGGATGGTTATGACCAGCTGTAACTGCAGTTGCAAAAGTTATGTTCCTGTGTTGGATCCCTGCATAATTACTCATCTTTAGTGAGCTTTTGTCCTTATTAGCTTGATGTTTGGCTGACTGGATCCTGCCCCTGGCCATAGCTGAGTCTGTATTCTGCAGCACTGTATCTTGGTATAACATGTTTGTGAAATTCTAGGGTTTGCAGCTTGGGCATGGAGTACTCGCAGAAATTTTGCTGTAGCGATATCTAAGAAATAAGAGTTGTCATCTATAGTACATGTTGAAGTATTTAATTTCTTCTAATGTACTTGGTTTCATATTTAAATAACTTCCACCTTATGCTGTTGGTACAAGAACTGAAGCTAAACTGGGGTTTTATTGTTCGTGTTCTTTATTCAGACTATTTTATTGTTTACTACATACCCTACTTTCAGATTTCTCTGAGATAAATATGAAAACTTTCTTCCTTAAAAGTAAAAATCACAGTGAGTTGAACAACTTTACTTTGGTTTTTGTTTAGGGTGTGACTTGTGTGACTTCTGATTGTTTTTGTTACAGTTATTTTTTGTTAGGCTATTTTTTTTTGGGTAGCAGCTCCTAAAAGGTAGTTCCATAAAGCGTTTTAAGATGAACAAGATCTTTGTTTTAAGTAATCTTTGAAGTATTAAAAATTGTTTGCAGTCTGATATGGTAGAGTTCAGTTAATTGATTCCACAACTCAAACTCATAACCAGTCAGCACTCAGGGGTTTTGTTGCATGGATAGTATCCTGTAAAGTCTAATAGTTAACAAAAAAAAATCAGACTTTATCCTCAACTTCATAGAAACTGGGTTTGAAAATATAAAGCTGGAAAAAATGCCTGTCTGTTTTAGAAAAAAACAAACATAAGAACCTCAAATCACACAAAAAGCCACTCAAATTATGTTATTACATTACTAACATTTCACGTTTGTTTTTTTTTTGTTTTTTTTTAGATGATTGCAAAGGGAAAAAATGCTTCTGAGCTGTTTCCTGCTGTTGTGAAGAATGTTGCCAGTAAAAATATTGAGGTATCTTTCTAGCACATTAATCATAGTGTTATGGAAGATCTGTTTATGAAAATTTAATCTAATTGTATCTGACTTCAACATAAACCATAAAATCTCAAGTATTTTTTAGATAGAACTTCTCAGGCTTTAATTGCAACGACAATTTTATGGTAAGAGCTTAATGTGTGAATAAAGGCAACCTATTGGATGATTTGAAGAGACATAAGAACTATTTATATTTTTAAAATTGATTGTTTAGAGAAAGCCTGTGGAAGTGTATGGTGATAATTCTGAGGAAAAGGTACAATAGTCTATTTAAGGTGTCCTACAGCTTGCAAAGTTTCAGTAAGGATTGTGCCACGTTGTATTTGAAAATGTCTATTGCAGATCAAAGCTCAGAGGTAAGGGTTGGGCAAAAAGGTTTTCGCTGTTCTAATCCATGTACTTTATTTATGGAAGTGTCTCAGTATTGATTGCACAGCGAGATCACTTTAACTCAGGTGAATAAGTCTTTGTATGACTTTACGGTTAGGCAAAATGTGATGTTATTAATAAGATGCAATTAAAGTAATTTTTGGTTTTTTTCACAATACTTTAAATGTTGGGTGTTTCGATAATTTAGTTCAGAGAATTTATTTAATGCTTTATTTATGTGAATGACTGTGATTCCAGAATGTTAACAAAAAGTAGTTTTCAAATCTTGGAATCTTTTGGATAGATATGGCTGCTTGGGGTGGTTGGGTCAGGGGGATAGGTTCCATCTTGAGCAGAGAAGAAAATTTTCCTAATGTGCAGTGTAATCTCAGTATTTTGAGGTTACTTCTAAAGTCTCCATCTCTTTCAAAACGTAAAGCAAAGCAAAGTCATACGCGCATCTCGGGAATTTGCCTGTACTCATTTATTTGGCATGAAGAATTGTGAAAGTTCCATCTTGAGCAGAGAAGAAAATTTTCCTAATGTGCAGTGTAATCTCAGTATTTTGAGGTTACTTCTAAAGTCTCCATCTCTTTCAAAACGTAAAGCAAAGCAAAGTCATACGCGCATCTCGGGAATTTGCCTGTACTCATTTATTTGGCATGAAGAATTGTGAAAGTTCCATCTTGAGCAGAGAAGAAAATTTTCCTAATGTGCAGTGTAATCTCAGTATTTTGAGGTTACTTCTAAAGTCTCCATCTCTTTCAAAACGTAAAGCAAAGCAAAGTCATACGCGCATCTCGGGAATTTGCCTGTACTCATTTATTTGGCATGAAGAATTGTGAAAGGAGTATAGGAAGGGGGAGACAAGAACAACTTAAACAGCCTATAAGGGCAGCTGATGAAGAACTTAAATCAGAATCATCTACAATAGGAGTTAAATTCTTGACTAAACTTAGTCAGTTTGCACTAAATTCTGTGGTTTTAGTTAGAAGGTGATATGTTTAATAATTGTTTTCAGAATTTTTATAGATAGAAGCAATAGTCAGAAGATTGCGTTTGACTATGATGTGTTTAAATCCACTGGCTTACTGTGTGGCATGAGGAAATCTAAAGCAGCTTCTGCATTAGAAAGCTGTGCAACCAGAGGTTTAATAAAGAAAATGTTGCTGTGGTGCTCTGTACCAGCGCTATGTATACGCTGTCAGCTCCAGTGCAGTTATCAAAGCTATTGTTGACTTTACAAATGAGATGTGGACAAAAGTAAGTTAAAAATAAGCATAATGACCGACAAAGCATCAGTTGGAAGAATGCAGAGCGAACATGCAATGATACTAGTTACTTCTTCCTGCACAGGTTTATAATTTTGGAAAAATACATGAAATAATGGTTTAAAGCACTGTGTTTTGAAAAGTCAATTAAGCGCATGTTCCAGTTCTTCCTTCCTCTCCTGAAAATAGGTACTTCAGCCCCTGTCATTAATGGGAGGAGAAAGTTGCTTTTTTCCCTAGCTTATGGCACTGAAGATTATATTTCCTGCAATAATGATGTGTATTTTGTCTATACACACAAACACATGCACACATGAAGTATATATGTACAGAGGCAGCCACATAAATTGATGCAGGGTACTCAAAAAGACAGAAACAGCACCAGCCGCTTGGCAGCTCTAGATAGAGGTTTGCTAGTGGAAGTTGACATATACGTGTATATGTACAGTCTGGATCCATGCAACTGCAGGGCTTGAACACTGTCTGCCCCATGGCTGGCCCCTGGATCCCTGTCATGCTCGTTGTTGGTACCTGGATACATGACCCACTGGGGCCGCAGCCCTTCTTTGGTTGCTAGTGCAAACTGTTGTACACACACGAACATGTGTAAACCAAGACTCTCCTTATTCGCCGGTAGCTACCCTGTCATGGTCTTGCCATGAAATATACAGATGTGTGCACACAAAACTGGCCCTGGCCAGAATTCCCCTGGTCATCTACCTCAACCCCATGTGGTTATATGCTTAGAAAAATGCACACAAACACATGGTTCTTGACCCTAGAGAACCAGAGACTATCTGATTTCTCTGGCAACTCCCAGATCTATTCCACAGCCACCTCTTCCTGTGGTCTTGCCCTTAGGTAGGGTAAGGGTGTGGGCATCTCCTTCCCAGGCCACTTTACCTACTTGCCAGCGACTTGATCCACTAGTACATTTGCAACTATTCCAGCAACTAGCACCACAGACTCTTGGAATTGTGCTTGGTTTCACACACTCCAGTCTCTTCACTTTCTTTCACCCATGCTCACGGAGCCTCTGGCCTGTCTGGGCTGGGATCACCTTGCTGGCAGCCAGACCTTTTCTTGTCCCAGGTGCTGACTACCATGGGCATAGGGGCCTCTCTGACCTCAGGTCCCGTTCCAGCTGCTGGAGTCGCACTTAAGGCCTCTCACTCTTGTCACTAGTTGCTGTTGCCCATGAACACATGGGTCCTCCAGCCTGTGGCCTGACTGTAGTTGCTGGCACATACATGCACTTGCATGCTGAATACGAAATACCTTGTCAAGGAAAATAGCTTAAAATGGAATATAATGAGAAAATACAACACATTGTGCTGACCAGGTGCAGGATGCAGAAAGGTAGATGTACCAACCAGCAAACTGTTTAGATGTGTCCAGCCATTTTTATCCGCTTACCCCTCTGTTTCCTATTTGTTCCTCCCCAGATCACATAGATTCCACTCACTTCTTTGCTTTAATTTCTTCCCTGAACGTCCAGTAAGTCTTGTGCAATCCTAAAATACTGTTTCTCTATCTCCCATACCTGTATGCAGAAGAGCCCCTCAGTCTGAAAGGCGCTCTGGTGTTGGCCATTGATGAGTTTATCACTCCGACATGGAAGCTGAGGCTTACCTGAGGTGGCAGGATGTCCTTTCTTACAAGTACTAAATTTGGATTCCCTCCTGCTACTGGGTCTTTCTGCATCTCTGGATGACAAGTTTGGGTCATAATGTAGCTGTACTTACACCAATCTAGTTAGCAGTTCTGTGTCTTGGAAACCTTTATCATGGTCTAGTTTTGGGATGCTTTTGAAATGATGAGAAATTACTGGGTTAAGTACTTTGATCCTAATACTGTTTTTTGAAAGTGTTTTGCTGCATGTTTCCCTGTCTTAAGATTTCTTACAGAAATTTGTCCCTACCAATTGCTACAGTGTAGTAGTATGAAATGCATCAGTTCATCTGAGTGGCACTGTATCTGAGTGACTTTCCTGCCAATAAATGGCTGCTGGTTTTTAGTTTTTGGTGTTTTTTTTGATCAGGGTTGAATGCTCTGATACAGGAAAATAGAGGTGAAGAAGTAGTAGAACACGTTCATTTGTTTCAAGAGAAGCAAAGGGCATCTTATTGTTTACAGAAGTGCCTTGCGATTTTTGTTTTTATAAGTACACGCTGACCTCAACTTGATTATGTGCATCATGTCATGCATGGTAAGGATACAAAAAGTGACCTAATAAACAATTGGTGGTATAGAACGAAAATAAGTCTTGGTCAATAACTCGTGGAGTTTGATGTGCTTATATTGATAAACTAATTAAACAAATCTGTCTGTGTTCCTCAAGCCTAATGTGCCCCTGTTATGATTAGTTTTATAGAAAGGAGCATTTTAACATTGAATGAAGGTAAATGGTAAGAGAACAGTGTAGTCACGAAGCTATAAGTGCTTCCATTTCTAGTCACAGAGTGGTTTCAAGGAAAGGAGGCTTTCTTTGCACACCTGCAGTCATTCAGTGCGTAGGCCTCTTGTGGTCAATGTTGATTGCTGCTTGTCTATAGCTGAACAACAAATAATTTAGTATGGTGTAACCTTCTGTGATTTAATATTATGCTTTTTGCCAGAATTGGCACAAAGATCTATCTTCTGATAGTGACAGTAATTATAGCACAGCTGTAGTCAAGAGTCTTTCAAAAATTTTCCATTACAAACCCCAACAGTCAGTTTACAACTCAAATGTAAAAAATGTTTTCACTGCTTCCTGGGCATACAGTGGCCAGGATGGGGTAAAGTGAACTAAATTGAATACCCTCCTCCCCCAAAATCGTACTGAGGTTTTTTTAATCTTTGAACATTGTGTCCTTTGTAGTATGCTTGTATTGGCTACATCTTTTGAATGCTTGTAGTCAGGCAAAGGTGGATTTAATACCATTTGCTTTAGTCCAAGACAGTCAGAAGTACTCTTTTAATTGGATTTAAATAGTGTAAGTTACTACGCTTCAGCTGGAAGTTATATTCTCTGTCAAAGCTCTTAAAGTTATTTATTTTGAATTTCAGTAAAATTGATCAAGGGTTGTACTGGGTGATCTTGTGATTCTGTAGGTTTGTTGAAATCCATGGCTATTGCAGTTTAACCTGTTTTCCGTAAGAGAAAAAAAACATGAGGAGTGTTCAGGTGGTTAGTTGCCACATGTCAGCTTCTTACATCATTCAAGCCTTTATTTACTAGTTGATAATATAAAGCAGTACTTTCCATTATTAGCCTTCATCTAACTGTATCAATAATCAGGTAATATTGCACCACCTCAGAGAGAATCTATTAAAAGAATTATAGTAAATCATAAGACGTTTCAGAAGCATGTCAGTACTTCAGTAATACATTAACTCTTCCTTCAAAGAATAAAATGTTGATGAAAATGTGCAATCTAGGGCTTAGTTTTATAGAATTCTAAAGCTTTCTGATAATGATGTTCATTGTGGTTTTTTTTTCAGATAAAAAAGCTTGTATATGTTTATCTGATGCGTTACGCAGAGGAACAGCAAGATCTTGCGTTACTGTCTATCAGTACTTTCCAGCGTGCTTTAAAAGTGAGTGACTACTAAACATTTCATAGAGAATTCTGAGGTGATAACACAAAAATAAAAATAGCTGTGTAACAGTAGTGTGGTAAACTAAAGCATGTAAATATCTACCTCTGATAAAGTACTTACAAGTTACGTCATTGACAAAGTTTTTTGTGCTACCTCAAAACTCATCAGGCAACTAAGTCTGCATGAAGTAAAATCACTGAAGAAGAGTGCGCATTGGTGTTCTCAAATTCACATGGCCAGCATTTAGTTTTTCTCTTTCCAAAGTAGCTTATATATGTAGAAAAAAATCCTGAACTACCTCTATTCCTTTTAGTTTGTGTAAAAGATCATTGTGTCAAGCGGAGAATCAGAACATAAGAAAGATAGTAGCACGTAAATTAAAATATTCTCTGTTACACATGCTGCTTTGTTTTAATTAAAAGCACTGAAGATCACAATGGGAAATGGGATTAAAGAACAAGACTAGGATTGCCTTTGAAGTGTTACCGTGGAGATAAGATCAAGTTTCCATCCTTAAATTTAGCCGGTTCTTACAATAGGAGAAGGTTGAGGGTTGTTTTTTTTCTTATACTCTTCTTATAAGGCTGATCTAGATCCGTAATGAATTTGTGTCACATCGCTGACCCATTCCTTGCATCTTATTGGAGAATGTTGCCATCAGAGCATCAGGTGTGCAACTGTAGGAGCATCCCGCAAGTGACTAGAGATCTTTCTGCCCTTTTCCTTTCAGTTTTTCTCTCAATGTCGTGTGTACCACCTTTACTATCTGTGACTGCCATGAAAAGCTAAGATTCAAATGACTTTGTATCCTATGTTTTTTAATGAGATATGTATACAGTGAACTCTTCCCATGACACAGGTTTTTAAAAAGCTGTGGATAGTGGGAACAAAAGGAGGCAGGATAACTCAAATGTTGTGGCTATTGAGTAACTCAAAGCTAGCTGAGGTTTTCAGCAACTAAGGAAATTACTAAGCCTGCTATGGGAGATAGACGGAATTTTTTCTCTCTTCACTTTTTTGTGATGTTTTGTTTCTGGTTTTGTAATGATTCTAATTCAGCTTTAGGTGTGGAGATTTTTTTTTCTCTCTTTTAGAAAGGACTTTTTAGAGCTTTTTAAACTGATTGGAGATGAGCTTTGTAAACTCTGATAAGAAGTTGCTTTTTCAAAAACTGACAAATGGCTTTCACCACCCATGTACTTACTACTCATAAGCCCCAAAGATGTGGAAATTTTGAGAGCTCTGATGAACTGAACTGATCATTAAGTAATACCAGTCTGAAAACCTATGTTACCAACTCTCAGTCCTTCGGAGAAATGTTCTTTGAGAAGTTCCCTTTTGACAGACGGTATACTGAATTAATGCTGCTGCAATTTCAGTTTGCTGGGTTTTAGAGGATTTGCTGCTTGGGTAAGCAACATTTTTCCCATGTGTTCCAAGACCATGATTAGTGCATGAGGTTTTCGTAACAGCTCCTCCAAGTACAGTTGTTGTGTGCTATTTTTAAATCTCCAAGCTAATACTAGCATTATAGAAGTGGAGCAAGTACTGGGATGAAAAAAGGGAGGGTATGAAGTAGAAGAAAGTCTCAAACAATTTAGCTTAACATTTTGATGCATTCTTAAGAAAATTCATTTTGTTACTGGTTTGAGTTTATATCTTGTGGTAGAGAACAGTATGTTGTCAAGAACTTGAGTGGCAGTATTGCAACTGAGAACCACATTTTCATTTGGCAGTTCTTATATTTAAGTAATGCTAGCTCAGTTTTTCAGAGTATCTGTATTTCACTGGGATTGCAGAAAATGTTTCAGATGATTAAATAGAATATTCATCTCTTTTATCCATCATTCCCATATTTTGCTTGAGAAAGTGTTAGTATTTTCTTTTGCCAGACTTCCAGACTTTCATAATGTTTCAGTGTTTTCTTTCTTACTTTTTTTAACTTTTTTTGGTAGTTCAAAGTTTCTCATGTGAAGATTGGCACACTTTTGTAATTGTGGCCATAGCTTGCAAGCCTGACTGATAGTCAGATCTACATGTTTTAAAGTGCAGTCATTGATGAGTGTAAACACTGCCGATAATTTAATGGTGTATTTCTCTACTTACTGTATTTCTTCTCTTCTCCCTCATTCTTCAGGATCCTAATCAGTTAATCCGTGCAAGTGCTTTAAGAGTTTTATCCAGTATCCGCGTCCCAATTATTGTTCCTATTATGATGCTTGCTATTAAGGAAGCCTCTTCTGATTTATCTCCTTATGTGAGGAAGAACGCAGCCCATGCAATCCAAAAACTATACAGGTAAGTGATTCTGATGAATAGTGAAAAGCAGTTTTAAGATAGTTTTGGGCTGTGTTTATTAAGACTCCTAGGTGGGTTGATGTGTCTCAGATATGAGATCCATTTCTTAAGAAGCGTGAAGTGTGTGTAGACATTTCATCACTCAGCTGATTTGGTTGGGATTCAGGCAAGTCTGATGCTTGCTTGAATAATAGGATAATTACAAAGAGATACAATAGGAAACTGATTCAAAATACTTTGGTTTTAACATACAGTTACTGATGTATATGTAGCAACTATTTTGATAAATATTCTCAGAATCAAAGATTTCGCTGTTCAGCATCTGTATCTTTCATCCTGAAGGCATTTGATGTAGTTTGCAGTACACGTGACAAGTACTAACTGGTAGAAATCTTATCTATGCCAATCCAAATCTTCCTCTTCCCTCTTCAGAAATTCTTGTGGAAGAGTTCTTACAAAGAAGTGGATACTAGTATACACAGGTGGAAGCAACAGAGCCTGTGCCTTTCCAAAACAAAAGCAGGCAGCTATTATACTACTTATTTTCCTTTTATTTCACCTATGCTGAAAAGAGGAGGGTGAGAGGTGTTAGTGATTCTCGAGCAGGTGACTGCTACAATACCATGCCCTCTCAGACCAACCAGTAGTGAGGCTGAACATGTATTCGTAATGGGCACATACACATACATATACAGAACTTATATGCACATGGCCAGCTATACAGATCATCAAAGACAGAAAACAGCACCAACGGCCTTATCCTGTTGTGCGCTCTGGCTGGTGAGAATTCTGGCCCATTAATGGACCTATGTATGTACAATATGGATCCTCTAATAATGATCCTAGATGTTCAATCTTTCCAGTAACTGGCTGTGGATCTCCAGTCTGTCCAGTCGCAGCACTGGTGCCTACAGGTGCGCAGAGCTTGCAACCCCATGGCACTTGCTGTTGCGGACCCCCTTAGTCAGTCACATACCTGCCCCCACCCTTTCACTAAAACACTGAATTCCACAATAGCTGAATTTAGATATTCAGACTAAGCAGTAACTGGCCTCATCTCCAATTGTCTCCCACAGGGTGGAGAGGAAGAAAGGAGAGAAACAGAGAAACTGAGACACACATGAGCATCTCAGTCAACCTCCAGACTTTACAGTCTCTCCAATAGTTGGCCTGGGTGCCCTGGTCCCTCTGGTAGCCAAAATTTCCATCTATCTCACTAGGAGATTCACACACATCCAGTCCAGACCTGTGACCCCACTTCAATACCTGGCTTCCCAAGCCAAGCTTGATAGCCAACCTAGTCTGGTTTGGTATTCTCTAGAAATCACACAGTGACATACGTACTTGCTTCCATTGCTGGCACTGCAATTATACAGGTCCCTATAACCCACGGCCTGACTCCGGTTGCTAGAGCTTAGACCTCCATATCACACATGCACACAGAATGAAGACTACCTCACCCAGAAAAGTAGTTAGAAATACAGTTTAATGAGAAGACAGAACAGAGTGTAGTCATCAGGTACAGAGTATGGCCAGACAAGTATGCTGAGCAGCAAAGTGTTTGCATACAACTGGCTCCTATTATGCACCTATCCCTCTGTTTTTCTATGGTTGTGCCTCCCAGTATCACCTAGATCTCTGTCTTTCCCTGCCTTTTATTTCTTCCATAAACATGCCATAGTAAGTCTTGTACAATACCCAAATGCTCTTTCTGGCATCACATAGTAAGTCTCATAACCCATGTGGTTAGCAACACCCCTAAGTCTGAATGGTGCTCTAGAGACTCAGTTATGTTAGGTTCCTTTCAGCACCAAAGGCTCGTTGGGTTTTTCAAGGCAGCTTTCTGTAGAACTCTTTCCCTCTGGTGAATTTTTTTTTTTTTTTTTTTTTTNTTTTTTTTTTTTTTTTTTTTTAAGTGAGCTAAGTGCTCTCATGTGATGGCTCTGTGACTAGCTGAGTCAGGATGTTACTGGACTTTTCCCCTATCTCTGTACTACTCTGTGTGCAGACGAGCCTTTTATCACGTAGCCTAACAAGAGGGAATGGATTTTAAGTCCCTTCCTGCTCTTTCAGTAGTTCATTTTTTTGTTAGCATCTGATTCCAGCACACAGAAGACTTTCTGGCCTGAATTATTCTTTGTGCACAGAAGGTCCTTTGATTTCCAGATAGTATCAAAACTGTTTGGAGGATTTTGACAGTAATGATCTTTTAGTGCCAGTAGAGCATAGCAGTATCTGCACAGCAGCCTGTTCCATGGAATTTTGCCTAAAATTGATGCTTCCATTTCTTCTCTTCATAACAGACAAAGTTTATTTTACTAGTCCACATTAAATTTGGTGGTGATTGGTGCAGAACTGGAAGATGCTGAAATCAATCTTGATTACTAAAAGACTTTTTATCTGGTCTTCAGCTATGATGGCGTCTTCAGATATGACTTCTATTATTTCTTATCCCTGGTTCATATGGTATCCTACGGTTATATTATGTCAGTGGCAAGATTGTGAAATCGTCCTTGCAAATACTATAAAAAGATTTTCTGTAGTAAAAAATACAGCACGTGGTAAAAAACACAGCAGCACAGTCTGGAGAAACTGTCCTTGCTCCCTTCTAGTTTCCATGAATTCGTGACTGGTAGTAAAATAGATGTCTACTCACATAGCAAAGGAAAACTAATGAGACTAATGTTCTGTAAAGGTTTTCTTAATGGTTTAGAGGGCCTGTACATCTTTCACAAGTTTTCATTTCATGCAAACATCCTAGACATCATAATGCAGGTTTTCATATTGTTGTAGCTGCAAATTCCACCTTGCGTGGACTGGAATAAGCCTCATGGTTACTTGTGAGTGGAGCTGTAACAAACAATTGTGTCCTTAGTAGTAGCATTTGGGCACTGCTTATAGAAAACGTGTAATTTTATTGTCATGTTTTCAAAATTTACTGCTACAAATGCTGTACTTGATAGCACTAGTTTACTGCAGAACCAAGGGAGAGAATAGAGTTTCCTGGATCACTTGAACAAGCAGCAGTACTGGGAATCGGTGGAGAGGCTATCAAATTAACTGTTGTACAGGCAGGCCCAGTTGACTTGCCTGCAAATAAGAGTATAACAGGTAGTCTGGGCAGACATTTCAACAGGAGTCACAACTGACAGCTTCCAGTTCAAAGATACAGACCATATACTGTGGTGGCAAGGCTGTCCTTTGGCCTGTTTGTAACAAGCACGTAATTTCAGGTGACTTGCTCTGAAATTGGTCAAAATCAGTATTCTGGAGGGGATGTATTTTTGGTGTGAAGATCAGTCAACAGCTTATGTACTGTCCCACATATTCTGCAAGAATTTGAGTAAGAATTAACACTGTATGCTTCACTTACTTTTTGGTTTCCATGACTTCTCTGCCTGTTTAATCATACTGTGGTTCAGTTAGTGCTCCAGTCAGACTTCTGGATCCAAGTTCGATACTCCAATCCTCCTTGTGTTTAGTGTCATGGTGTTTGGATGGATGTCTGACCTAGAAGAGCTTGTTCATTAGTGGTTTGATCAGTCCTAACAGCAAGAAACTTACGTATCAAACAGAAAAGATTTTAGACGTAGAGTGAACAGCAACATTTGTACCTAATGCAATCAGCATTGCCAGGTACATTGGAGTAATTTTATCATTGAAAATGTCAGACTCCTTACTTACTTCATTTAAAGTGCATTTCAAAGCTATCTGTATCTTCTGTCAATAGGAAATTTGCACCTACTTTTAACTGTGAATTCAGTTATCAGAGCCCTTACTGAATATTTTCTCGATCACATAAAATTAGTATTTTTAGAAGTTTATTAGCAATAAGTACTCATCTCTTTAAACTTTATACCAGTTTTAAAAAGTTGAAATAATGCCTATTAGGAAGACTTTTAGCTTTTTCTCTGAAAGTTTTGGTCCTTGGAGGAAGATCCAGTAAACATTTTTTGACAAAAATAGGAGGTGATCCTATAAGTAGTTATAGAACAGTGTGCTGCTGTTTTGCTTATGCTAATTCTGGCTTCCAACAGAGCTTTGGTATCCCTTTATCGTGTTCTAGTATTGCTAGGTATTAGAGCTTTAGTGAAGTGGTGTGTACCTAATACTTGCTTTGTAAATCTGTAGCTGGAAAGGATATACTGTGCATTTGGGTAAGTCATCACTCAGCCTTAAAACTGAAGTGTACAGTAATGACCAAATAATTCCTTGCTTATATGTAGTTGTATCCACATTGAAATGACTTTTCAAAGGCATAGTACTACACCTCTGTATGGCTCTCTGCGTTCAGTTTCTCTTTGTATTTTCTTCTGCCTTGGATTTGAGTTCTTCCATGCTCTGTAGATTCATGATGAAGAGGCAGTTGGAATGAAAAATTGGTCCTTGTATACCTAAGAAGAAAGTTTGACAATAATGGATGCTACTGGCAGATTTTTTTCTCTGCTCTTTGAATATGAAAAGGACAGTACAAAGATTGTTATTTGCATCTTTTTTTTTTCCTCAGTTTTTACTATGTTTGTGGGACTTCAAACTATTTTTCATTAGCTTGCATACCACCTTTGCTTAGGTACACTTAAATAGAATGTCGAAATTTCTGAGTTCCAATACTTCTGACGAGCAGTAAGGAACTTAACGAAGTGTCTTACTTGAAGCATTGTATTGATAATTAGATAAGAAAGATATCTCCTAATATTCATTCACTGTGAAATTCATTCATGCTGAAATTCCCTTCTGCAGAAGTGATAAGATCTTTATGACTTATATCTGAAGCTTGGTCAAATTCCCCCGAATGGGCTGGCCTGTTCGAAAGTTTCTTAAATCCTAAAATTTTTATGAGTTTAAGCATTAAGATTTTTACAGAACACACATAAGTGGTATAACATAAAGATAATATTTATAAATTAATTTTTTACTCCTTCAATTCAGTTCTATGTTCCACAGTTAACTTTATTTTCAGTCAAGTTCTTTTACAATCCGTTCTTTCAAATACTTGATTTTTCTGGAAGTGATTTCTTCAGTGCTTTTTGTTTCCAGCTTGTGTCTAAAGGTCAACAAAACTAACCTCTTTTAATTTTGGATGTGTCTGATAAAATGAATAATGAGAATTTTTATTTTTCCTTCTAGTCTTGATCCAGAGCAAAAAGAAATGTTAATTGAAGTAATAGAAAAGCTTTTGAAGGATAGAAGTACGGTAAGAAACAGTATGCTGTTACATATGCATATATTTTAAAGAAGTTTACTCCTGAGGCTATCATTCAGCAGTACATCATTCACTTTACTAACCCTTGCTGATGTGGGATTTTTATGTTTTTAGATAGATACGTATTTACGCATTAAACTATGACTGTAATGGTGACCATCTCCTTTAATAAAAATGGTAACTTTACTTGCATAATGGGTATTCTTAGTCTGTTCTTGTTAGCATATTTTTTATATATGCTTCTTTGAACTTAATTTTGGAAATTAAAAATATATAATGATATGACTCAGTGTACACGTGCTATGTATGAACACTTTTTCATTGGAAAATTAGGTCATTTCAATTTGTTTGTGAATACTGTAGGAATAAATTACTTCTTTATGAAATGGCCATTGATATCAGTCTGCCTTGTAGTGTGTACAACTGTTAAACAATGATAATTGTTGTGCACTTGTTTGTTCTTACACATACCTCTCTCCACTTCCAGTCTGGTAAGTAAAACTAATGTTCTGTGACAAACACTCCTATTATATTTTACCTGCCCTGGACAGGTACAGGTTTTCTTTATAAATTTCTAGATGTCTTACAATGCTCGCACACTTTGTTTTCCTTCCTGTACCCTACAAATAAGCTTCCCAAGTCTAAGCTGGAAAAGTAATGAAATAGGGAAAGGAAATAAGAAAAAACTTAGAGGCTGATGGAGCACTGCAACAGGTTGCCCAGAGAGGCTGTAGAATCTTCTTCTCTGGTGACTTTCAAAACCTATTTGGACATGATCCTGTGCAGCCTGATCCAGGTGAATGTGCTTTAGCAGGAGACTTGGAGTGAAGAACCTCCAGTGGTTCCTTCCAGCCCGTACCCTTCTATGATTCTGTGAAGGAGTTTGATAGACTTCAAATAGAAAAACTAGAGTTGTAAATTAAAACATTCTCTTGTTGTTCTTGTTCGTATTACTAATTTAGTGAATGTAATCTTCTTTGAGTAAATGAAAGTACTACTGGGTACCAGATAGGAGATGAAGGAAAACACTATTTACCGAGTGTTTTTGTAACACACAGGAATACATTCCCTGTTGTTCTAGCACAGGCTAGGAGTTCAAGACATAAATGATGCTGTTCTTTAAAAGACATCTTGCAACTTTTACCGAAGGGTTACTGGAGGAGGGTGTCAGAGTTTAGTGGCTCAGTAGACAGTAAATCGGTTAGTTCTCCTGACTCTCTCTATGCCTGACCTGTGCTCATTTGTCAGGCCTTTGTGCTTCTGTGGAGTTGCCCCCCAGTGGTTATTTGCGTGTTTTATTTTCATGGTTCATGCTCTGGATGTGCGTGCAGTCTCTGAATGTGAGATTATATTCTTTATACCTGTGGAGGCATAAAGGCCTAAGAAGCCATCTTTGTTTCATTGCTGATGACAGGAAAATAAAATCTCCAGGTTTTCACTCTGGAATTTCACTTTCACTCTTTTTTAGTTCTTATTTCTTACGGTAAGTGACAAATTATCCCACAACTAGTCATTTACATAACTAGTTTAACAAAATGTTAGAGGAAAACAGTATGCCATAGGTTTCGATTTCTTTCGCAGCACACAGATACTGGCACTTGGACACTCATCGTTTAGTATGTGCCATTGTTCTGGTGCCTCTGTAACAGTGAATAATGGACAGTGTATTTATGAAGGTACTAGCTGCAGCAATAGTCAAATTTATGCTATTTTGTCAGCACATTCAAGAATCTGAGAATGGTGGTCTAGAATTCAATCTTCTGGACCTCTGTGGAGCCGACTCCTCCGGCCTGTTCCCTAGCAGGACCTAATTCCAGCCTGGGCTGAGACTTTAAAAGTTTTGCTTTTGCAGGAAGTGATGTGAAGAATTATTATTCCATATAAATCTCTCTTCAGGACTCTCTGAATCAAAACCAAGTATTAGTATGTGCTCTTTCATCCCAGACTTCACAGCTTGTTATGATATAAAGTGAATTGGTCTCTCTTCAGTCTTTGATAGCTTTGCAAAAACCAGTCTAGCATGGAAAAACTTCACCATAAATAGTTATCTTTTGTCATGTTCCACTTAATGTTCCCAGGAAGCCTCCACATTTACTAACAGAAAGTGTATGGTGCACAAGTGTTTTATTAGCAGGTAACTCCGAATAAGCTCTTTCTTTGCCTCTAATAGAAGAAGATAGCACTTTGTTCTCGGTGAAGGAAAGAGTGCCACTTATAGCTGCTCTTAGCTTTTTATAATTGGAGGAGATGCAGCTGATTATGGGCAATGGTTAATCTTAGATTGGCTATTTTTTATGTCTTCTTTATTTGAACCATCTTTTTGTATTCTCTAAGGGAAGATGAATTTTATACACTTACAGAAAAAGCTCATTCTACATATATAAAGACAAAAGTTTGTAGAAAATGTTGTGTGGTCTTTGTGAAGAAAGCTGTCAGGCTTGTTGCCACAGGAATTCTGGAAGTGGATCCAAGCTGTAGAACATCAGCATGTTGTCATAGCCTTATGAAGTGCATGTGTTTGATGAATGGTATTTCTCAGGGTTTTGTGACTTCCATTGCCTGTTTGACGGTGAGATGGCCTGAAATTTGTGAAGTGATAACATTGAACTTGAACCACAGGTGTCTGCTTGTCAATAATCTTTGGATTCCTTCAATTTAAATGTACAGAAGCTGTTCCCTTACATCAACATTAGTTGTCATCTCCTGATAGTTTTAATCTAATGTCAGCAAACCAATTTGTTG
This sequence comes from Baryphthengus martii, assembly GCA_013396935.1. Classification (NCBI taxonomy): domain Eukaryota; kingdom Metazoa; phylum Chordata; class Aves; order Coraciiformes; family Momotidae; genus Baryphthengus; species Baryphthengus martii. The sequence goes on from VWZK01004344.1 coordinate 76,967, forward strand.
GGGAAGTGATGGTGTCTCTGTTAGATAGCATCATTACGAGATGGGGAGAATCTTAGTGACTTTGGAAACTGTTGAACATCAGTGAATGGAAATGTCAGGATGGTTTTGGCATTTTTATGCACTTAAAGGCTGGTAATCCTCCGACAAACCATAGTGCATAGGATATAATAACTGGATACTATGTCTTTTTTTTTTTTTTTTCAGTTC
>VWZK01004345.1:0-21091 GCA_013396935.1 Baryphthengus martii
AACTCTGAGACAGATCTTTCAAACCTTTTAATGTTGGAGCTATATTGCTTTTTATTTTCTCTAACTTTGACTAAAATATCACCGCTAAGATTGTATGAGTGTTCCAACTTTTCTTATAAGCTTACAAGTAATTTCTGTGTAAGGAAAATCATGATTTCCCTCTCTGTTAGGAAACTTCAATGCCTTAGGAAATCATGATAGAAAGAACTACTACTGAAAGAAAAAAACGTGGATTGAAAATGTGATGGGAAGTTATTAGAAGAGAGGTGTAATCAGAAGAGGAAGAGTAAAAGCATCAAAAACAAACACCAGAGTTGGGGAAAAGGGACAAATGCTTAAATAGTTCCTGCTTAATGACATCAAAGGCAGGGATTCATCCTATCTAACATCAGATGCTTAAGATTGTAGACAAGCTATCCAATGCAAATCTGGACCACAATTAGGAGGAAAAATCAGAGTTTCAAACATAGCACTACTAGCACTGGGCCAAGGCCGATCATATCAGATTCAACAAGGCCAAGAAACTTAGGTCACAATAAACCCATACAATGCTAAAGATTTCAGGAAATGTCGCTAGAAACCTTGCAGGTGGAAAAACACCTGAGGGTGCTGTTGACAGCCAGCTGTATGTGATCTATCAGTGTGCCCAGGTGGCCAGGAAGGCCAACAGCATCCTGGCTTGTATCAGGAATAGTGTGGCCAGCAGGACTGGGGAAGTGATTGCCCCTCTGTACTTGGCACTGGTGAGACCATACCTGAAATAAATGATTAATTCAGGTCTCCGCCCCTCACTACAAGGACACTGAGGTGTTGGAGCATGTCTAAAGAAAGGTAACAAACCTGGTGAGGGCACTAGAGAATGAGTCTTACGAGGAGCAGGTAAGTCTGGGGAAGGGGCTCAGGAGAGACATTAGTGCTCTCTACAACTACCTTAAAGGATGTTGTAGCTAGGTGGGAGTCTGACCTCCCAAGTAACAAGCAATAGGATAGGGGCAAACGGCCTCAGCTTGCACCAGGGAAGGTTTAGCTTGGATATTAGGAAAAAATTATTTGCTGAAAGTGTTGTAAAGCACTGGAACAGGCTGTCCAGGGTAGTGGTGGAATCACCATCCCTGGAGGTACTTAAAAGACATATAAATGTGATGCTAGGTGGTGGATTTGGCAGTGCTGGGTTAGCAGCTGGACTCAATGATCTTAAAGATCTCTTCCAGCAAAAACAATTCTATAATTCTATCAATCTATAGCTATAAAAGCTCTTGTAAACACTGAGACTGCATTGCAAAGTAATAAGCATTACAGCCCCTTTTCACATTATTTTTAAGCTGTGAGGAAAGTTAATTTTAGACATTAAATTTGCTATGTTAAAAAGCATGGGTATACTTCATGAAGAAAACAGGATTTGATTTTATGTAGCAGTTTTCACAAGTAAGGTATTCTACATAATAAAAATGTTAGTGTCTATCTATCAACTGTATAGAAAAAGCTGTTACATTTTTGTTCTAGATTCTTAAACTAGAGTACTTTGTATTGGTATTTTGGTTTTTTTTTCCCCTCAGAATCCACAGCTACATCTCATCAGGTCTCGTGGACTTGTGTACCTTCAGGTTCCTTAGATAGTCTCAAACATGATCTTCTTCCACAGTGGGTGCTCCTTCATTCTCCCAGTTCCCACCTTTGCCTTTGGCAGTTTGGGTGGTGTGGCTGGAGCATTTGATGAAGACTGAAGCAAGAAACTCATTGAAAACCTCAGCTTACTCCGTATCTCAGGACCTGATTAAGTGTCCCATTCCCTTCCAAAGAGTGCCTACATTTTTCTTAGTTTTCGTTTTACCACTGATGTACCTATAGAAGCTTTTCTTTTTGCCTTTCATGTCCCTGGCCAGATTTGATTCTATAGGGGCTTTAGCTTTCTTAACTTGATCCCTGGCCTTTCAGACAATTTCTCTATACTCCTCCCAGACTGCCTGCCCTTACTTCCATCCACTGTAGACTTCCTTTTTATGTTTGACTTTTCCCAGGAGCTACTTGTTCATCCATGAAGGTATCCTGACTTTCTCTTTGTTGGGATGCATTTCTCCTAAGATTAGAGGATGTGATCCTTGAACACTAACCAGTCCCTCTGGGACTTTATCCCATAATAACCTACTTAGCAGATCCCTGAGTAGGCTAAAGTTTGCTCTGCTGAAGTCCAGGATAGCAAGCTAGCTGTGTGCTCTCTTCTCTCCCTTAAGGATCTTGAACTTCACTATTTCATGGTCACTGTAGTCAAGACTGCTCTTGACCATCACATCCTCTACCAGTCCCTCCTGGTTGGTGACAAGGTACAGCATAGCGTCTCTCCTTGTTGTCTTCTCTGTCACTTGTCAAAGGAAGTTATTATCAACACATTTCAGGAACCTCCTGGATTTCTTACACCCTGCTGTTTTATCCCTCCAACAGATATCTGGGTGATTGAAGTCTCCCGTGAGGACCAGGGCTTGTGAAGTTGCTCCAATCTGTTTTAGAAGGTCTCAACAGCTCTGTCTTTCTGGTAGCATGGTCTGTAACAGATCCCCATTATAATGTTGTCTGTTTCTGACCTCCCTTTAACCCTGACCCATAAGGTTTCCAGTTGGCTGCTCATCCAACCCCAGAATGATACAATGGCTCCTTAGAGTGATTGAACCATTGTCCGAGTAACACTTTAAAAGACAATAGTGATTCTTAGGATTTGAGCAGGAATAAGGACTTATTTTCAGTACTTTCCATAGTTCTTTCAGTGAAAGAAATTCAAAGAATATAAATGAACATTTGTAGACTCAGAAGATGAAATTTCATTCAGAAAAAAAAAAATAAAAAGAATCGCAATGAAGCAAAATGCGCAATGAAGTTAGTAACTGTAAGAGTTAGTATGATAAACGGGACTTCAGAAGAAATAGATTATGCTTAAGCAATCACATGCTACTTAAAAAGAAGACTACTGTATGAGTCATAGGCTGTTTATAACAATAATAATTGCAAAACTCACTAATCTCACTAAACCAACCTGTAGTATGATTATCAGGTCACATGAATTAGTGGTGTCTGCTTCTCATACAGCAGAGGAAGCCTCAGATGAAACCACTAATTATACCAAATGCAATGAAAAGGTGTGGATATTGCTACTTTTTTTCACTGCTTTTAGTATAAAAACTTTCCTCTCTTTTAACAAAGGATTAGAAAAACAGCTTTGATTAGTATCTACAGGAGCATTATCTTGTGTACCTGAATGTACCTGAATCTAGTTACTTTTTTAATACAATGTTGTTGTTTCTTTTTTTAATTACACTGAATAGCAAACACTTTATACAATTTTCAATTGGCTGCTTAAAACTGTGTTGTCAAAGCTAGTTCTCCAGGGAGCCTTTGCATTGACTTTGTTCCTCATGACACTGTTCACACCAGACATCCCAGTACTGCTGTGATTGAAACAACAAAGTGGAACATACAGGAAGGAAATTCATTTATTTAGTACTATAAGTAGAAACTGGGGAAGCAGTTGTAACAATGCCTGATTAGCTTCTGTTTTTAGTTGTGTTTTCTAGTTATTTATCATTTTGGGCAACTCAGAAAGTAAAGTTAAATTTAACATTTGTTGCAACGAAGTAGAAGTCCGTGTCCATCCATACTGGGAAGTGTCCTTATACTGTAAGCACAAATTCAAATATGTATAGGAAAACCTATAATCGTCCTGGAATATTTCAATACTTTTTGAACTCCCAGCTACTTAGAGTCAAAACTCATATTTACGACTTTTCAGAAGAATGATTATGACAGGATTATGATATAAATAAACACGGGTTTCCTGATACTGCCTGCTTTTCTTTCACCTGTTTTGTACAAAAAGAGGAGGAAAAAAAAAAAAAAGGAAAAAAAAACCCAAACCTGCTTGGGTTCAGATTTTATTTGCATTTTCTTAATATTGCACAAAGTTTATCAGATTTCTTCTTCTTGATTAAAAAAAGTGTAAGATCTCTACAAACACAGAGCCAGTGGCAATAATGGAAATATTGTTTAAGTTTCACCTTGTTATATATAGACAAAGTTAAATTATACAACATTAAATATGTGTATATATATCAGATAAAACAATGCTCATACTTTCTAATCTTAATGATTTTTGTATCTTTTTTTGTACCTCTAAAATTATTCACTTCTATGTGACTGTTGTACAATAAAAATTATAATAATCCGGACAATATTTAACAAAAAAAATATTCCATTATTTCTTACAATCTTATATATGGAAAATAATTTTTTAAATCATATTCATAAGATACTGTAAAATGTAACTTTTACAATGAATGTCAAGTGGGAAAGCTGCTAATCTACTTATGTCTTTCATCTGATACACTTTTTTAAAACAATCTGGATGGGCAGCAGTCCTGTGACTAGCACTGAATATTTTGACTGGAAGATGCTTTCCTGCTTTGAAAAAGATGTCTTTGTTTCATGAGAACCTCTGTTTTTCATAAATGTCTTGACATTCATTTTGCCGTAGGAGAGCATTATCTGGTGACAATGTTCAATGCCTTTTGACATTATTTCCTAAGTAAAATAATGACTAGAAGGATAAAAGAGTAGTAGATTACGAAAGTGATCTCCTGTATTCCTAAATGAGCAAACACGAGAGTTGAAATTCATTTCATCTGTTATCTTTTTTTTTTTTTTTTTTGGAAATATTACACAAAATCAAAAATTATCTAAAAAGTAAACAAAAAAAAAAGTCACTAATAAGATAAATCTTGTGATATGGTTATGGGAAAAAAAGGTCAAACACCTCTAAGTGAATAAAAAACAAAACAGTATTTAACTAGAGATTGTTTTTTGAACTCACCTACTACTAAGTTTTGTGATTTCTTTTTTTTTCAGTTAGATGCTTTTATAATTATAAGGAAGTCCTTTATTAAAAATGTTCAATATTATTCAGTGGTGTTGAGCTAATTTTCTGCAAATGACCAGTCAAATTGTCTATATTTGTATGCTTTTTTGTTTTATCAATATCACTAATGCTTTCTGTCAGTTAGCCAATGGACTAAGTTTCTCTTTTTTTTCTTCTTTCTTTTGTTTTTTTTTAAAGTGCACAAAAACGTGGTTTATCTTCTGTTATTTTTTTTTTAATTATTATTATTTCTGGTACACATTCATTAGAAAAAAAAAAAGAGCGTACTGGACATGAAATCTCGTAAGCTAATGTTTTATCACTATTCACTTAGATGATTGAACTTAAAATCTGAAGTTTTCTATCCTCTCTCAGCAATTATAAAAATCCTGATGATGAAAAACTTTAACAAATAATCGATCAAGTAGCAAAACATATGATTCTGTGACAATCTGATGAAAACTAGCACAGATTTTATGTGCTCCAAGGCTGAATGTGGAAGCTATGCCATAGGAGCTGCATGAAACCAATGGATACCACTGGACTCTAGAGGTAAGGCCTTTTTAAGGCCTGTTGAGAAAACCACTCCCTGCTACGTAGCTGTCATTCATAACGAAAACTATTGCTATATTGTCAATGGGTCTGGACTTTCTCTTCCTCATATCAACTCGGTAAATTATTTAACGTCTTTGGAGCGCGGATGACTCTTAGTGTTCCAGCCAAACAACTCCAATTACTTAAAAATTTTGCATTCTTGGACAGGTTGTCCATTTTATATGCTAAGCAAGTATGAATTTTTGATACGATTGTGCTTTTACTAACATTTCTTGACTTCTCATCAGGTGTTCTGTACTTTTTAGCTAATAAGTGTCTCTTGAAATTCTTGCTTATTTCCTCTTTTTGCTCTTCATGACACAAAGCCATTCTCTTTCTTTATGCTGTAACAAGAAGTCAGAGTTCAAATGGAATAAGAGATTTGTATTTAAAAGCATATGAAGGCACTAGAAAATATTTCTACCTAGAAGGCATTTTTTTGTTCATGTGAAGCTAAGGAGTATCAAGAAAAGCATGCAGGGAGAATTAAGAGAGAGTTTCTTCAGGAATTGATTTCCCTACAACTGAACTTTGTGTATATCCTGTAATTTAAAGAGCTTTCTGTGGGCGGAGTAGAAATAGCTTACTCTAACAGCCTCAACAATGAAGCAAGACTGCTGCTGCTTCTCATTCACTATACTCTTAGACCATGGTTTTAATCCTACTTTTCAATATCGAGCATGCCAACCTACAACTCCTTACAATTCCCACATGAGTATTGATTCATTGGTTTAGAACTTCTAGGCTTAGTTCTTTGATCACTTTTACTCCTATTTTCAAAGTTAACTGGTGGATTGTACATTCAAATTTTTATTTGGTTTTCCATTGCCTAATACAATTTTCAGAAGCTAGTCAAATCAATCTCATGTTTTGTTTTTTTTTGTTTAGAAGTGTTTAGTTAAAATAATCAACATCAGAAACAAAATAGTGGTTCTTCTAGTCCTGCATGGACCAAGAATGAAGATGACATGTGTTTTCCAACATATAAAACAACACTCTGAAAACTTTGTATAAGAATAGAGTAAGTTATAGTCTGCTATAATATAATATGTAAAAATAAAGAATATTTTATTTTCATGTTAATCTTCAGCAAATAAAGTAGCACTTTCTTACTGTACTTAGCTTTGTACATACATCATCTCTTTTCACTTGTTCTCTGATCTTAATTTAAAAAAAAATCTACATCAGCTAAAATCTTATAATAGTGATAGTGCACTGAAAAGACTGAATTATGCCTTGACTTGTACTTTCTTACCTGCATTTGAGTCACAGAATCATAGAGTCACAGAATAGTAGCTGTTCGACGGAACCTCTGGAGGTCATCTAGTCCAATTCTTCCACAAAAGCAGGTTCATCTAGAACAGGTCATAGAGGAACAAGAACAGATGGTTTTTGAAAGTCCTCGGAGAAGGAGATTCCTCAGTCTCTCTGGGTAGCCTGTTCCAGGGCTCTGTCACTCTCACAGGAAAGAAGTTTTTCCTTATGTTTAAACGGAATTCTGTTCCAGTTTGTGCCCATTGTCCTTTGTCGTATCACTGGGCAACACTGAAAAGAGACTGTCCCCATCCTCTCCACACCTATGCATCAGGTATTTGTGAACATTGATAAGATCCCCTCTCAGTCTTCTCTTCCCCAGGCTAAACTGATCCAATACTTAGCCTTTCCTTGCAAGACCAATTCTTCAGTTCTTTAATCATGTTTGTAGACCTCCATTGGACTCTCTCCAGTAGTTAGTTACCTGTCTCTCTTGAACTGGAGAGCCAAGAACTGAACACAGTACTCCAGATGTGGCTTCACCAGGGCAGAGTAGAGAGGGAGAAGAAACTCTCTCAATCTACTGATCACAATTTCCTTAATGAACCCCAGGACACCATTGGGTTTCTTGGTCACAAGATCAGACTGCTCTCTTGTGGTTAACTCATCCACTAGGACTCCAAGGTCCCTCTCTGTGGAGCTGCTTTCATCAGATCAGCCCCTAACACATACTGGTGCCTGGGGTTATTCCTCCTTATGTGCAGGACCCTACTCTTGCCTTTGCTGAACTTCATTATCTTCTCCTCTGCCCAACTCTAGTCCAGGTCTCTCTGGTGGTGAGATGAAAATGGAGAAGTTTACTAGATCAGAAGTTGTAAGGGAAGATGTACGTAACTGAGTCTAAGACTAGATGTTCTTACATTAGTATTAAAGAAACAGTGAAGAACATACTAGTATCACTAATGACCTGAATATCTTTTTCTTTCTTGTAATTTATTGACTCTCTAGACTAATGATCCTATACACATCCTACAATATTGTTAAATAATATTGCTTAAAGTGCTTATTTATCACATCTATGTTTTTGGTACCTTATTATGAGCAAGTATTGACCTCTGTAGGGGTTTAGTATTATGTTAAGAAAGAAAGGAGACTTCCATTACACAAAACCCCTTTTGGTTATTATTTGCATCTCTATAGGCTGGTATTTGGTTAAGGTGAAACTATTTACAAAGTGTAAAGTAGAATTTAAAAAGACATCATAATAGTATCTGATGGTTTTAGTTACACTCCTGAAATTCTCCTGTTATTACTCAGGCATTCATAAAAGAACTAATTGGTTTCTGGGGGGAAAAAAGTGTGTGTGATTTTTTTCTGTTTTATCTAATCAGTGTTCTAGCTAAGAGGTTGTTGCAGTCTGCGGAGCAGGAGGAATGAGAACATATTGACAAGGACTGGTGTATGAATTCACATTCAGAGTCTCTGATTAAACCATCACGTTTTGAGGCTGGAGTACCAATCAATGGCATTATGCTATTTGTTCTTTAATTGCATTCTAGTGCAGCAGATTCATGGTAAAAAAACTGTATCATCTCAGAAAACCCACTATCAAACTTGACTGTGTCCAGGTTCACAGTTGCACCTCTGCTAACCTATATGCTGTACAGGTTTGACATTAGCAATGCATATCAGAATGTAAAAAAAGAAAAAATCTCCTTCAGCTTTGGTTATGCTTGCATTTGTTATGAGTTTTCAAGAAATTATGAGCTAGTTTTTAATTAACCCTAACAGACGTAGCTATGATTTCAAATGCTGAATTATGCCTTCTAGTTTCTAAGTTAACAGATGTTGACCTTGCAGGGGCAAAATTTCCCTCAGTGATATATAACCTAATCAGCATTACACCTTTCACTTGCATGAAAAGAACACTATCTAATTAGAGAATATGCTTTTCGAAAATGAAGGTTGAAGGTTAAGATTTCATTTAGGATGCATTAGCTTAAATATGCCTTTAGTCTGTTCCTACTAGCTGGGATTTTCATGAATTCTCTTAAAAGGTGTGGAAAGGACACTCCTAAAACTAAAAAGAAATTGATTTGGTAGTATGCCTGAGTTCATATTCAATTTTAATAAAAGTGATGATTTGAAGGTTCAGTCTACATCTCCCTTTGAATGTCAGCAGTTAGATTTACAGGTCTACTGTATGAACAGTGATATTAGTTTTGAAATAAATACATTCATTAAAAGTTATGTATTTCAGGCTTGACCTCATACAGGAGAGGGCACACAGGACTAACATGTTTGTATCTTTGTTGCAATTAGCACCTGATACCCTGCATCTGTATTTATCGGAATCTTTGTGGAAGCATGCCTTCCTCTGTTGCTCACTGTCACTGCAAGAACTCTCACTCAAAAATGTTTGGCTACTAGCTTGTGGCATGTAGATGGAGTTGGAAACAGGGATTTTATTCTGCATTTAATCCACTTCATTTTAAACCAATTGCCAACATTTTCCTTTCCTTCCTAGCAAATAGATTTGTTTAGGGAAGTCACTTCTAATATTAGTTGAATATAGTAATTAAAAACTCCTTAAAATAACAATCAAAACCACAGCACACTGGAAAAATAAAAAGGTAAAGTGTTTCCATAAAATGAAACAAGTCTACGCTAAAAGTGCCTTATAAAAAATTGAAAAAAATGAAGCCCACTATGTTCCTTTATTGACAAATTCTCTCAGTCTCTGTAAATAATTTGCTTTCTTTGAAACAGAACACCTTAAAAAAGAAAACTTATTTCTACTTCTTTAATGATCCATTTTCTACATATGGTACTCAGAAAAATATAGAAAAAAACCAAACAATGTTTTCTAACTGCATCTCAATTCTTTCTGTCTCAAAGCAAGTGGAGAAGTTGTGGTAGAAATATAATACTGTGTAAATGATAAAAGAAACAACTAACAACACAAAAATCCACAGAAGAATGGGAAGAAAATGAAAGGCTAATATGATCCTTTATTTTCTTCAACAAAATGAAGACATTTTGAGATTTATAATACCAGTTAAAAAATGACGTAAAGCACAGAAATATCCAGTGCAGAAACTGAAGTTAGGCTTCCTCTATTTGTTGTGTTGTTGTTGTTTTAGTGGGTTTTTTTTCCATTTGTTTCTTTTCATTTCTGTTTTTGTTTTTTGTAAAGCTCCTCTGTGTAATTTTTGCCTCTTTAAGTAAGAGCTTTCCTTTAGTCTAATATGTCACAGCATATGTTTCTCGAATGTCAGGATAATGATTCAATGTTTTTACAAATGTGTTTTGTCTCGAGTACTTGAATTATTACTATGACTAAAAGAGTATGACTATTTTTTTCTCATAAATTCATAGTAAGCTCTATTTTTGAGTCATTAAACAACGATGATAAATTTACCACTAAACTTTAATTTATATTTCGGAGGAACAAGAGGTTATTTTAACAGAGATGAATATACATCTGAAAGAGATTCATACAAGCATCTTTGAACAACTTGTGACATTACTCTTATTTGCTGAGAACTCTGAGGTAAGAAGGCTCCCAGCAAGTGATTAGAAATTTATTTCATGTCATAAATGTAACATATCTATAAGACAGTAACATTTATGAATCACAGAATCATAGAATCATAGAATCTGCCAAGTTGAAAGGGACCCATCAGGATCACCAAGTCCAACTCCTGTCCTTGTGCACAACACCCCAAGACTCACACCATGTGCCTCAGAGCATCATCCAAACGCCTCTTGAACTCAGGCAGGCTTGGTGCTGTGACCACTTCCCAGGGAAGCTTGTTCCACTTCTCAGCTGCCCTCTGGGTGACGAACTTTTTCCTGATATCTAACCTAAACTTCCCCTGGTTCAGCTTTCTGCCATTTCCCTGAGTTCTGTCATTAGTCACAGGAGTGAAGAGATCTGTACCTGGCCCATCTCTTCCTCTCATGAGGAAGCAGTAGACTGCAATTGAGGTCACCTGTCAGTCTCCTCTTCTCTAAGCTGAACAATCCAAGTGACCTCAGGCGCTCCTCGTAAGTCATCCCTTCCAGACCCTTCACCATTCTTGTGGCTCTCCTTTGGACACTTTCCAAAAGCCTGATGTCCTTGTATTGTGGTGTCCCAAACTGCACACAATACTTGAGTTGAGGCCACGCCAGTGCAGAGTGGAGTGGGACAATCACCTCCCTCGACTGGCTGGCAACGTTATGCTTGATTCACCCCAGGACATGATTGGCCCTCCTGGCAGCCAGGGCACGCTGCTGGCTCATATTGAATCTGCCATCAACCAGGACCCCCAGGTCCCTCTCTGCTGCACTGCTCTCCAGCCACTTGTCCCCTAGTCTGTAGTTACCACCAGGGTTGCCACGCCCCAGGTGCAGAATCCGGCACTTGTCCGTGTTAAATTTCATGCAGTTGGTGATCGCCCATCTCTCTAACTTGTTGAGGTCTCTCTGCAGGGCCTGCCTGCCCTCGAGGGAGTCAACAGCTCCTCCCGGTTTTGTATCGTCAGCAAACTTGCTTAGAATTCCTTTGAGCCCTGAGTCCAAGTTGTTGATGAAGATGTTGAAGAGGACTGGGCCAAGGATAGAGCCCTGTGGGACCCCACTAGTGACTGGTTGCAAGCCTGATGTTACCCTATTCACTATCACTCTTTGTGCTCGACCTGTGAGCCAGTTGTTCACCCATCATATAATATGTCTGTCCAGATGCATACTGGACATTTTCTCCTGTATACTGGACATTTTCTCCAGGAGGATACTGTGAGAGACAGCATCAAAAACCTTGCTGAAATCCAGAAATACTATATCCACTGGCTTTCCTTGATCAACTGGGTGGGTTAACTTGTCATAAAAGGATATTAACTTTGACAAGCAGGACTTTCCCTTCATGAAGCCGTGCTGGCTGTGACCAATGGCTGTGTTGTCCTCCAGGTGTTTTTCAATGACTCCCAGAATAATCTTTTCCATGATTTTAGCAGGCACTGAAGTTAGACTGACTGGCCTGTAGTTTCCTGGGTCCTCCTTCTTGCCTTTCTTGACTATTGGAACAACATTAGCCAGCTCCCAGTCGACTGGGATCTCTCCAGATTCCCAGGGCCTCCCAAAAACCATTGAGAGAAGCCCAGCAATGACATCAGCCAGCTGCTTGAGGATTCTTGGATGGATCCCATTGGGCCCCATGGACTTGAAGGGATCTAACTGTAGCAGCAGATCCTGCACAAGTTCAGGGTCAGCTGAGAGTTGATCCCCGTTGCAGCTATGGTCCTCCAGCACTGGGCTTTGACGCCCCCTTGGTCGATCATCAGCATTGAAGACAGAGGCAAAGAAGGCATTAAAAACCTCTGCTTCGTCTATATCCTTGTTGGTGAGGTGACTGTCCTTATTCTGTACAGGACCGATTGTGTGTCTGTGCTGCCTTTTGCTGTCAATGTATTTGAAAAAAACCCTTTTCATTGTCCCCCACAGTTCTGGCCAATTTCTGCTCCAGTTGAGCTTTGGCTGTTCAAATTTTCTCCCTACAGTGGTTAGCAGTGTCTCTGTATTCTTCCCACGTCACCTGATGTAGCTTCCACTGGGCATACACCTTCCTTTCCTGCCTAATTTGCAATAACAGATCTCTGTTCAGCCAAGCCGGTCTTCTGCCTCGTCTGCTTGACTTCCGACATTTTGGGATTGCCTACTCCTGTGCCCTTAGCAGGTGATGTTTAAAGAGTGACCAGCACTCATGAACCCCAACACCTGCAAAAACATTTTCCCAGAGGACTTGACTCAGAAGTTCCCTTAGCAACCTGAAGTCTGTTCTCCTCATGTCCAGTGTTGAAGTTTTGCTGGCAGTTTTTCTTTTGTCAAGAGAGATTTTGAACTCAATCACTTCATGGTCACTGCGGCCGAGTTGACCTCCAATCTCCACTTCACTCACGAGATCCTCTCTGTTGACAAGCAGCAGATCGAGGATGGCATTCTTGCGAGGTGGCTCCCTTATGACCTGCTCCATAAAGCTGTCATCCAGGTGGCTTAGAAATCTTCTGGCCTGGGTTGTGCTAGCTCTATGTTGCCCCTAGTTGATTTCCAGCAAATTGAAGTCCCCTGTAAGGACAAGTTGACCTACTGACCTCTCATGCAATCCAAATTGAGTTTTTCTCTCAGTGGCTTTCCAGATAGCCAGTGCTCCAGTGGATTTAATGTCTAACTATAAGGCTTCTCTATAATTCTTTCTGAATCTTCTGTGTTTTGTGGTAGATGCTTATAATCAGTTGCATACTTAGTGGCTAAGGAGAAAATCAGGCCCATCACAGACTTCTCAGAGGCCGTTGCAATGTGAAATGTACATACTCTATGACCTGATTCAACATGGATTTTTAGAAATACATTTAGACTTAAATGTTTATAATGTGTTTTATTCAGGCTTTAAATCACTCAAAATCTAAATTAATATATTCATATATCTGAATATGTTTGCTAATTTTTGGCTGTGACTGCCACTACTTAAAAGAAAACAAATAATATAATAAATATATTAATTGGTAGTTTAAATAAGGCACGTATAATTGCTTTTTGTTCATTGTGGCTGTGTCAGAAAAAATATAATGTAAGTAGCATTTCTTTAAACAACTGATACCTCCAGGTTCATGACCAGCTTTTGTGTTGCTATTTCATATAATACTGTGTGAAGAAGTCTTTTACGGAACAGTGACGCTCAGAATAGGAGAAGGATCTCTTCACAGAGACCTTTCCACTCTGTTCTCAACTGGGGTGCAAATTCCTCCAGGCAGTCACAGTCTTATACTATAAATGTGGAGAACTGAGATTTCTCTATCTACTCATCTTTCATTTTTAGCATTTGTATCCCTGCAAGAGATAAATTATTATGGTACTGCAGACTGGAAGAAGTTCCGCACTCGATTTATCTCATTCATACATGGTAGCTAAACAGATTATACAGTGATTAAAAAGAGCTAGAGTTCAATAGCGCCCTATTTTTCAATATGGAGTGCTATGTATCCTAGTTCTTATACCATATACAAACTGATGTCAGATATTTGGAAAGTTAAAAGTTTTGGAAATAAGAGCAGTTCATTAAAGAAAGGGAGGGAAAACACATAATGAACTGAAGATGATCTTATCATTGAAATAGCTTATCCTGGAACGACCATCGACAGCACTAAGTAATTATTGCTGTGAGAAAATATGCTTTCCTATCACTGTCATGCATATAGCAATGAACAAAAGATGGAGCCCTTCTACCTGTTGCAGAAAAAAAGGCAAATAGCAAAGACAAAATGTGGTCAAGAGAGACAGGAAATAAGAATAAGTTTATAAAGAGCATGGTGGCTCTCTCTAAGATTTTATTTTGAAATGTGTTACACTGGACCCAGAAATAAAATCCATTTGTTAAGTATGGGCTTCTTCACTGCACCAGAATAAAAAAGCAGCATCAGTGGTATCGTATGTCCCTTCAAAATTATATAAGAAGCAGCAAAGGTATGTATCATGAGTGTAGAAAGGGTAGCACAAACGGGAGGGCAGTGGCAGACTGACCTGTCATTTACAAAACCATACGGCAAGTTAAGAGAAAAATTGCTTTGGAGATACATGTCCTTTACCACCTAAGCTACACAAAGGTCCTGAATTGGCAAAACATTTAAGTTAGTATTTCTTGAGTCAACAAGTGCAGCCCACAGAATATATTAATTATGACATATACATACATTTAGAAATGTGAAAATGGAACAAATTATATGCTGAGGATTAATACAGCTAAGTAAAGCACAGAGCCGAAGGTCATTAGGTAACTGGTGGATTTGCTGTGCCTTTTTTTCTTCATTTGTTTTGACTTATGATTTATCTTCAGCAAAGCTCATCTTAAGAAGACCTTCAAATTCAGTTAGTGTTCTACAAAACAATGGTGATAATCTGTAGAAAACCAATACCATTTAAGAGATTAATAGTGTTTTATTCCTTAGGTTCTCCAAGTTAAGTGATGCAATTAGAGAGTTCAAACAATTTGGCACTATGTTCTGTAGTTTTATTCAAGTTACAGAGGGTTATATTTTAATGCTAGTCTTTCTCTTGCCCACCAAGACATTTTAGATACGTTTCAATACATGTTGAGAAATAAGAATATGATGGTCTTCACTCTTCTATTTTTTTGAAACAAAAACCGTAATACTTATACCATCTTCATTGTTAGCATGATGTTGATAACTTTGACAAATAGAAGCAAGTTTTTAACACGTATTTTGTTTTATATGTGTTATTTCATATTACACCTCCTTTGGTCAAAGAACCCTTAAAATTAATTACATTCTATTCCTGCATGGAAAGGACTCTTAAAAGAGCTTCTTATTTTATTGTTTTCTTCTGAAACAAAGATTCATCGAAGAGAATAGACTGACCTAAGAGTCTTAGTCTTAGCGTAGAGACCAAGTAAACTGTTGTAGCACAAACATTATAATTACCGATGTTTATAAAAATAGGTGAAATACATATTTATTGAAAGACACAAATTAATTTGGAGTAGTTTTCTACATGTCTAATGGTGGTAATTTAGTCTAATGGGAATTTAATAACTCATATTAAGCACGTCACTAATCTGATATTTTTCTTACAGTAAATTAGAACCACTGATAATATAAATCACTTATTTAAAAGGAAAAGAAATCTTGTATTCCACTGAAAACCACTCTTAGGTGACAAAGAACAGGTAGGAAGAAGTCGTCTTGTTTTCAAATGAATTTCAATCAGTTTTTGTTTTTATGTCTTGTACATAAGTAAACACAATTAATTAAGGCATCTTGCCTCACTGTCTGTCATACTGCAGCTGTAAAAGCTAGATTACTGCATTTAGTCATAGCCCTGAGCTAGGGCCAGCACAGTGCAGCACTGCTTCAGGAGGCAATTTAGATAATTTTTGGGAGACATCTGTACAAGACAGCATGCTGTATCTCTTGGAAGTGGGAAAAACAATCTTCCCCTGGGCACTGTAAAGTCCTATATGCTTTTGATTCCCTTTTTTTTTTTTTCCTCAAATGTTTTTATGCTAAAAATAAACTGTGTAAAAGCATCAAATCAAGCTGCTGTCAGTTGGTGGCAGCCCACCGAGAGACCGGGGAAAATGCTCTTGCCCAACTGGGATAGATGTTAGGAAAGGCCACAGTTTGTTCTTATATAAGCAAAAGAGATTATTTTTAACACGCATAGAGATACACATGGCACCTGCATAAATAAGACTAGTCTGTATGGTAAAGAATTATATTTAGATTTCACCTCAACGCATCGTAATTTTTGCTTTGAAGAGAAAATTTATAACCATAAAAACATCAAGTTCAGACAAGTTAGTATGGCTGATGCTTAGACCTTAATTCACTGCTTCCTGCAGCAAGTCAGTGGGCTGGATAATGTTCCTATGAACTTTCTCATTATCAGTCTAATACATAAACACACTGGACTAAAGTATTTGCAGAATAATGGCCTCTGAATATTTTTTTTATTTTTTTTTGCATTTGTCAGTACTAGTAGTTTGTCACTTCTGTAATGCCCCAATTACCAGTGTCAGTTTAGTAACTGAAAGAAGAGACATATTCATCAACGCAATTGCTATCTTATTTTCTCTGCGCAAAATTTTAGTCATAGCATTTCAGCATTTTGTTTTTTGCAAAGATATAGTTACACAAAACATACGTAAGTGTATATGGTTTTTGGGAAATTGGTATGACAGTTATAATTTATTGTTTGTGGGAAAGAGACATTTCTTGAAGAACAACTCTGCTTTGGGAGATTGACAGAAGTGGCTCAACAACGAAATTCATAAATACACGAAGTGCGCATTGGAAAGCTGGGAGTATGATGGCAACTGTGAGATCTATCTTTGTTACTCATAGAATCATATAATGGCTTGAGTTGGAAGGAACCTTAAAGATCATCTATTTCCAATCCCCCTCCCATGGCTAAGGACATCTCCCACTAGATCAGGTTACTCAGAGCCTCATGCAAATTGGTCTTAAATATTTCCAGGGATGAGGTGTCCACAGCTTCTCCAGGCAACCCATTCCAGTGTCTCACCACAGTCCAGTTTAACACTCAATATACCAAACATAATATCTATTTATTCCCAAGGAACATGTGGCCTGAAAGAACACGACAGTGACTAACATACTTAAAGCTTTTTGACTATAAGGTCGCACTCTAAAGCTGCGTTGAACTTCACAGTTCAGACTAATTTTATTGAAGCTGCATTTGTAATAGTATAATTCATCTCAGGTGATGCTAATGTCTTAAGAAATGGGTAACAGATTTTTTAGATCTGAAATATGTAAAAACTAGAAACAGAAGTAAAGCTAAATAAGCTATCCACTTCTTTATTTGTCCAATCATATCTGCTTTAATAGAACAACAGGTTAATTAATCAACAAGCCACTTTCTCATAAGGAACAAATGCTATGAAAGGCCATTAAAGTTAATTCTAGTTCCAGCTCGAAAGAGGCAAATAGGAAATGTGACAGTGACATTGATCAGAATCTAGAACATCAAACACGTACTACTCCTTTTTTGGAGTATGATATGGGTAACTTATTGAAAAGTAGTGCTGGGTTAATATATTCTGGACACCGGAATATAAAATTTACATGTATTTATTAATTGATGGCAATGAAGATAAAATTCTTAGAGTGTAGATATCAGTATCAGGATAGAAAAAGAATGATGCTGAGAAGATTTTGGAAGCAGACATTCACCTTATTAGCATCTCCTTTTAAGTTTAACAGTATGAATTGAAAGTGTATTTCTCATGTGGAATTTCCATGTATGTTTGCAGAATGAGGTTTTACAGTGCATCTACATAGGAGGATTCTTAGGTCTTGAGCTGCTCTGAAACAGCTTATCCTCTTATAATTCTTACCTAAAGCTACTTTAAGGATGACGAATGACAGCGTGACAAACTAATACACAGATGTAAAAGGAAATGTTTATCATCTACCGGAAAAATAATTGTTGGAATTGGCAGTCACTAAGATCTCTCATTTACAACATAACAGGATATGGGAGCACCCTGCTAAGGAGAACAGTTTTAGATATCCCCGTTATTTGCTGATGGACGTCGTGCTTGCTCCAGCTGTCATGAACACAGCTGTTCTGTTTCCCTTTGAGTGATCAGTGCTGTTTATGCCCTGCAGCTAGTATGTTCTTTGATAAGGTCCAACGGAGAGCTGAACACTGGGCTTCTAACAGCAAGATGTAAAAACAAATTTCACAACAAATTGCATTTTCACTGCTGCCTGATGTCACCCAATTAGAATGGGCTAAATTTGTTCTAGTACAGTGGCTTGGAAGGAATCGCAATGGAACAGTTTTTTCTTACGATGTTAAAGCAATTTCAGGGAAAGTATACTGTCGATTAATGAAGATGGTGTCACCAATATTCTGCGTAACTTACTAAAGTTGCCTAAAATAAAAGAGTTTGATAAAAAGGTCCACATTTTGTAACTTTATTTTGAAATGTATGTGGTCTGGATCTGATTGCATTGGTAGCAAGCAAAATATTGACAGCAAATCATTAGAAAAATCCCTATATATTCCTGTTCAGTTATATGGAACATTTTGTTTCCTTTCTCTCTCTGAAGAAAGAATTATTTTCAATATTCATCATATACACTTTTCAGTAATAGAACTGATGAGCTCTACATTGAAATAATCCATTAGACAAAAAAAAAATCAAGTTATTTACTAATTTCTAAATATTTCATGTTTTCTGCTGTAAAATTTCTTACCTTCAAACAAACTCTCTTACCAAGATAAGTTACACCTAATTTTGAAGAGCACCTTTCCTTCTCTTTTTGCTCTTCTTTTTGTAATATTCTAAAATTATACATAGTTGGTTTGGAAATTTGATTAATCTTACACTGAATAATGTTTTCTTCTAAAAGATTCTTATTTAATCAGTTAAATAAAAATATGGAAAAAATGTTTCTTTAAGTTAGTCTCTTTATTAGTCTAATAAAGAAATATCTTTTGAGACTGTATACACCCTTTTCAGATGATAAACCCATTTGATAAATGGATGATTGAGGTTTTCAGAAGTGTGGGGTTTTTTGGTGTTCTATTTTTAATAAAATTTCAATTCATGGGATATCATTACTAACTTAGACTTAGCTCTCAAAATAATTTAGATTTAACATGGGTTCTGGCAATAATATCAAGATCTTCTGATTTGGCTATCAGACTTGGAAACTGCTGTCCAAAGAAGTTAAGGGTTGATGTATAGATGGCAAAAGGAGATAGTTGCCAAAAGAGTTTGGAGCACTCTTTTGTGAAGGAATCTGAGTTTCAAGAACTGTGGTATGATGTCACAGTACAAATATGGTGGTTATTTTTTTATTTATTTTTTAACGTTTTTTTCTTTTTGAAGACTGCAGTATTGTCAACATAGACAATTGTAAAATGCAATGAGGAGAAGCTACCAGGAAAAGGCAGTGGTGTAAAAGACAGTGCAAGTGTAAGGTAAAGAAAAAGCTAAGAAAACGGAGAGCACTAAGATATACAGTGTTATATATCTTCTATAAGGGTAAGACAGTGCTTTTTGACACTTTCTGAAGGTAGGTTTTAAGACGTCTCCACCCTAGTCTACCAAGGCACATTATCTCTGGCCTGTTATGCGGTTTTCTCAAACTATGTATATTACACATGCCAGAATCATATGTGAATAAATATCACATTAATATCTCTTCCTCCTTGTCAATGACTACCCATTCTCTCTTCTCCTGCAGATACAGCCTTATAACATGCATGATGCTGGACTGGTAGGACAGTAATGAACAGCGAGTGGTGGGAGAAGCTACTCTAAATCACCAGCAAGTCATTCAACAGTGCCAGAGACTGCATCTCTGCAAAGTCAGTCTTGCAGAGATTATGAGCGCCTCTGCTTTGTTTTGCAGTGTGATCCTTAGCAGTTATGAATCTATTTGGTAAGACAATACATGAAAACAGGACAAGACATTGAGTGTTACATTAGTAAGATGTGAAATACGATCAATAAAGTATCTAGTAGTATATTAAACTATTGAGCCAAAATGACTTGGTGCAGGAGGCTGAGTATAACAATGGTGACAAATTTAGGAAGTTCTTCATCGCATTACCTTTCTCAGTAAGGCTGCTTTCAATGCTATCTTATCCCACTAACTTTTCAATAATTTTTCATTCTCATTTTAGAAATTTATAAGACATTTAGCAAGGAAAATTTGAGAATACTAGTGCTAGCTATGTGGTTTTTCCACATTCTCAAATCACCTTGTCCTCATTATTATAGTTAGTCTAAGAAATAGTATTTCTTATTAGACTATCTTGGTTATTTTATAGATTTAATATTTTAAACAAAGCTGTGGGGTCTTGTTTGGGTTTTTTTTTTTTGGTTGGTTTGTTTCGTTTGTTTGTTTATTTGCTTTAAATCTCATAAATCACATCTTAGAAGCTTTACATTGCATTCTAGAGAAGAAAGCTGCAGAAAATCTCCTAGCCTGAATTCTCCATTACCCTATGGAAATCATAGAATCAAAAAATAATACAATGAATGATGTAGGAAAGGACCTCTACTGAAGAATAAAAGAAAGGCAGGACTTTAACAGGGTGCTAAGAAAATTATTAAGTGAAGTTTTGGTATCTATAGAGATGGAAATTTCAAAAAATCCCTGGTTAATCTCTTCTAAAGTTCAATTAACCTGCTCAAGTGTTTGAGCAGTGGTTTGTTGTTTTTTTTTTTAGATGTAAATAGATTAAAAATGAATGCTTACTAAGCTTTCTCATATTCCAGCCTGTGTCTTCTGTCTCTTCTCTTTGCATGTCTCTGAGAATAATTTTTTCCCCTTTGCTCTAACCCCTCTCATTAGGTAGTTAGACAGCAATACAATCTCCCCTGACTAAGTCTTCTCTTTTTAAAACTAAACAAATCCCAGAGGACGCGGTTCATGATCTTCCTGTGGATTGAAGTGATTCTGGCTTTCAGTTCCCTAGGTCTTCCTAAATTGGACCTGCTTATAAACTGAAATATAGAAACAGTTGTTTCAGCTCTTGTGCTGGAAACTTCAGTAGATATACAGTGCAATCAATATTGTTAAATAAGAAACAAGTTAATTTTTCCATATTACACACGTTTCACAAGACTTTCTGCTTATTTTTGTCAATACGCAGCATTTTTTTTAAACATAATAAATCTCTTTCTTGCTCATGACATTTATAGACATCTGCTCTCTATTTCCTTAATATTCTATGTAAACATCACATTAAATATTTATGGAATTCACATTTGAGGCTGTGCTGCCAAAGGCAAGGAGATAA
>VWZK01004347.1:0-59502 GCA_013396935.1 Baryphthengus martii
ATTCTGTGATTCTGTGATTCTGTAAATGTGTCTTAGCCAAGTTGATCTTGGAACATCAAAGCTGAGCTTGGAGGACAGAATGACACACACGTATTAGTTTTTTATTTCTTAATCTCCCTTCTTTTCTACAGAAAGATGTGAAAGGCAGATTTTGTTGGGAAAAAAACCCAAACAAACAAAACGAAGCAAACAAACAACAACAAAGACACTAAAAAAGCAGCGCTCAAGTTTCATTTTTATTTCTAACAGTTGCAGTTGGGCTTCTGTTTTGTCACCATTTTTATGATCCTACTTGCATTTGATTTACACTTATGACAGGTGGTGTTTGTATATGTCGAATATGCATTCCACAAAATGCATGATTTTACACCATAAAATGGGAGGTGCTGACAAAAAGAAGAGCCCTCAAAGTTACGAACTTAGAACTGATGGAATTAAGTTTTTAAATTCTTCAAATGTCAAAATATATCCTGCCTGTTAAACATAATCAAACTTTGTGTTTCCTTTTAAAACCAAAAAGTCTTTTACATACCAGACTATAGAACGCTGAGGTGAAAATTTTGTGCCTTGGTGCAGGCACAAAATTTTGTCCGGGATATTGTTCATTTTTTTTCATAGTAGCTGATATGGGGCTATATTTTGGGTTTGTGCTGCTGATCCTCACTAACCAAAGAGATCTTCCACAATGTATGTTGGGTGGGATTGACAGTGTTAGGTTAATGGTTGGACTCAACGACTGGGAGGAGAATAGGAAGAAAAAAAGTAAAACCTCATTGGTTGAAATAATAACAGACGGAGAGAAGTGAAAATAACAATAAAACAAATAAAGGAACATATAAAGTGAGTGATGCACAATGCAATTGCTCATCACCCAGAACCCAATACCCATCCCAGAGCTGTAAACCCTCCTCCTGCTGGCCAGCTGCCCCAGTTATATACAGAGCATGACCTCATATGGTACTGGATATCCCTTTGGCTAGCTTGAGTCAGCTGTCCTGACTGTGTCCCCTCCCAGCTTCCTGTGAAAATTAACTCAATCTTGGCCAAACCCAGCACAAGGATGAGAAGAAAAGCATCACCCACTGGCTTGATAAATTTGATAGCAACTTCTGTAGAAATTGTCTAGCAGAAGTTTCTAATGTGCTTCAAGGAGCAATCAAATAATATCCTACACTACAGGAAAAACTACCTTCCCACTTTACCAGTGTTCATTAAATGTGTTATTTCTAAACTTGATCAACAAGTTTCTATTAAACATTCTTGACAGGCTAAGCACCCTGCGAGGGTGCTGCTGGAGTCAGCACGGGGCAGCCCCAAGCCCTCCTTACAGCGACTGCCCCCGCAGTCCCCCAGCAGTACCTGGAAACCTGCAACTGGTACAATCCTGCATTGTCAAAATGGATTATTTGTCAATATACTTGAAGTATATTGAAGTATACTGAAGTTGTGCATTGCCAGAGCTTCTAGAAAGGATTTTCTTTTGAGTGAAACAAGTGAGCACACCCACAAAGCTCAACTTAAAAGACTGACTGGTACTCTTTTTTTTTCACCCTGCTGTGCCTCTTTCTAACCATGAGAGTAAATGGAAGTACTGAAATGTGAGGAAAGTTTTCTCTACCCACTGCTCTTAAGCCATCCAGGAGAGCTGGCTATAAATTTCCCCTGTCTCCCAGTCTTCCTTTTTCCCTGTCTGAAGAGAATTCTGTTGTTTGGGAGATTTTTAACCCACATTTTCAGACTCAGGAGAATAGTAAGGAGAATTTAGTCTCTGAGGACAAATACAATCATCCAGTCCTTCACTTTAATCTAGATTACAGCTGTTTGATTGTCACAAATTATTTTATATTTCTAAATATGCTTTAAAAGATGGACTGTAAATCATAGCTCAAAATATCTTGGTCCTGTATAATTTATCATGCTTTGTATTTTCACTGAAGTGGAAAGATACTCACTGACACATAAACTGACTGTGGCTTCACTGATAATGAGAGTCACAGAAGAAAGATATGATTAGAAAACAAAGAACAAGAAGGAAAATAAGCCTAATATTAATTATAATTATAACAATTCAACATAATTAAAACAAATCAGAATTATGTTACACCGGGGTTTCTTATATTTTATCATCTTTCAATGGTCTATATATCAGTATGAACAGGTTGACAACACTACACCAAAAAAACCTCAAAGGAATAAACCAAAAAAAAACCCACTAATCCTCATTCCCTTTCTTATATACATTTCTAACTTCAAACCTGAAAAATGTATGCAAATAACAATAAACTTTTAGCAATGAATCCAATCAGTGTGGCAATGAAAATGTTTTCTGAATCTTTTAGTAGACAATCTTTGATTTATCTTTTTTCATAGTCGCTGGAAAATCCCATTTACTCAAGGCAAACATGAGCTGCTCTTTGAATGAAAAGCAAGTTAAATTACAGTACCAACACTGACTTCTGTTCCTCAGAAGAGTCCCCAAACAATCTAATGCAGCATGATAATAACGTGATAGGGTAACTCAAAATGGTTATCTGGTCTATGGTTATCTCAGGTGATTGGATAAGAAAAACAGAGGTTAATTTTCTTTTGTCTTTTTGGCAGGTTAAAAGAATTGGCGTTTTGTCTCCTTATTGCTTTCAAGATGAACAGCCTCGACAAATTGAAAAGATGAACAAGCATAAATCACATAAAGGGAAAATGCTGTGAACTTTTCAGTCTCCAGTGTTGTATCTATGCATCTACCAAGTCTGTAACTAAGGCCAATGAAGATTTCATTGCAACAAATCTAAAGCACTGTGGATGACATGCAATAAATACTTAGACTCCCTGAGAAGTCTTTGATTGTTCTTTCTAAGGAAGGTTGAGCTACAAGTACAGATATTGTTACCTTTATATTTTTATGGAAAGGCTGGAGTGAAGGGCTAACTGGAAAGGGGAACTGAACTCTTCCTGCACTTAATGAGACCTTTAGACTTTTGCTTTAGGATAGATAAATCCCACTCTCAAGAAGAACTTGTGTGCTTTGCTGATCTATACGAGCAGCTGCAGTGGTTGGTCACTCCAACTACTGTTGCAAAAGTAGGCAGATAAAATACTTCACAACTCTTCGAGCTTCTTATTTATCCTCGTGGTCTCAGGTAAATCTTCAGCTCTCTACTAGAGTGTCTAATTAATGCCAGAAGTAAAACTTTTTAAGGATTGGAGACAGGAGGATTTTAACTGCTAGTTACGCTCCATTTCTACTGTTTTAGTGTCAGAATAAAATTAAAACTTGGGGTATCCTTACTAATAGTTAGCAAAAGACAACGTGTTCTGGAATGATTCCCAAAGTTACTTGTGATGCTTCTCTTGGTTGTAGAACAGCACTCAATTGATGCCCACGCACCATGGCCCGTAGCTCCACCCTCACTTCTCCATGCAAGCTCTCAGGTTTGGAAAACTTTAATTACAGGCAGCCATTCATTAACAGAGCTGACCTCTGCCCAGCAGCAGGGATTGGCCTGGTATTAGAAGAGATGCTGCCTGTGTAAAATAATTCAGTAGCAATGTAGCAATCTTGCAGGAGGGCCTCTTCAGCTTATTTCTGTCCTTTACTCCTAGTGACAAAGCCAGCCCAGAACCTCAAGTTTTGGCTGTTAAAGGTCCATCCTTTTGCGGTTCTCATGCTGGCCAGTTCTGAGATCCAGATGGTCACAGACTACCAGTGATACCATGGCCATCTTCCAGTGAAACACTTGGACCAGATTTTTAGATTGCAAAAATATTTTATGAGCTGTTTAGGCTTTTTCCTTTTCATCTTCTCACATTTGAAGCATTACGTCTATAGGAAAGCTAGAGAGGGGATTTTTTTTAGGGCATGTGATGATAGAACAAGAGACAATGGTTTGAAACTAGAGCAGGGGAGATTTAGATTAGAGATTAGGAAGAAGTTCTTTACCCTGAGAGTGGTGAGATACTGGAATAGGTTGCCCAGAGAAGCTGTGGAGCCTTATCCTTGGGCATGTTTAAGCCCAGGCTGGATGAGGCTCTGAGCAACCTGCTCTAGTGGGAGGTGTCCCTGCCCACAGCACAGGGGTTGGAACAAGATGATCTTTAAGGTCCCTTCCAACTCAAGCCATTCTATGATTCTATGATTTTGCCATGATTCCATTAGATCCAGTAGCAACGAGCTAACAAAGCTCTTCTACTAACAAATATTTATCTCAGCACACTGGGACCTGATTCTGTGCCATTGAAGTATCTTCTTTTTCTTTTTCAAAAGCTTCTTCGGCTACAAGGAATGTTACAAAATGGATGGAGGGAAACCACAACTGACAAGATGCAAGTCCACAGTACTGCTAAGGAAGGTTCCCACCAATGGAGGGTTCTTACACGTGCCATAGTGTTGTCTGCTTTTTAAATTAATCCCCTGAATGAGTTGGGCCCTGCAATATGAGATTCAGAAATGCAGAGCACCAAAGACTGAACACCAAAATGAGTATGAATATCACCATACTTTTTTCTAGGGCCAACAAAAACATCTCCATCTGTGTTTCATTATTTTACACTAAGATTCAACTTGAAACCATATGGGAGATTAAAAAAAATTATTTTACCTACTAACTATACTGCTTATATTTTGTATTGCTCTGTTATGATCATGTCATGATTATGAAGCAGCAGAAGTAAATGAACACAAGAAAATGAAACTCTTTTTATGCATACTTACTTTGCAACGACCGGGAACAATGAAACATGCAGAAAATGTCATAGTGAAAGAACGGCTGCTTCAAAATATAATGGTCTTTAAAGGAATAAAAAAATAAATAAAGTAACAGCAGTTCTTTCTGGAAGCAAATATTAATTTTTAATGCCATCAGCTGTTATCCATCCCTCGATATACAAAGCTTAATGGTGCAGAGAAATTCACACAAGCCGTTTGTTTTGGATCAATAACATAAACGTGGACACATCTTTGCAAACATACAGGTATGGAAAGAAACTACTTCAGGTTAGAGTTAACACAAAAGAAAGCTAAGGATTCATATAATCCTTAACCAATGTATTGGAAAACATTTGCTTGCTTGCTTAGTGGTTTATGATGTGTCCTACCTTCTGTGCTGTTAAGAGTGGTTCTTTGTCCTGGAAGCTGCACAGCAAGACAGGTGTAAATATATAAAAGAGGGAGAACTTGCTTCTGGGAAAAACTGACAAATGTTCATGTAGAGAAGTTTCCAGAGCATGAGGGTGGGTCAGACGTGAAAAGAGGAGATTAAGTGTGTGAGAAACATAGCCAGAACTGCCTTAACAGCACAGCAGAGAGAAGGAAAAGCCTCAGAAGAGCAAGGCATTTGAGCAAATCATCAGAGGTAACACAATGAAAAAGATTCCCTGGGGATGCAGAAAGGTCTGTGTAGTGCCTCCTGCAAACCAGAAAGCCTCCAAAAGGCTCCTGGCCCACTTGGGAACCTCTAAGATATAAAGTAATATTGATGATGGAAACACAGAGAGCGAAGAACAACCCTCTCTCACTGGATCATTTTTATTCAAGGGATAAAAAACAAGAACATTTTACAGGCAGACCAGTTACAGTCCAAACTGAACTTTTTAGAGTGTCCTTCAATGAAATATGACAGGAAATAAGTATAGGAGAAACACAATATGATGCAAAAAGAATAAAATCACCCAACAAAGCTCAACAGAATCTTGCAACAAGCTACACTATTTATATTATCATAAACTGTCTGTAGTGAGCCTGTGATTGCAGATGAATAGATGTGTTGACTGCATAAGGTCATACTACAGCTACAAATAGGAAGGAATTCAGGTCTTAAAACTATGCTTCCATGCACATCTCTAATCTAGTGTCAGATCAAATAATCCCTGTCTTGTGTCAGCACAGCTACTGATGTGATGGAACAGCTTAGGGAATTCATACAACTGAAAAATACTGCTGCAAATAGAAGATGTTCTTTTGCAGCTGGTCTAATTACTACTTCTCTAGTATCACTTAGTGTGTGAATGCAAAAGAAATGCTCCTGCAGAAGACTTTTAAGAAAAGTGAAAAACATGGGAGAAGGAATGAGCAGATACAAGCAGGGGATCCTGAGTAATCCTGGGCAGATTGGGCACCAAATGTGAAACTAGAGCCAAGAAGACTTATCAGACAAGAATAATTTGTTATTGGCACATATGAATGCAGGGGTATTTTTTTAAAATGTTGTTAATGGAGGGGAAAAAAATCAACATAAAACCCTTTTGCAGGTTTCCCTTTAATGTGCTGGACGTTACAATGAGTCTGATTTGCTAAAAATCTATGAAGTTTTATACCAATGATTTTTGATATTTGATGCTTTTGATATATTGAATATGGGAATATAAATTTATATGCATTGATGATTGATCAATGAAATAAACCTCCCCTAAAGATGTTGTGAGATACATGCAAATGAAGAGGTACTCTAGGAAGCTTTGGTCACAAAAAGACATATTTGAAGAGGGGATTTTCACTAGCTCCCTCTTGTTTTTTTTCTTCTTCCCCCATTTAACTAAACCTTTGCTTTTCTTTTTACTATATTTTCCATTTATTATTTTCTATTTACTGCACTTTCCATGCTTGTTGGATCTTTTTGTACTACTCTTCTTCCATTGTACATCTGCAACTCAGTGATCTGTATCTCTCCACCGTTGCCCTCACGGCCAACATCCCACACGTTAATCTTTCCGTGCAGGAGTTAGTTTTTATGAGCTAAAAATTCCTGACAAGATTATGAAAGAGAGAGGTCTGCCTTTAAGGAAAAAAAAAAAAGTGGCAATCAATATACCTTAGCTCAGGGCAGAGATTTCAGTTGTTATTTTTATGTGACTGTCATACAGGTAATCTGATAAACAGAAGGTAGAGGTGCAAATGTAAACAGAGGAAAACTACTCATCGCCTGATAAAAGCACTTAACTTTCCTTCTAAAAACACCACCTTTTTAAAATATTTCTTTCTGAAGCTGGAAAGTGAAGCTCTGGCCCAGTGAAGAGCTTCATTAACTTCCTCACATCAGGTCAAATGAAGGACATATTGGCAGATCTTTCCCTAATACTCTGGCCTCATGAATGAATTCTTAAGAGAACTGGATCTGGTCTTGCCCTTGCAAACCTTTTGGCTGAATGTCCAATGAATCAGCAGCTTTAAGGAGCCATTGTAATGATATAAATTATTGGAACGATTTTTAAAGATAATGCTCCTAGGAATACTCTCTTCAGGCAACTAATTGCACAGTTAGCAGTTATACCAAATTGCATGGATAATCTGAACAAGTTTGCCGACAACACCAAGCTGTGTTGTGTGGCTGACACGCTGGAGGGAAGGGATGCCATCCAGAGGGACCTTGACAGGCTGGAGAGGTGGGCCCATGACAACCTCATGAAGTTCAACAAGATCAAGTGCAAGGTCCTGCATCTGGGTNTGGGAGGTGTCCCTGCCCATGGCAGGGGGGTTGGAACTAGATGATCTTAAAGTCCCTTCCAGTCCTGACAGTTCTATGATTCTATTAATGTATTTTCAGATTCCTACACCATCCTGTGTGACTGGGGAAACTAATGGTTACTGCACCACGGAAATGGAATAAGCATCTTGCAGAGGGCAACGCTAAAGGGGAGATGACTGCACTCCTACCTGCTGGGAATAGCATCATCTTGATTCTTGGGAGCATATAGTTCAAGGAGCTAATTTGTTAGTTAAGGTTTCCTAAAGTTCTAAATGCACACTTCCTCTTGTAGCAAATCAATTTGGTTAAAAAGACTGGTATTTCAAAGAGAAAAATGTGTCTTAACTATTAAGCAATATCTTTCAGCAAATGTAAAGCTCTAGGGAAAATGCTATGGGCTGGAAAATCTTTCCAAATTCTCCTTTATTGTATTACTTTGACTCGAGGCAAACAGAAGTTTTACAGATACCTAAGGCAAAAAAAAGCCTACAAATATCAACACATTGAAGTTTCAAAAATAAAATAAAATCATGAAACATTCTGGATTCTCTTTTAAAATACCCTGACTTGTTTTTTTTTGGCAAATACATCTACCATCAAAGCAAAACAGTGTTTTAATTTTCTTGTATTGTGGTGTGCAAGATACCTTAAAGCAATGTGGCCCTTCAGTTTTCCTCTTTGATGTTGTAAGGGGGGAAATAAGGGGAGAAAGAAATCTATATATAGTATAGATTGCAGTTTCAAAGATGAATGGCAGCATTTACATCAATGCTTCACCTGGAAACCAGGAACCAATCTGAATTAGACACGGCTGAGACTTACAGCACATGTCAGTGAAACTGTGACTACACATCCCTAATTCCATTCATTAATTTATCACTAATTCCATTCATTAATCAATAATCTCAGTTTGTCATCCAAACAGACATTTGTAACCTACACTTCTCTTTTCTTAATTCTCTACCAACTTAGTAGCTTAGAGAAGAGGTCCTGTTTGTGACACTTGTGAAGAATTAGCATCTTATGGAAGAAGGAGAAACAGGGCAAACATCTAGTGATATTTATGTGATCTATTTTGCTGGTCTCTACTAATTTCTGCATAAGATTGCCTGAATCCTATCCACACCTTAGTGGTTTCAGAATCCGTGCTTTTTGTGTGTGTCTTTTGTTTTTGATTGGTTGGTTTGTCTCATTTGGTTTGTTGGTTCACCGGTTTCGATTCACCTTTTGAACTCTCAGGCAATTTTAGCACATATAATGTCCTTTTGCCTGACTCTGGCTGCTTATTAGATGAGAGGAACTCCATTTGTTACAAGCCTTCCTTCCCCTACTCTTTTGTTATATTGTTCCATTGCAAGGATAGTAAACATGTGCTTAAAAATACCATTGTATTTTCAGGACTTGACAGTACTCCGAGATCAGAGTGTGCTGTGGGAGTCAATAATGGAATGACTGCTCTGGTTCATGTTGCTTGGCTGCTTGTGCTTTATCCAATTCCATACAATTGCCATAGGCTTAGGCACAGGCACTTAGACATCCTGGTGTGATTCTGTGCAGCACCTACCCGGGACATGGGGAATCACCTGCAACCTGTCATGCACAGAGGTATTTCATCTGTATTAAAGTATTTCACCTGCTCTGGGGACTACCACAATACAGCAAGAATAAGATCAGCCTTGAGGCAAAACAAAGGGCTACTGTTAACTCTTAGTAGTAGTCTTTATTCCTGTTTCCTTCAGACAGAAAAATTTTTTCACCAGAAATTATTTTTTTTCCTTTCCCTACTAATATGCAAGCTAACAAGATGAAATGCATTGATGTCTATATAACATTACATAAAAAGGTACCAAATCAAGCATAATTTTTCTTAGAATGTATATTTGTCTATATTTTCATAGCTAGATCTGTTTTCTGGGGGTTTTGCCTTTAATGGTCTACTGAAAGTTTATGAAGGCTTGAGATATTAGAGAAGTCTAATCTATATATCCAGCTTGTATATACAAGTAGTGATAAATATGATCCCTGTAGGATCCTGTGGAGAGACAGAGCTCAAACGTATTTTCTCAGATGCATTCAAAGGAATCATGAATGATCAGACTAATTTGCAGCATATTGGATTTAGGAAACTAAAGATGCAATTCATCCCGAGATCTAGCTGCAAAAGGAGGTTAATGTGGTATAGCGAAATATTCAGGATGTATAGAAATAATTGCTTTTTTATTTCTGTATTAACAAATGCCTAAGGTGAGATCTATAGAGAAAAATGAAGCCATTATTTTCTTAAGCACAGAATTCCCAGGGGATAAGTATTAGGAGTATCTGAGGACAGAAAGTGCTAGAAATAGGTTGGTTCAGCCAAGCAAAGCATAGATAGATACCAGCAAGCTAAAAGTATCACAGCTTTTATGTACTGCACATGCATCTACTGAAAAAAAAAATATTAAAAAAAAAAATTAAAAAGACAACATTTGTAACCTTAGTATAAGATAAATGGCTTTCTATACTCTCTTAATTTTGATGGTGTCACCGCTGTTATATTTTCTAAGGAAAAATCACCACTATTATTTAAAGAAATAACTGATTTGCTGTAGATGGGAAAAAATATCAAAGAAATATCAAAAGGGGCTAGATGTGTCTACTGACATGTCGGTGACAGTGAAGTGACAGTACAGACACCTGCAGGTTATCTGGATGAGCAAGAAAAGGCTCCTGCAACAAAGTCTCCCGAGGAATTTGTGAAAGCATGCTCTGTTCCAGAGTGAGCCAGGAACAAAATCAAGGTAAAGAAATGCAGAACAAGAAGAGGACTCCTTGGCTGTACTACAGCAGATAACAATCCTGCAGTAATACATCAAATACTGAAACAAATAAAATGTAAAAGGCAGCTTCCAGGTTTAGATTTCTAAGTAATGTCACACACAATCGACATAGAATGGGGACAAGAACACATTTTTGTGCCAGCTGAAGTATTTTAGGTATGCTAACAGAGTGCTCTGAAGGCTGAGCAAATCCACTGCACTCTGAGCAGTCCATGTTATGCTGCTAAGCAAGAGGACTGTTGAATGTGACTCCTCAGATCGTTAACAGACAGCAGGCGAAAAATATATTAAAAACAACAGAGTCTTTCCCAAGGCTGTGAAACAGGAAATAGGGGGCTGTTGTGCAGCCCGGCTGCTGGAGTGTCTTCCAGCCTCAGTGCCAACATTTGAAAGGCATATGTGGAATGGAGCTCTTTTTTTCTGCAGTTTTCTTTTGAGGGTAGTAATAGGTAAAGAGGAAAAGAAACAGTCAAAACATAGTGTTGCTGGGATCTTTTCAATATGCTGACAAAAGGATACTAAGGACTAAGAATATTTCCTTTGTTGGAGCAGATTGTCTGGAAGTGCAGCACTGCATCCCATTGCAGTCATCAAGACATCAACTGTTCATCTTACATGTTATATATGTTAACTTTTCAGTTTACATACAATTAAAAAATTAATATTTATCCTGTTTTCCTACAGAACCAAAAGTGATGCAACTATTCTGTGTGATTGTCCAGCTTCTTCAAAACCTTTTTGACTCTGTTATCTAATTGCCCAAGTCTGAGATAACACTGGGTCTTAAGCATGACGATTTTCTCTAACTTGCACAAACATTCTTTAATGGTCTTTCAGAGTGAAGCCCTGAACCAGTGTAAGTAAGAAAGTGTTGCTTCCAGTGACTTCAGCACACTGATATCAGATTTCTTTTGAAGTATGCAATACATCTTCCAGTGATACACATTGCAAGCTTTGATTCAGGACCAGAAATAATGCAAAACTTATGGATCCATTGAAAGGAATATATTGGCACTAACAGAAGGAACAAGTTGTTTTCTATTCTGCTGCCTGTGCCATTGGAAGATGTTTGTTAATCACCAATATTACCCTTTGTGCCTCTCTCCTTGCCTTGTTGCTATGGGGGTTTTAATTTTTTTGTTATTTTTGTTTTCTAGACAACTTGAATATTTCATTTTCAGATTGGCTTCCAGTGCTATTCTTCTACCACTTGGTGACAAAAGTACAACCTTTACATTTGTATGTGTAAAAAGCAACGCTTAGGTAAACTGAACTTACAAGGTTTGTCTATGCTGTGTCTTGAGAGTCAAGTCAAGAGCAGAGAGCAGTAGATTTGTCCTCCAAACAAATGTCACATGAAGGAATGGAGTCCAAACGCCAGTGAGGTGCCCTCTGCTGCAAAGGGAACACCAGTTATCTGGGAATATACACCAGTCCAGTCACTGCCAGACTGTTAAGATGCTGCCACATACACTGAGCCAGGTTATTCATGAGTGTCCTGGGACCATTTTTTCAGACTTAATTGCAACTCTTTTAGCAATGACTAGAAGTTCAAGTCTTGCACTGCTAGTCATAGATGTGGCTAGAAAACAAATGAAGGGCTGTGTCCTGATAGTAGTTCCTCTAACAACAAACTTAATGGAATTTTGAAATTCCTACCTGGATATGTAAGAAGGTTTTCACTTCACTGCAATTTAGTATTTAGAACTTGAGCAAGATTGATCTCTACCAGGTTGGCCTTGTCTAAGTGGAAAATTCATTAAGAATTTAATTGTTGTTACTTTGATGCGTAGTCATTACAAAAAAAAAAATAAATAAAAGAACCAAATAAGCAGACACTGTTTTGGTATTTCTTTCATTAAATACTTCTGTTATTTTCATTTGCTTGCTATGTTCTGTAGTGACACAATATTCTTTTAGAACTAAATACTTTGCATTGCTGGAATGAAATATTTTGATCATTTGATTCCCAGCTCATGCGTGAGATCAACAGCGTGCAAGATATTGTGAGGTCCCCCACTGGATAATAAGTTCTGGGATACATCATATTTCCAGCCACTGGTAATGGGCAAACTGTGCCCAGACACTTCTGGAGCAAGGTAACACTTTTGCCTTGATTAGAGAGGAGTCCAACATGGTTCCCCTTCTACAGCTGTTTTCTGGTAGAGTGGCAGGGTTTTCAGTACCAGAAATATTTGTCCCTTTCCTTTCTGTGATAATAGTTTTCATTTTAACAAAAAGAAGCATTTCTAGCCTTCATGGTCATGGAAAAAGCTTGAAAAGCTAGATTTAAAAAGAATGAACTTTTGATGACAAATGATAAAGAACCCAATGGGTAATTTTGAAAAGATTTCTACAGGATTTGATGTGCTCAGGCTTCTTTCATAGCAAAAGAATGCATGCTATTGATTCATAGAATCATAGAATATCTCAAGTCGGAAGGGACTCATAAGGATCAAATTCTATCAGTGACTAAAGAGAAATTAAAGGCAGATAAGGTCTCGTCCTGCTCATGCTCCAAACCCACCAAAAAGCCAGCAACGTTTAATGCAGTCTTCTGCTGGGAACTAAGAAATGTCACACATTCTTGGTCATACAGCGTCTCATGCTTGACTATAGGCTTGACATTGTACTAACATGGTTTCATCGCGTTTGGACTATGAAAGACAGTTTGCAAGCTACCATTAGTGTTCTGCCATGCTGTCTGTTCAGTGAAGGAATCTGGGAAAGGGAAGTTTTTACAAATTTGTGCAGCACAAAAGGGATGTGTTTGTACTACTTGCCCCTGTAGATTGCAGAGATATATTCTAGATTCTAAACTTAACTCTCTTCTTTATTTTTTTTTTCCTCCCCCTATTTTAGGTAGAGCAGATCATATTGGGTGAAAACCATTGCAACTTGGCATTTTACTTCTTTCATCTTTAGTTTTAAAATCTCTGAAATCCTAGGAATATAATAACTTTCAGACTTCTTATTACTAACATGGATGACATCCCATGGATTGCCTAACTTGGCTTGCTGGTGCTTATAAAGTTCGGTTACCCTAGGAACACCAGTAAAGCTTCTTCAGGTTTTAAAATATACAGTCCACTAATATTTTTTTTTTCCCTGAAGCAATAATGCCTTCTTAGCCATTTGATAGAATTATTATTATGAAGTAATATGTAAACTAACCAATACATTAATCTCTCTAAACCAATTAAGCTATTTTGCAATAAAGCAAATAATAAGGTTGAGAACATTTATTTTTTCTTGAAATTAAAACCTGACACTAGAAAAAAATGAGCAAGTGTTATTAAAATGTTCAGCTGTGAGCTAATCAGTGTTTAGCTATAGAACAGCAGTGTAGTCCACACCGCAACTGGCTGCTGAACACAGTGCTATTAAAAAAAAAAAAAAGCCAGTTGAACATGGAATGCTACAGAGAACTGCACTTACGAAAGTTAAAATCAGAGTCATGCTATTCTAAAGAGTTAGCTTTTAAAAGGATATAATTCTAAGGGGCTCCATATTGCACAAGTATCTCTAATCTGCAAAAGGCTGAAAAGTAAATATTTAAATAAATAGTACAGGGAGCAGTTTCACCAAGATGAACATTTTTTTTTTCCCCTGTGGATTTGCGTTTCAAGGATGAACTCTGTATGGATTGCTTGACATATAATCAGAGCAAAATGCCTGAAACAGAAGCGGCATTTTGTGTCCTGTTCTCATCTGCTAAAGATAAAAAAAATAAGTTTATCTGTAGAGAGAAGTCAACCCAGGATGAGATTTCTATCTTGTTTTCTCAGAAAAGCTTGATTTCTTGTACCTGCAAATTCATGGGTGTGACTTCTACCCAAAAAGCATTAAGAAAATATGAAATTAAGTGGGCGATGTATATATTTTTGAATCATTACCTGGCCTCAAAATATATATAAGTCTATTGCAAAGCATATCTCCTCATAACTGTCTTTCTTCCTAGATTAAGTTCTACAGTAAGTAACAAAAACTCTTGCTGTTTTTCTGAATCTTTTTTTCTGCTCATCATCTTCATAGAATCGTAGAATGGTAGGGGTTGGAAGGGACCTCTGAAGATCATCAAAAGCAACCCTCCTCATCTTCTCCCTTCATATTGGATTTTCCCAACCACTTCCCTTAACGTGGCCACAAGAGGAAGTAGGATAGGAGAAGGTAAGGGCTACAAGGGAAGTCTGCATCCTTTTTTATAGAAGGAAAAATTTTGCAGGCAATCAGCAGATTCTTCTGAAATATCAGATGCTTAATATCTGATGTTGAATTATCATTACCATACAGTAATTTCATTCTTTTAGGCACTTAAACATGGAAGGATCAGTCTGTAGCTGATTAATTTAATCCCCTAAAGAAGACCAATTGTTTTGCTGTTGTGGTTTAAGAGTTAACAAATTGAGGGGGGACACACGAACACCTGGTATTCCTTCCCCTTCCCTGCCACACTCTATAAAAGGACAGGAAGGTTGAGTTTCGCTCTTTCTCTCTCCCTCGGATTCTGCTGCTGCTGGTACCGAAATCTAGCTCAGCTAGGTCTGGCTCCACATGCTCTGCACAATCCATTGCCATCCCAGGACTGGTTTTGTATATTTTTGTATATCCCCCTTCCCTTAATATTTCCTTCTCCCTGTTTATCTGTTACCTATTAAATTTTGTTCATAGTCTTAACTTCCAATTTGGTGTGAGGCGCTTCCTTCCTCATTTCCCTTTATATCCTCTCTTGGGAGGGAAGGGGGAGGGAGAGAGGGGGCGCACAGCAATTCTGCTCTGTGGGGTTTTGCCCTGAACCCCAAATAGAGACATTTGCTTAAAATGTTAACAGGACAAAGGAATAAATTCAATGCTCCTTTCCCAAATCCCACATTAATCCCCTCAACACTGAAATGTTCCAACTTTACATGTAAACCAATGGCGTAAGTCCAGAAAGGACTGAAATACTCTTTGAGGGTACTGGAATGTAAAATCTGTTAGTGGGTTGCCATGTAGGCTCCTAGACATGCAGGAGTCCTCTCCTAGGAATCTAGTGTATGAGCTGGGCAGGAATTTGGTACAACTCAGAGGCTGTGCACTGGCAAATAAAATTAAAACAAAACCCCCCAAACAAACAGGCAAATGAATAAAAAAAACCAAAACAAAACCAAAAAAGAACCACAAACCCAAAACTTAAAAACTTTAGACATGGGTATACAAAGCCCAAATGGAGCTTTGTACTGAATTAGCAACTCCTTTTTTTCTCTTCTATCTGCACACAGAAACCAGAAATTTCTGCTATTTATATCACTTATTTCCAACTAAGTTTTATAGATACATCATTGTATGAACTCAAGTCCCATCAGCTGTTAGTTGCTGTACCAATAAAAGGTAATGATTCTATATTTTCATTTTTTTAAAAATACTTTTAGAATCACTTGAGAAGGACATTGGATGACTTAATGAGCATTTCACACAGCTGCCTAAATCTGTTTAAACAGCTTCAGCATTCAATTTATGCTGTTGCAAATTCAAGACCTCTCTTGCATAAAGTGTGTGAGTCTCATTGTGTGACCTGTGTGAGATAATACATATAAATGGTCATTCAGACAAAAAGTTTAGATTTGTATTAATCATTAAGTAGCTCTTGTTGGACTTTTAAAATTAAATTGACTGCTTGAGTTGACAAAATGAAAATTCAGCTTTAAAAGATCACTTAATCTCAGCAATGCTAAAAAATTTCACCACTAGTTTTCTGGATATGTCACCCTTGATGGACACAGACCTTTCAGAAGGATGAAACTACACTCACCTCTGCCAGGCTTTAGAAAAAGTTTTTGACTTATTACTTTTTGTTGGGTGTGATTATCATAAATATCTTTTACTCTATTCTTTTTAATTTTCAACAACTGACATTGTAAACAATTCCAATTCTTTCTTGTCATTCTATCCCTTATATTCTAATTAACACTGTTATATACTGATTGATATTTTTGATTCACATGGCTGAATTTGTTTATTGATGAACTTTCAGCTGTCCAGGGACTCAGAATGGCTTTCAGTTTTTCAGTCAAGTTTTGAAAACACAGTGTGAAGTGATTGTTTGCTTATGACAGCATTCTAGTCTAGCAGAAGACTTTGGAAACTCAATTCAAACAATAAAAGCACTACAGACAATCTGGATATCATTCTGATATTCAAAGACTTGTTGTTTCACTCAATGAGTGAAATACAGTCATATAATTCTGGATAAATATTCAGAGAAGGCAATTAGAATTGACTTGCTGCTATGCCAGAAGCAAGTGAAAAAAATGTCAGAAATTGTTCTTTGAATTCAGTAACCTTAGAATGACCGATAAGAGCAAAATCATTCTCACTTTTTAGGCAGTGATTTAAAGAGTGAATGATTTGGTCAACAGAGTATCTGAGGAAAGACAACTGAACATCATACACTGCTCTCACTCTCAAAAGATCCTGACTCAGGAAGTACTAAAGTCACTCTGCATCTAGAACTCCTTAACAGCTAATTTTTGCTTCCTTTTAAGGATTCAGGAAAAGGTTATGTTACAAAACCTTCTACCTGTGATTCCAAGTGGAGAAAAGTATAAAATCATGTTTTTACCAGCACACAGGCAAAATATGAACCTCATAGTGTTTTTAAGGATAAAAATGGAGAGAGATTCCAAACTTCAGCTGAGGTGTATCTCTCTTTTGCAGATCTTTGAAAAGAAGATCACTTATTAGCACACTGTGTTGTCAGCTACTGAGCTGCCACCTGAAGTGACACATGCTGAATTTTATTACCCTTATTTTAAACTGTGGTTCCTTTTTCTTTTTTTTTTTTTTTTTTCCCCATTTACCAGGTTGAGGCAAAGATAAGGTTCTGCTACAGGTTTTTGTTTTGCAAATCTATGAAGGATCATCTACTTAGAAACCTGAGATTTTGTATCTTGAAAGTACAGAAAGAACTGCCATGCAAATAAAAAGTTTTGGAGAATCAAAAATGTATGACTAGCCCAGAGAGAAAAGTGTTAAAGCCACTTCATGCAGGCTAAAGCTGGAAGAATTCAGGAAACATGCAACAGATTAACAAAATCTACAAGTTGTTCACTATACTAACACTCCCCTCCTCCCTTGTTTGCAGCTACTTAATTCACAGGCTTTCACAAACCACTTTCAGCAACCTAGGTTTAAATGATAGTGTAGTGACTGAATCCAGTATTATATCCATGTATATTGATGAATGGATAAAGCTAGGAAAAACACAAATGAGGTGTTAAAAAAAAAAAAGGAAAAGAAAAAGCACTGAAAAATTTGCTTTGTGGATCAAACATTAGAAAACACATTATATAGAAATTTAATTTCTTCTCAATTTCTTTTCTATAGGATTCTCAGTGTCAGACCATTTCCTCTTCAGTCCCTCAAACCAACTACACTTGGCTCATGCTACTTTAAAAATGCATAACAGAACTGCACAGCATAACCAAAATTATTTTAGAAAATAAAATAATTTGGGGATCAACTTCTCAGTGCTTTTCTCTTAGCAATTCATACGTTTTACAACAAGCAGTTGTTTATGGTTTGCGTACCAGAAGGATTTATACACTTTAAAGCTATTCCATTTCAATTGTCTCTTATTTTTGTATTGCACCTTAGGTGCAACTGCCGTTCTGTTGTGACTATAATCACTAGGTAAAAGATGACGATATAAAGTATTTTTTTGTGTAGTCGAGGAGGTAGAATGAAGACATGCATCCAAAGGAACGCAAATAACTTAACAAACTTGAAAAATTTAAGTTTACTTTTTTACAGTCTGAAAAGAGCAAGCGCAAGGCACCTATATTTAATTTATAAAATTCATTGTGGTAGAAAGACATTCGACATGATTTTCTCCTGACATCAAGTAATCTCCAGGTGCTCAAGTCCCTTCAAACTACAACTGCAAGGTTGCCTGCCTGCTACGTGCCCCAGGCTTGGAGATACCTGACTAAATTGGGCATCCTCTAGGGGTGAGCTAACACATCAAGTTACCTGTAAAATTTCATCTGTTAATTTTGCCTGACTTGTCTTTGCTCAATTGCTTCCCATGCTTATGGCCTGCTCTTCAGTTCTCCAAGGCTGATGTATTTATCCATGGCTTTTTTTTTTTTTTAAAAAACATATATTTTAACCAGGGGTACTTTCACTGAGCAAATGCTTAGGAAAAAAAATTCTTAAAAATTAATACTAAGATTAAAAACTTACATTAAAAGGACAGTTGATAAAGCACTATTTTGTTTTTCCCCATGCACAAGGTAGACACATAAAGGTTTATGCAATTTTTAGCATTCACTCTGCAGTAGGGGATCTTCACTCTTTTCACCCCTCTATGACATTCAAAAAGAGTTTTCACTCACTAGCTAAAATAGCAGGGTAGGGGCAGTCTGAGATTTTGCTTGTTTATTTTTTTTTTCTTGTGACATACAAATGCTTCTTCTTTCATTCTTATGACACATGTAGGAACAAAAGACCAAGGGTGTTAGACACATTGCACAAATCACTTTTTCAAAAAAGTAGGTGTAGCAAAGATCATTCTGTTCTGCAGCACGTAAATTCTACCTTGGGTATGAACTAGGTAATTGTGCCCCTGTAACCGATTCCTTGGGAGCTCAGTCAGGGACTGCAGAAAAGCCAGAACAGTTATCAGTTGTCTAGAACCACGGCTCCATTATCAGAAGCTGGACTCAAGCTCCCTCCCCATGCACAGAAATTTAGCTTTCCTAATGAAGCTGACACTCCTAAAAGATAATGGACACATAAAAGCAGTGATTTTAGTGGAAAAATCTACCTCAAGAAGGAGCTACATCTGAAATAAAGAGCTTTAAAGTAAAAAAGGGAGTTAAAAATTAGAAAAAGAAAAAGAAAAAAAAAAAACCATTTTGTATCTCGGTTCCATGCAGATGGGAAGAGAGGATTCAAGAGCCTCAAATTAGCCTTAAACAGGTTGCAGGTGATGGGTAAGACCACTCTAAATTACTGTACAAACACAAATTATTGGGCTGTATTTTTATAATGCCTAGCACAACGAGGTCATACACCTGGATAGTGCCTAGACATTAATATAATAATCATGATTAATAATACTTCCATATCACAGAAATTATGTTTGGCCTTCTAAGTTTTTGCTACAATTAATCCATTTTTGCCATGATGAACAAAGTTAAATAAACTCTGGATTTCTGTTGGGTTTTCTTTCCAGAGGATTTATGATCCTTTCTCTCTCTTTTCATTATCTTGACCTAAAATTAAATTAATGGAGTATCACCATTAATTTCAGTGGATTTTGAATGAGGCTGCCTAAGCACTATCCTGGATGCTTCTCCTTCTCTGCTTATAGAATAAACAGCTATATAACAAATTATCTTTCTTGTGAGATTACAATATAAAAGAGGTATTATTCTAAGAAGTACTGAGAACAAAAAATCAGTGTGATGTCTTCAAGCTTCAAAAGACTTAAGACCCTTAGTGTAGCCCGGTTCCTTTAGATATTGCTGCATTTTGTAATAAGGTAAAGGCTCCTTTCTCAAGGAGTCTACGGGATTTCTTTATAACATGACTTAACAGTGAAGTATTCGCTGACTGATAATTTAAATTAAGACCCATTTTACCAAACATCACGCAAAAGCAGTTGGAGAAAGGTTGTTTCTTTAACTTTGACTTACAGGCTAAAGATAAAAGAGAGAAACAGGTGTTGGAAAGACAATTCCTGCTTTTATTTCTTGAAAAAAAATATGAAGCCGAGTGAGAAATTAAGTAAACAGGAAATCAAACAACTTGCTACAGGGCAATGAAAAAATAAATAACCACAACCAGATCTCAAGTCCAGACTGTAGCTTGAGTAGTATAGAGCATAAATCATATGATTTAATATAGATCACCTAGGAAGATTAAACAGGCAAACAGAATAAATGACAAAAAAACCCTGACAAAACATATGACAAATAAATAACTTAAGAAAAACTTTGGCAACTTGAAGGAAGAAACAGTAAGGCAAATAAAGTACAATTTTAAGGACTGTAAATTGTTATCAGCACAGCAAGAACAAAACTGGAGAGATTTAGAAGAGGCTACAGGTTTGCAGATATATATAGAAAAGGCTTTTCCTGCATGTGAAAAGCATGAATGTTTTGGGGTAAAATAGATTAGAGAGAGGATGCTGAAGGCCGGGATGAACTGTTGAAAAAAAGGAAATGGTTAATGATGCAAGATGATGTGACAGGCAGGGCATGGGCCAAAACATTAAGGATTCAAAGGCAAGGATAGTACGATTATGTATGATTATATGGTGAACATGAAGCAAAGAAAGAGCCTAAGAGAGGAGAAGGAGGGACGTGACCTTAACAAAGCTAGCAGTTAAGAAGGCAATTAATTTATTCCATAAGGATGAGAGGTTTAGTATTTTGTGCTTGCAACAGAAAGTCCTTTAAAATCAGTGATTTGTATATTTCCATACTATAATTCTCTAGATTGTTTGGCTCGAATTGATGCTGATT
This sequence comes from Baryphthengus martii, assembly GCA_013396935.1. Lineage (NCBI taxonomy): Eukaryota > Metazoa > Chordata > Aves > Coraciiformes > Momotidae > Baryphthengus > Baryphthengus martii. The sequence goes on from VWZK01004347.1 coordinate 20,788, forward strand.
TATTTAATGTCTTTGCTTCTAGTATTTTATTTAATAAGAAAATAAAATTAATAATAAATAGAATAAGTATATAATAAATAGAAACAAGTGCATTTAAAATTCTGGTTTCAATAAGCACTTAAATAGTGATTTTTTAGAAGTACCTGTCAAAATCCTATTTTCATTTTCAGGTACCTGAAAATTAAATTTGAATGCATCATGCAAAGATGTAATTGCAAGTCTTAAAATCCCTGTTTGGGAAAACAAACCTCAATATCCAGACATTTTCCCCTCACTATTCTTTCAGTAAGAAGAATTCAGCATCACAATAACCTTGTGCTAAGTGTTGTAAAGCAATAGTTTTGGTTTGTTTGAAAGTAATTTCAATAAAATGACTCTCTGCCTGCTGCAAAGTTGTAAACATACTTACTCCCAATTAAACTGCAAATTACCTAATTATTTTTACACATTGTATTTGTTCAGTCAAAATCAAAATAAAAAGTAACTACATGTTTACTTGGCATATAATATATAAGTTACATTCCCTAGTTTATGTAAAACAGCAAGTGAAGTAAAAGTTAATCATAACTGACACGTAAAATCCTGGGAAAAAAACCATTTAGTGACTTAATCTGCTAATACAGATTAAATAAGAGAATGCAGTTTGGGTTTGATAAATTAGGAAAGAAGTCAATGATCTCAGTGCTTTGCAATGAAGACAGCGTAACACTGAGTACTGAGAATGTATCCTTCACCTGTAGAAGCTGTAACCCATGTCAGAAAGGTCAAGCCAAACAGTTTGCTTGAAGCGGTATCTGAGATATTTAAAAGTTACAAGTCAAGATTCTTACAAAAACTGTCATGAGAATAGCTTCCCTAGACTTCCTTTACAATCTGTGACATTACAGGAAACAGGCAATCCAAACAAGCATCTGAGTTTAATTGCCTCTGTGTCTTTACATCAAGTGAGCTGAGGATTTTGCTCTCAGGGGGCTAACGTGAAACCTACGGACATTCACATAAGAGCACAGGATCTACATCTATCTCAGCTATATAATCTCTAACTATATCCACACCTATATCAATATTATATCTAAGAGTGAACTGATGTTTAGCTGGGCACTAGATCACAACACGACATCAGGGTTTAATTTTTACCACATTGCCATGTTTCTTCACACAGGCAAGGATTTATCCAGGAGATTTTGTGCTGTGTAGCCTCTTCCTTAACTATGTGATGCAACAGTAGTTACATCTGAGCTATATTTACATCATCATACAAACCACTGTAATCAGCAGATGTGAGTAGCCTGTTACTGGCTGTGTCCAGACTGCTGAAATTTCTTCTCTGCACTGGGCTAAGCAAAGCAGTTGCAAAAGTTTAGTATCCTCTGTACCTTCCCTCATCTAAATTTTTTTTTTTCAACATCTTTCAGAGGAAAAAGTCACTCTTCTTGTTATAGGCATAGGAGAATTTGTAAGCTGCCTAAAAATCTACACACTAAAGGCTTTCTTGACGCTGGCCCCTTGTACTTGACACTCACCCTTCAGATATATGTAAACATTAGTAAGATCCCCTCTCAGTCTTCCCTTTAAAACTGGTTTAAAGCCCGGTCAAACAGCTCTGCAATCTCTTGTGCAAAGACTCTCTTCCCACTTTGAGAAAGGTCTCTGCCATTTGATGCCAGCAAGCCTGGTGCAGTATAGCTCATCCCGTTGTAAAAAAAAGCCAAAACTATTACAGTGACACAAGCTAGAGCCACATATGAATAGACGGTATTTGTCTGTTCATTCCAGTGTCACTGCCTGTGACTGGAAGAAGACAAGATAATTTGTGCCTCAGATGCCCTCATCATCCATCCCAATGCTCTAAAGTCTGCTTTGATTGTTCTTGGACAACCAGTCTCAGCATGTTTCACCACCTACATGGAAGATCAGTAACGGGTAATAGTCTGAGGACCGTACCAAGTTAGGAAGTTTTCTAGTGACATCCTTAACCCAGGCTCCAGGAAGACAGCAGAGTGCCCTATGAGGAGGGTCTCCCCAGCATATTGGGCCCTCTGTTCCTCTCAGAAGGGAGCCACCTATAATTATAATCCTTCTTTTCTTCCTTATGGATGCAGTTGTGACATGGGTGGTTGACCTATCTGACTGTGGACGTACCTCTGGTGTAGGTTGCCCATCATCCACATTCTCCTTTGGCTGCTTGTCCTCAACCAGAGCCTCGTATCTGTTTTTTAGTGGCACTTGGGGGTGAGCAAAGTGGGCAAAGAGTGAATCTGTCCGCTGTCCCAACCATTAACTTGTTTCCATTCGCTCCCCTCCCCCAGGCTACCACCTCTGGTCTGACAGGGGCAGGGCACAGGGTGCCTTTCATCCCAAGTGCCTTCTGGGGGCTGCTCGCCCTGAGCTCTTCCATCCAGCCGTGCAACCGCTGGGCGCCTGACCTTCTGCTGGGTGGAGCCCAAGGCTGAGCCCTTCCCGTCCCAGCAGGGTCATTGGTGGCGCTGCTGGAGCCTCTGGTCCCATTCCCCCACCATCTAGGTAGGGGAGCCACCTCCGCTCCTGCCGCTACCCCCTCAGCTGCCTTGGCCCCACACGCCAGAGCTGCCAGTTCCTGGCGGGGCTCCCCACTCTTCTCCAGGCTGTCCGTCAGAGATCCATGAGAAACCAATTTCTTTTATTGAGGCTGAGAGGCTACAGAATAATTTGACAAACTGTTGTGGTTTAACCTCTGCTGGCAGCCAAACACCACACAGCCGCTCACCCACCACTTCTCCTGCACACCCCCTCCTGTGGGATAGGAAGGAGAATCAGGAGGATGAAACAAAGATGAGAGCCGGGGAGTCAAGATAAGGGCAGATTCATAAAACACCACAAAGAGAGAAGAAAACAACAGTAATATCGAGAATACTAATGAAATAATAGACAAAGCAATTAATAGAAGCCACGAAGGCACTACCTGTGCCTGAGATACCAACCTTTCCTGTTCCAGCCACACTGAAGCAAGTTGAAAACAGGCAGCCCTACCCCAGGCCAGCCCTTTCCTTACATAGGAGCATGATTCAGTATGGTATCAAATATTCCATTGGCTTCTTCAGTTGTTTATCCCAGCTGTGGCTCCTCCCAACTGACTGAGCCAGCAGCTGCTGGTGATAATTAACCTGAACTAAACCCAGGACACGAGGTTAATTTTGCTAAGATATATTTTTCTGGGAAAGCAACTACCAAAAAAAAAATAAAATTATGCAATTTGCATGTGTCACAAGTCAATTATAATGTTGAAAAATTAATTCCAATATATTAAGTTGATATCAGAAGTACAACAGTTATACTGCAAATATATTATGACCTCCAGAAACCTCAACAATTTTATTCAGTTTTATTTTGCTCTTTTGTCTCTGAGTATCCATCTGTTGTCCTCTGTTATGGACAGTTAACTCCAGAGATAGACCAGTATTGGTCTCCAGAAAATCTTTTTGCTCTGTATTTGTGCAGCACCTTGAAACAAGGTTTAGGTATGTGACATGGATTACAAAGTGTTATGGCTATTCAGGTCGTAAATATATGAAAAAAAATTAAATTCAAAATGTTCACAGATCTCTCTGATTAGCCATAAAATACTACTACCAGATAGCTGTTCTCTGACTGCAGAAGCCAAGTTTTGACAGATGCCCCCAACAAACAGCTGTATTGGTTTAACAAGTTACCAGACACCAGGCCTGTCATTCTCCATTTGCCAGGGGTTACTGCCACCCCTAAAAGCATGGTATCCTCATGTGAATGGTAGTGCATCTTCTCCAACGAAATCAGGCAGTGCTAATTTCAATAATTTCAACAGGCAGTTTGAGTTAACCCATCTGATTTTGCCTGAATTAGAAGAGGAAGCAGATCTCCAAAGAGCTCTCTTTTCCGAGATGAGGGGCAGTAGCCTCCTGCAGAGCAGCTGGAAGAGGCTGCTTAGACATCAGCTTTTCAAGCAAATCCAAGATGGAAGAAAGTCACCAGATACACAGTTCAAACTGATACCAAATACAAGGAAAAAAAACCCAAAATTTACCTTTTAAATTTGTGTGCCTCACTGAGGTAAACCAGTTTTCCCCTTGACCCTACCAGCAGGGTGACATTTCTTCCTCTTTGTTGAAATTTTCCAAAACTTGGCCTGATGTCCTTAATTAAACTTTGCATATTCTCTTACACCTCTGCAAAACCAAGGATAAAGTGGTGCCGGTGAGATATGCAGTATAGTAAACAAATGAATAGCGCATGTATTAATGCCTTTAATTTCAGGATGTGGTCGTCCATACCATTCCTGTACAACTGACTTGGGAGGTCATTTCAGTTCTAGATAAAGTGATTGCACAAAAGTTTATCTGACTAGGTGGTGTGTTGTTTTTTTTTTCTGTAGCACATCAAGTAAGAAATACTGAGCATATAAAGTACACTTTACTATCTTTACTCATACGTTTGTCTTGCCTTTTGAAAGACAGCTTTGTATCACAGGAAGAGATGAGAGGAAAAGGTCAGAGGAATCAAAAGGCACCTGAAACCCTGAACTATTTATCTTCTCCATTATTTATCAAGTATGTTTGATATGCTGCTTGTAACTGGACTTTTTTCGGCCTCCTGCTATACTGTCTGAGTCATGGCAGTAGCTTTTCTATTTCCAAGATTACTGTTATCATTCTTTTCCCCAAAACTTGCTTAATATTTTATATTGCAGTTTTTTAGTGCTTCCTACTACTTGTTTTACATTCAGGGAACTTGCATGTATTCTGCTGACGTGCGGAAACAAACTCCAAACTCGTAAGGAGTTTAAAAGCAGGTATGTTTATTACGGCACCGGATGCGAGAGGGAATATTTTCGCCAACCTCGCATACCGGGGACTAAAACTTGCCCCCTTTTATAGTTCCAGAATATGCATATTCATTAGGTAATTTACATGTCGTCCTGCCTCCCTGCACGTGCCCTCTGTGACTTTTTGGTGGTCGCTGGGTCCCCTCTGGTGGTAGTTGGATGAAGGCTGGTAATCTTCCTCACCAGTAAACTTCTTGCCTCTTGGGGTGGGCTGGTGCACATATCAGTCCAAGCTGGTTTTGAAGCAGCTGCCTTGCCTCCTTATCTTCAAGGATGCCTTATCTTCAGTCTTGTGCTCCTTCCTGCTATCATTCTCCTTTCACACCATCCTGCAAACACAGCTGCTACTTCAAAGGGAACTATTTCTTAACAACTATCCCACGGCTCCCTTTCCCCCCTCTCTTATCACTGCCTTGAATTTTTAAACATTGTTAGGAGGTTTTTGTCCTAACATAAGGATTTATTCCTTGTCAATCTAGCTCAGAGATTCTAAACACCAGATATTCCCATGAAGTTAGGCACTCAGTGACTTCAGGCATTTTGTCCCAGAAAATTTAGATATGTAAGTGATACCACAGAATTCTCTAATCCAAGATTCTTAGAATAATTACTCAAATGTTGTGTAGCCTCCCTTTAAATGTATAGACTGAAACTGTTACAAGTTTAGGAGACAACTCCAGTGACTTAATATCGTATTATTTAATTTCATTTGTAGTGGGACATCATGAATTACCTACAGTAAAAGAGTGCAATGGTTTAGCAAGAAGTAATAAAGATGCACATTTTCTCCCCTATTCAAAACAAGTGACTATTGCTGTTAGAATAACACGTTACAAGTGGCTTACTGGCCAATTGGAAGGATAGAGGTGTGAAGCAGTGACTTTTCCTACTAATATTTAATGTATTACATAACAAATGTTTTGTTGTTTTTTTAAAAAAAATCCATTTTAAGAAAGAGAATAAGATACATAACAGTATCTTACCAAATTGCAACAACTGCTGGCAGCATATGTTTAATTATGACAGTAGGAAGTAAGGTGAATTGAAAGCCTTAGAAAATTCCAGACTAGTTGGTTATCCATTTAATAGCTATAAGAAATATCTATTAGCAATAAAGACCTAATTCTTTTATAGTATATATATATAATATATATTATACCTAATTCTTTTGTAAATTCTTTTATTATCTATACTAAATAGATTACAGAAATTTTATATTAATAAATGGAAAAAAGGCCATCTGCTGAAAGACAAAGTTCATCTGGCACTAAATCAGTGTTCACACAAAGGCTCCAGTCTTCAAATAACCCCCAAAAAAGTTTTTGAAACTTAGTCTTTATTTAAACCTTTAAACTTTATTTAAAGTTTAATAAGATTTTTTCCCCTAATAGGTCTGCCAATAAAAACTTGTTCTGTATTATTTCTTATTTCTATTGAATTATTCTTCATCTCTTTACCAAGTTGTGTGGACATCTGGAAATACACTGCAGCTGTTTTAATGTGTTCTGCTTTTATTCCATATGCACATTCATTACTGTTCATAGTAATGCACATTTATTACTAGATCTGCAGATGATACTAGGCAGTATGAATGAAATAACTTCGAAGTATAGGATTAGACTTGGAGAAATTATCAGAAGCATCCAGATTGCAATTCAGCAAGTTTAAGGACAAAAGTGTCAAACTTTTGAAGAAATGATACAAGAATAAGGTGGGAAATGTCTGGAGTCGTTGTTACGCTGTAGAAGATGTGGAGCTGACAGTGTTTCACAAATTGAACACAAGGTATTTGGTAGAGAAAACCAGAGTTTGTATTCAGAGGTATTCAGAGGAAAGTTGCAGTGTAGAATATATAAATAAATATTTCTAGTATTGCTGAAGTGTTATTATAATCAGCCAAGACACAGTTCTGTAAATCCGCAGAAAGCTGAGAAAAAAGCAGGGAGAATAATCAGGTCTGAGAAAGTATGTTTGAGAGTAATTGCCTATACCCGGAGTTTGTTCAGTCTGATGAAAAGCATATATGAAGGGAGATGTGATTATGTTGTACATATAAATGATTGTAGAAAAAAAAGACGACCATTTTCCGTGCTTATTGTGGATATGACAAGAAACAACAGGCTTACACTATAATAAGGGGAAAACTTTGTTATTTTAAGGTTGCCTACATTCCATCATGGATTCCTTACAGAAACTGTAGAGGTAACTTGGAAAGTTTTAAGAGCTGACCAAGCAGACCCCTTTCAAGTATGCATTACATACAGTTGTACCTAATTCGAGACAGAACAACACCATAGATGCCCTTTGAGATTCCTTTTAGCTCTATTGTTTGTAATTAGTAGCACATTAAAACTTGATGAACAAATACATAAGCTACTATATATAAGAACATGAAAATTCCATTAATTTTCAGACTTCATCTGGAAAACCAGAACATAACATTAAGAAAGTCCCTTAAAATGTTTACCTATTTGATAGCATTCCAATATAAATGCAGCAGAGAGGACTCTCAGGATTCTCATTTTTTTTAGTCACCTTTTTAATCACCTTCCAAAACAATGTTATCCCACACTTTGTTTTAGTGAGATTGTTCTTCATTCATTCTTTGCAGTTTACTGTCTAAAACTAATATAAACTTACACTATCTTGTACACCTTCCACAATCTCTTTTGTACATCTTTCATGTTACTGGGGTTTTTTTTCCTGCAATCCTCTTACAGTTTCACATCTCACACCAGTAGTTCATTTTGTTCCATTTTTTTTTTTTTCCACAGGACTCTTTCATGATTACAGAAACATACCAGCTGTTTGTCTTCACACCTACTCTCCTAGGAAAATTGAACGCAGTTTTTTCAGTGTCTGCATCACCTACCCAGCTCACGAGGATACCAATAGTTTCTTTTTCTCTGCCATTCCTACTTCTAACTTCTAACAATCCTCTATCCACTGATGTGGCTCTTACTGACCTGATTTTTCCATTTTGATGCTTTCAAGTCAGACATGGTAAGTGTGTTTTTATTCAATACAAAATATGATTTATAAAAGTTATGTTCTTCAAAATAACATTACATAATTTCGACCTGAAGATAGATTTAATGGAACATAACTACCTATTCTAATGGGAGTTATTTTCAATTTATGCTTTTGTAATTGAAAGAAGAATCAAATGCTATTTACGGTATTTGTCTTTGATTGCCATACAAAATATATGTGTGTCTTGTTAAATGTTTGTATCCATGCTCGTGATCTGCCAGGAAACATAATTTAAGAAACAACTGAAATAATTCTTACAAATTTCAATACTTATTATTGTGAAATTGTTTTTCTCATGGCGCTTTGAGCAATTCTTCTCAAATGACTGATTGGTTCTAGACAATAGATGACATTGTTACTCTGTGGTACATGTCATTTTACCCCATTTGCTTTACTTTTACAGGACTCTAGTGAAAAAAAAAATAAATTCAGGCTTCCAACATGGTTCATGTTGTTATATACTCAAAAGTAATTTAAGATGCAAGTGTTAAGGACAAATTTTTGTGTACATAGTAACATATGCAATAAATTATGTGTAAGAATTAACCCTTCATTAGCAGAAGTGTTACTGATGAATTAATTTATAAAGTTTACTCTGAAGGTTAAAACTGGCCTGACTTGTCAATCTTCTGAACACTCCCACCACAAGTATATTCAGTTATTACAGAGGACTGTGCAATTTGTTCCTCATCTTCAGCAATTCCCATGCCATCGTGAGGTATGCTGTGGCAATGGAAAAGAATTCACTATGACAGTTGTGATAGACTACCATTTGCAATATCCCGGCCTGCTTCTCTTTTCCCAGTCATTTTGGCACATCATAGATCACTTACCTCAGATTTCATGGTTTCACCAAGACCTCAACATTTGTCTTTCACTTCCCAACTGCCTATTTTAACTGCTGGATGAATTAATATTTCATAGTCTCTCCTGTTGCAGCTAGTCCACAGCTTCATCAACAATTATGACTCAAAGGATGAGGAAGACTACCGCACAGTGTGCAACAATAAATTTGTACATGGAAGGATGAGATTCGAGTTATTCCAGATCTGATGAAAATCTATACACAGAGGAAAAGATTTCCCAGGAGAGATTCCCAACTAAGTATCTTGGTAATTAAGGCATTTATGTGCACTGTAGAAGATCAGCTAAAGCTCCAAATTCAAATTATCCTTAAGGTAGAGAACAGAGATCTGTTTTATCAAATCCAGAGGAAAACCCTAACCAATAGGCATTTGCTGTTCTGTGGAGGATTAGTCTCTTTGGTGATTGCCAGCAAATTCTCGAAAGCCCTATTTATACATAGACACAGTAAGATTAAAGTCTACTATTAATATTCCAAGTGTACCTTAACCAATGACTGGTAACAACCACAACAGCAACAAAAAGGGGAATCTTACGAAAAGGTGAAAAACAAAACAACGTCTATTTCTGATTCCTTAAACTTCTGAGAACATAAATATACCAGCTGAATTCTAAGAACCTTAATTTCTGTAGAAACTAGTAAGGAATAGATTTTTCACCATCTGACAGTGTATGTTTTGCAAGGTTGGTACAAGGGTGAACAGACATTCATACTTTGCAAGCAGTCCAAATGCTTTGTAATCTTGTTGGAGTTCTTGTCTAAGCAGCATACCCAGCCTTGAGGTCCTACTGAGCCATCCATTACCAAGTTATTTCCACAAAGTGATGGAAAAGCTAAATCATCCTGTTCATCTTTCACCAGTGGAGACAGGAATATTTACACCAAGCATCATATTTGTCAAATACCTGAAGTAACCTTAGGATGTAAACAGCAGATAACTAAAAGCAGAACCATTAATCAGCTAGAAGGTGGTATTTTTTAATAGGTTGAAAATAATATATTTTTGTATAACTTTCCAAATTGTTAGTGGTATTTTTGATAAATTATTTTAAATAATTTTGACACTTAACTGAGCACAAGATTTAATTATCTATTGAGGATGAAATACTTTCACGTACCTAAAATATTTTTTTTTACCTTTATAGAAGCGATCTAAGCATGTACAAACTGTATCCCCTAATGTGGTGCAAATCATTCTCTAAAGCTTATTTGTGACTGCCTTTATTTCTTCTGATGGTCAGAAAGGTTCAAAGTGATTTTGTAGAACGTTAATTTTACTATTCAGTTTTCAGAAGGATATTTCACAAATTGTTTTTCACACAACTAAGGTGAAACTGGATGATCACTTTTTAAATTTTGACCATTTATATGCAGATAAGAGGAATTATGGAATCAACTAAAACTAATTAATAACTTTAAAAACAATATAGAGTAATTTGAAGTGCCATCACCACACCTTACGAGAAATGCATACATCATCTTATTTACATATGAATCTTTGACATCTTTTACATGACTTAAAGGACAAGACATTTCTAAATTGTTATGTCTTGCATCATGATCCCATATGCAATGTGTTACTAAATTTTCTGCACACAATGTCAAAGATCCTGCTGCCTCAACATAAATGTTATTCCAAATCATGTACCGAGTGTTAAAAAGGCAATTCTCTTTGACAGGAGGAATGTTGGCAGAAAGATTTAAATACCACAGAAATTTCACGGCATTTCTTGAACACTGCACTCAGAGAGTTGGGGTTGGGCTTAGACTGGATGGTCTGGCACATGCCTCATCTTTCTTCTACCTATCCACGGACGTAACCATCATCCAATTCAGGGTGATGGTCATTGAAAAAACTCAGGAAATATTGGCAGAACTGGCAATCCACAAAACAAATGACTATTTTTAGACATCAGACTTCTTTTGAAAGGAGACATGAGCTATTATCTTTTTAGAAAGTTTACTCAATGTGACAATAACCAAAAAGTAAAATTACTCAGTCAGTTCAAGCTACATGTCATTTCATAGCATATCTGTAGAAGACTTTGTTACAGAATTTCCATTCCTAGTATTGATGAAAATGACATTTTTCACATCTGGACTTATTTAAGGATGACCTTTACTGGTATTCTTGTCTCTCCCTGAAGTGCACTCAATTTCACCACATGTTCCTTGCACAACATGCGGCTTAACATTCCAAGCACCCTGAAGAACTTTACTTTCAAAAATAATAGTGAAAAGTCTAAATACTAATATATGTCTTTATAGTTTTTATTTTCATCCTGTGCATGAAAATTCTCAGCAGTATAATGCAGAAATTACTAGTCCTAGCAAACTATATTGAAAGTTCAGGAAATCAGTTTAACTGAGTCGAAGTCATTGTTTAACTACTTCTCTCTTGGCTGACAAGGTTATCATCTATGACACACCAGAAACTGTCTATGAATTTGCATCCATTTCTTCTGTCTTTATGTGAATTACAAATAAAACAGTGATGCCACTTTTTTGGTCTGAACTACACTGGTAGAGGAAAGCGGCAGAGATGAATATTCAGTCAATCATAAATAAGGAAAAAAAGTCCAAGAAGAAACAGATACAGCAGTTTTGCCTTTTAAAAGCTGTCACGGGAGCACAGGGAGGTGCTTTGCTTAGTTTTGCTACAAAGAAAAATGAAAGTAGCAAGATTTTACTGTCCATTTCTCTAGAAGATTGGAATGGCTTAGCTGTTCTCTTTAGAACAAATCAATTCCCTTTATTGGACCTGGTGAGGTGATATTAGCACAGACAGCTCATGAAATATTGGGAACATTTGTGTGCATTGACATGAGGACAGTGATTTTCAAAAAATCTCCAGGAGACAGAAATTTTAAGAAAATCTTTAAGGTGTTTTGCAAGAACTCAAGGTGTTTTGCAAGAACTCAAGGTGTTTTGCAAGTACTGCTGGCTTCATGTTGATGTTCTCCAGCATCACAAAGAAACTGTTTCCTGCTCTTGTGACAGATTTGGCAGCTTTCACTCCCAAATGTTAAGTACCTTACACCACAGATGAAAGCATCGTGTTGAAGACAATATGATTCTCACAACTTTTTTTTTCTTAACACTCCAATAGCTGACAGAAGAAAAAGCTAGCATCTTAGGTCCTTGAAAACCATTTTTTTTTAAATCACCAAGGGCACTGTATAAATACCAAAGGTCACAGAAAACACCCAAGAGGTGATTATCCTAGAGAGGCAGGCTGGAATGCTGTTCATAAAGCATAAATTAGGTGACCTGAAGGTACCGTCTCAAATGCTCTCTCTCTATATATTTTTCAAGCTACAAGAGGATAGTGTTGGTATACACGGTGTACGAAAAATATGTTCATGGCATAGAGAATTTTAAAAAATTATCTTGTATCTATCAATGCTTTATTTTTTTCATAAAAGGAAGATGAAAACAGGTGATGAACATGAAAGCTACTTTTTTAAATGTAAGATGGTGTCTTACATGAACATAGGACTAGGTCAATAGTAAATCAATAAATGACATGGTTTAAAGACTGTTATTAATACCATTCAGTGGACTTCCATTTGGTGGTTAAATACCAAATAACCATCTTTTCTAGAAGTCTAAGAAAATACATTCTAGGAAGGAAATTTCCTCTCTAGGAAAAGTTAATGCTGTCAGAGGACAGATGCATAATTTAGCACACGAGCACATACACACTTGCTGAGATTTTGCTAACTTTTAGCCTGCAGCATAATCAGCCTTCTCTGAAATATTTGATAATTTTAGATAAAAGGCTGAGACCCGAAACTGTTTTGATGGATTTATACTTTCTCACAATCTTCCAACTTTTTCTGACCACCTTGGATTTACTCTTAGGACAGGGAACATAATCTTTTAAAAATACTACTTCTATTCCATATTTCTCAATTCCTTCAGTTAAAACCCAGTATGTATAAATATAAGCTTCAATATAGATATAAGATAAAATCATATTCAAGTGACAACAATCTTCTAATCCCAGAAAAATCAAATTACAAAACAGATCTCACTTCAGAACTAGAATAACTTCAAAGTTAAAGGGAAGAAAAAAAAAAAAAGTTCAGCATACTGAGATAAAGACACAATTTATGACAAATTCATAAATTGCAGCCAGCAACTGACTATGTAAAAAAACCACATAAAATGGCCATGCAGAGAAGGAATCTCAGGAAGGTTAATGTGGAATATCCACCTACTGCCATTGTATAATCCAGTTTAATTTCAGTTTTTACAAGATATTCCTCCCTTGCACTCCTTTGCAGAATAGTTAATCTTAGAAAAAAATTATATAGCACTACTTTGTAGAGGAGAGCATGAAGAAAAAGGTAGGCAGAAAGGCTTCTTAACTAAAAGTGGTTTTTGTCCCGAAATTGTAAGTGCCTGTACATTGCACACATTGTACTCAGTAGAAGTTAAGGTGCCTGATGCCTTTACAGGAACAGGTTGCCCAGGGAGGTGGTTGATGCCTCCTCCGTGGAAACATTCAAGGTCAAGTCAGACACGGTTCTGAGCAACCTGCTCTAGTTGCAGATATCCCTGCTCGCTTCAGGGGGACTGGACTTGGTGACCTTTAAAGGTCCCTTCCAACCCAAAACATTCTAAGATTCTATTAAATTTGTCTAGCACTAATTCTTAAGAGTTGCTGCTAAACACAAGACAAAAATGAATCAGATTTACAAAAAAATATGTTTACAGATGTTTTTAGAAAAATATAACAACGAGGGACCAAAATGTTCAGTGGGTACCTCTTTACTTTTTAAATCAGATGTTTAATTTCCTTTTTAATTCAATGGGCACAGGTCATTTACCACTAGAAAACAAATTTATAAAAGAAAGGTTGTCAGAGTAAATTAACCCACTTATCTCCAGCGTTCAAATACTGAATGATATTTCAAAAATCATTTGCGAGAGAGAGAAATAGATCACAATGTACAAATGAATAGTGTGAGTCCCTGCCCAAGAAAATGTATCTTATGAGCAGAAAAAGAAAAAAGGGTAAAAAATGCATTTTTAGAGAACTCAGAAACAGATTTGCAAGTACATTTAAAAAATTCTACATATATTTTAGGAAGAATTTAGGTGCCAATGTTCAGAACAGCAAAACTGACATTTTTTTTCTGTCATCTAACCTGCAGTTGCCATTAACCTCTATCCTTACCTAGAGTTTCTTCCTCTGATGTTCAGATCATTTCCAACCTTCACAGTACCAAACACCGTATCAGATGCACTATATGGACATTCTTCCACAGGCAACGCCCACACAGTCTGGCAAAGCATTCTTGTGGCCCCTGGACTAAAGCCCTGATGCCTAAGATACCCTTTTTCAGGAGGTTTGCTCTGCTAACCAAGAGAGATGGCATTTACTATGCTACCAAAAAATGTTATACCCTCTGTGTGCACTGGCACAGGTAGTTTACAGGAACCACACAAAACCACAGATGAAACTCAAAGAGTAAATTTATTTTCCTTCCCTCACCAACCAAGGGATCCCTGAAGCAGCACATGGGCAAAGCCCCTGTACTGGGTTTGGGTGAGCTGGAGTTAATGTTCCCCAGAGCAGCTCTTATGGTGCTATGGACTGGGAGGCAGATAAGATGCCAGTGTTGTGGCTGCTGCTGAGCAGCATTTGCACAGCACCGAGACTGGCTTTCCAACATCTCCCCCTCCCGCCCCCCTCCAAGTGGGATGGGGTGGGCAAGGTCTTGGGAGAGGACACAGTCAAGACAGCTGACCCAAACTGACCAAAGAGATATTCCACACTGCGTGACGTCAGCTCAAGTATAAAAAGGAGGAGAGAGGAGAAGGGGGTTGGGGTCATTCATTGGTGAAGACGCTTGTCCTCCGAGCAACCGCTACGCGTACCAGAGCCCTGCTTCCCGGGAGAGGCCAGACACCGCCTGCTGATGGGAAGTAGAGAATAAGATCTTGTTCTGCTTCGCTTCGTGCGCGGCTTGCTTTTTGTTCTTTGCTTTTCTTTTTGCTCCTGTTAAACTGCCTTTATCGTACCCTACAGGCTCTTCCCATCTTATTCTCTTCCCCCTCCTCGTCATTCTGAGTAAGTGGGGCGGGAGTGATAGAGCAACTTGGTGGGTACCTGGTGCTCAGCCAAGGTCAAATCCACCACAGCCCCACAAGTGGGGACGCAGGCACCATGATGCAGGATCACCAAACCTGCTGGTTTGGTCTATATAAAAGGGATTCATGCAGGTGTACTTTGGTACTGTGCTTTGACCTTTCCTACAGCAGGTCAAGAATCTCTAGTATGTTCAATAGGGCGCCTCTAAGTCTATCACAGGCTCATGTTGTCACATTCTACTTGTCCAACACACAAAGCTAAACAGTGATATGCGTGTTTTTCAACAGCCTAGCTGCAAGTCACTTAAGAGTGGTTATAATCCTCTTTGTCAAACCTCTTATTTGCCCACACTTCACACAAGCCCACATGCTTTTCTATAAAGTGGATTAAGTAAGAGAAATAAGGAACACTGCTCTCTGACTATCATCCTCTTCCTGGGAGGTGAATCTTGGCAGATCACCACTTTCTGATAACTGCTCTCAACGCTGCGTCTATCTGTACTTGAAAGAAAGAAGAAAAACTTTCCACTTATCACAAGAACTGTTTTAAGACTGTGAATCCTTCAGGAAAATATCAACAGATACCACACCTTTCTACTTACAGCCATAAGTTGTCAAAAGCATCAATTTCTTAACTATGGTTAATCTTTATCTCAGGATGCTCTTTCCAAACACAATGGGACTTAATATTACTTCAGAGCACCCAAGAGCTGCCCAGTTCAGTTCTGTGCTGCAATGTCAGTTTACTTCTAGTCAATCATTATGTTTTAGAAAATTAAATCAGTGAAACAGTCTTGGTAGGAAGAATTAAAAACAAAAGGCTGCTTTATAAAAAAAAAAAATAAGAAGACTTGACAGTCATAGTTCTGTCAGGAAAAACAGCAGAAATTAATTTATTATTTTTAAAAATTTATGAACTGTATCTGCTTTTTTCTGCTTACAACTTACATGAGATGGGGGAAGAAAAGAAAGGGGGGAAAAACTAGGTTTTCTACTAGTAATCTAGAACTGTTTGTAGTAACATAATCAGAGCTACAAAACCCTTAAATACTGTATCAGCATCAGTTTTGACTTTATGATTTTTTTTTACTTTTTTTTTTTACATTGATTTAGTCAACATAGAGACTGTGACATTGCTATTAATTGTTCTTCCTTTACAAGCATGGAGGCAAACTAACTCAAATGTACTTTCTGTCTCATTTATATTGTTCAGTTATTCATTTGCTCGGTAAGAAAATCACGTTTAGTTGTATTTGGATTTTTTGGGGGGTTTGTTTTTTTTGTTTTGGCTGAGTTTTTTTTCTCTTTGAAACTTCCTTATTTCTGTACGTATTAATGTAGCTTCTCATTTTGCTCCTTTTTTTTCACACAGAAGAAAGGGAGAGTTCATCACACATTACACTTCAATATGAGCTATGTTTCATGTAAAAAATCTTTCAGCTGGATCCAGTCACACCAGCTTGCTCAAATATTTGAAATGCTCTAGCAAAGCAAGCCAAAGAACTTGGTAATTAGACACCCCATGGAATGTTAGTAGTTCTCATGGCCTTATAAATAATAAGAATAATAAAACTGTTAAGTAGATCTGTCTCTGTTGCAAAAGATACCATAGGGAGCATTGAAAGAGATCTTCTGCAATGGAAAAAAAAAAAAATTAAAGAAAAGAAAAAAAGAGAGTCCTACAGAAATTATTCTCCCTTGCTGTGAAATCAAGGAATTTTGCTGAATAGCTCACTGCTTCTTGCAGGGAAGAAAAATTAGCAGCAATCTGTCAGGCACAACCTGGTATTGGATGATAAAGAAAATTAAAGACTGACATTACAGTTCTATCTGTCTTTCAAAGGGAAAATAAAAAGACATGGCTTGAGTGCTTTGATTTAAAACCCAGGGTATTCAAAAAACAGGAAAACATTTATCCAGTGAGTCAAATAATGTCAGATTAAGCAGCCTCCCACACCAAAACTACAGGTTTTCATGATGAAACTTAATTGATCCCATCTATAACGGGGAGTCAATGATAGGAATTTTACTGGGTAACACTGGTCCCCTGTATTCATATTTCTGGTTTTGATAATGTACCCAGGGGTGCTTTTGAACTTCCATAGTGACACAAGTACTGGGGCACCATGGGCACTGTCAGCTCCGAAGCCAGGAGCACCAGAGTCTCCTCTGCATCCATCAGGGCAGGGCCTGGCAGTCAGGACTCATCCCACTGCCCTAACCAGGAGCAGGGGAGCTGGGAGGCACTGGGACAGGCCCAGCCTCAGCCACTGGGTACCTCCCTATGGACAGGGACAGTCTGAGGCCAGGCTGGGACACGGGTCTGCATGTGGGCCTGGCTTGGTGGGTCCCATGGTGGGGCAGGGCAGGGATGTGGGGAGCTGGAGACTGGCCCTGCTGTGGAGTCACTGAGGCTGGTGGCGCCTGACATGGGGCCCTGGGCCATGGCAAATGTCGGCGGAGCCCTGGGGGAGGTTTAACAGGGACCAGGTGGTGCTCTTGGGGTGATGATAGGGAGTAAGTGCATCAGTCTACTTGGATTTTGAGAACTTCTAAAGTGCCTGAAGTGCTGTGGTCCACAGTGAATCTGACTTATACTTCAACATAGAAGATCAAAAACTCTAGATGTACAGGAAATTATATTTGGAGATACAGTTAAAGCAAAGAGGATCACGCACTTTGGGAAACTTAATATATAAAAGCAAAAGATTTCAACACGATAGCAGGAAATGCAGGTTTTCAGAATCTGAAAGAAGCCATAGAGAAGCTGGTGATGCTTGGAAAAGTCCTGTAATGTCATGCAAATGTTTGTAGCTCCTGTAGAAATGCTAATATCTTGTAAGAATAAAACTGCATCTTAAATGAAAATGCTACCTAATAATATGCCTTTTCAAAGACAAGGAAATAGTTTTGTTGTTAATGCATATAAAGCTATAAAGATGGAAGTCATTTACTGTGTGGGATCAGCACCGTCAAGCTCTCAGTTCCCAGATGTGGTCTGAACAGGAACGTGAGCTTCAAACAAAACCATTTATTGTATTTTACATTTTCATCCTCCACTAGGACAAGTCTTCTATTCTCTGTATGCATGAAATTTTGTAAGGAAACCATAAGGATTCAGCATAACAATGCAGTTATTTTATGTTCAGAGAAGTTACTTACTGTGATTATATTACTGAGGTCCTTCCCTCATGTACACCACTCCGGCTGAGGAACAAATGCCGATAAAGCTCAACATAGCATATACGATAATTCAGATTTAATGTGTTGGGTGTACGACTGAAGGTCAATAGCTGCAGCAGTATATAGTCATAAATTATTAATTAATAAAATCACATTTGGGAGAATCTTATTGTATGGCATAGCACCGGGAACATGGAAATAAAATGGCCTTTATTAGCATAAATTAGAATAACCACATTTCTTACAAGTAAATGGATAATTCTGACCTTTTAAAACATCTATGAGAGCACAGTAAAGCATTTTCCGTTCTAAATTATGGTGACATGACTCTGGATTAACTTCAGAGATACCCTGATGGAGCAGCATAGTGCTCAGTATAATTTCTACACCCTGAGCAATTTGTGAGAGAAAACAAAGAGCAGGAAATGAGCAAAATATTCTAAACTGTCTGAAGTAATTGCTGCCTACATACTGCTTGGCATGTTGGATCCTTCTCTAGTACTCTAATGAAGTGAAAAGTAAAATGATATCTTATATTATTATACATATATGATGATTAAAACTCTTTGACTTGTGTAAATAGTTTCGATTCAGTAGTTTCAATTCAATAGTTCCAATTTATTTCAGGATTTCCTGTGCACCATATTGAGAATATATAACTGAATCATATATTCCATTATAACAATGATGGAAGAATATTATATCTAGGGAAACTAAAGGCTTTGGGCCTCCACAAAGATACAGAAAAAGTTTTGCAACTATGAGTTTATAAAAAAAAGATATTTTAATCAAAATATTAAACATAAAAGTAGTTCCAAAACTAGTGATGTCTACACCTTTGGAAACTGCTTATGATGACAGTGCAGTCTGACAGTTACTGCTAATAAGGAATACTTGGTGAGTTTTCTCCAAGTATTTTCTAGAAGGAAAAGGACTTTTTTCTCCTTTAATTGCAACTCTACTGTACAGCGTGGATTTTGACTTTTTGTGTCATCTTTAAAAAACTAAATATACGACATTCGTATCTGAACAAGATATCAGTAGAAAAACAATAACAAATTATTGTCTACATGCACTTTTTTATAAGAGATATGAAAGCTACCTACTGACATTTGAAAAATCATATAAATCTAGTAAAATAAAAAAGTTTCTTCTTTGACCTTCATAATAAAAAAGAGATCAACCAAAATTCTAGTAGATACAGTGTTGTTTTCTGATTATTTAATTCACTTGATTTTCTCAAGTTTCTGTGTGAAAGGTCAACCATTGTTTAATGCTCCACCTCCACTGGAACTATTATAAAATGAATGACCTGCCTTATATTAATTCTGTATATCCACTAATGATTTATTTCAGAATAAATCACACGAACTTTCCCTTTTCTGCACAAGCACAATTAAAAGCTATGATCACATTTAGACTTTTTTAATCTTCTTCCATCAGACAGACTTGTTCTTCATTTTGAATACTTCTGCAATTCTTTTCTCTATTAACTTCTGCTGTCTTCTCTAAATTATTTTCACTATTTCATAATTCCCGTGTCTTTATGTACCACTTGCAGCATTAAATGACAATTATATACTCTTCGTATTACCTGTTCTATATCTGTCTTTCATGATTTTCACAGTAATCTGCTTTTCAGGAGTACTCATATCCTTGCACAGTTCTTCTTGAGCTAATCTGTTGTAATTTTATGTTGATTTAAGGTTTTAAGAGGCCTTGAAAAAAACCTTGTGAGAAATCCACCAGAAAGTCATTCTTTGTTTGAAAGAATGTGTCTTAACAGTCTTTGCTGGCTTCCTCTAAAGAGGCTTTCTTCTGTTTGACACAGTGTTGCTATCACTCAGGTTCTCATCACAAAATGTTTTCAAGATACAGCACTCCACTCAATCAAGCCAAATAACCCATGTTCATGCCTTCATCACAAGCTATTGATTTCTGTTTATTCCAGACTTCCTTCTCATGTCCTGCATTCTATCTGGTTAGCAAAGATGCATCAGGTACTCTGGTCATCAAGGTATTTTTTTTTAATCTCATATTTCTTGATTTTCCAACTGTGCTGTAATAAAATACTTAAAATATAGCAGGCAAACCCTACTATAACACAGTTCTTCTGCATGCACTTACCACTACTTTTGCTCTGTTTGATCAATAACAGGGTTTGCTTGCCTTCCTATTTTAAGTATTTTATTCCAACACAGTTGGAGGAAGGTTTTGGAAAATAACTCCCAGGTTTTTCAGAGGTTTTGATGAGTTACTAGGTAAATGCAAGTCCATTGCTCTGCACAATATACCAAATAGTCCTGTCAATTAGGGGCTAACTATTTTTATTTTCATTCCAGTGACGAGAAGCAAACATATTTTGTAGAACTTGGTGGTAACTACATTCATAAATTCTTTTCACTATTACAATTGAACAAATATTTACAATTTACACTATGGCAAACAGGTAAAGAATCAATATATTGCTATCCTTCGCTACAATGTCAGAAATGACTACACCAGCCATATTACTTCATAACCAGCTCTCAGAAAAATATGTGTTTAAAGCCATGTCCATGGCATAAGAGCATACACAGGAATTATTCACCAGGGCTAATCTGCCCTTGTTCTGAGTTCTCTGTAGTTCTGTACAGATAAGCAGCAGTATTTTATCTCTGAGACATGAATGATGACATGCTGTTTTCTGCAGTATGGAAACAGAATTTACTCTAAGAAAAAAAACAACTGCTCTGCCAGTGATTAAAACCCTGTGTACATACTCAGAGAGGTAACGGGCTCAGTTCAGTAAGCCTCTTAAGCTCACTCCTTCTGCAGAATCCTGGATTTTTTTCCCTGCTACCCACTGCAGTTATGCATTGCTCTGCTTTGAAATATTAAGACCCTCAGCAAGGCAGATAGGACTATTTGAAAACTGAATGAAGACAACTCCCTATTTTGAAGATAAAGCAGAGTTAACAGCACTGAAAACTGACATCAGCACCATCAAAAGCAAAACACTCCACATTTTCCTGAAGGTCCATCTAAACAGTTCCTCTGTCTCAAGAGTGACTGTATCTTCTTGTGAAACAGTATAAATAGGAACCTAATATAAATGTAGGATTTCCATTCTTTATTAAGTCAACTATTTCTCCATCTAATCCAGTGAATATCAAACTCTTTTAGCTTTTGAGCCAAGCAGCATTGAAAGTTAAGTATCTCCTAACCTTCCAAAGCTCTTTGGATCCAGTCATATTGCGACATTAATTGTTATACCATGAATGAGAATTGCACAGTAATTTCTTAGAAAAAAAAGAAAGATATTCTGCAGATAATATTTACAGATACTAGGTATGACAGCATGCAGAGAGCTGACAGGGTCTGCCTGTGATTCCGTGAATGTCGTGACATTTTGCCAGTCCAGCAAGTAACAGACTTGAATCAGGAGATGAAATCAGTCCCCAAGAAGCACAACCCACTGTGTCAAACTAGTTATTTTAAATAACTTCATGACTTTTGCATTATGCCAGCCATTCCTTGTCATGCTATTGGATTCCTAATGCAATAGGAGAGAGGCTATTTAACTTGGTAATAAAATGTTTGAATACAGAATCTACAAAAGTTATGCGTAGCAGAAACCATACAGAAGTTAATGGGCCAAATTTAGTACTGGCTTAATTCCACTCAAAACACTGGAGATAAGCCAGGTCTTAGTCTCAGTTAATTACTTTTGTATTGTGCTAGTAAATCTCTGTCAGACACAAGACTAGGTATAATTTATTCTATTGAAAACAACTAATGGCATTCCCTGCTGAGTGCACTACTGCTTATTTTCTCAGACAGTGAGAGTATATTGGAAGTGCTTTTCACCCATGTACATGGTGGCAAAGTGAATAGCTGGTGAGTTTGAAAAGGGTATTGTTTGTTAACTGTGGAGTATGACAAATAATAACTGTAGTCACATTGATTCTGTGAAAAACAGAACTGAGATCACTATTTTGTTAATAAAGTTAAAAAACCCAACAACACAATAAAACCAACCACCTTTAGAGAAATGGCCTCTAACTTTGTACCAAATATGGCCAGTTTATAAAGAATTCATGATCACAAGCTCAACTTTTCTTGTTGCAAATAGTGATACATCACAGGAGCAATTAGCATTAAGTTAACTTACTAATTAAGAAATGGCAGTTGCTAAGGAGCAAAACTCCTCCTTAATTATTTAATAAACAAGCCAGAAAACATTTCAAGTGGACTACATACTTAGTGAACAATCGTCTTTTGTGGCAAGAGCTCTCTAGACTCAACAGAGGATAAAAAAAACTTTCTTCTCTATTTTGCTGGAGGAAAAAACATGATCCATTTCTGCCCAACTGAATTTTCAAATTTTTCTTCTCTGGACAAGCTATTCCAGTGTTTCACTTTGGTATAACCATCTTGGCTGTTTCTAATCACCTCCCTATCTTCTATATGTTTTGAGATGTCTTCTGGGAGGATCTGTTCCCTGATGTTACTGGGTACAGAGGTGAGTCTGACTGGTCAGCAGTTTCCAGGATTCTCCTCATTAACCTTTTTAAAAATGGGAAGCATTGATCTTTTCCGTTGTCAGTGATATGATGTGTTCAGTTACTAGCATTTTATCATAGATAATAAAATCGTGAAAAAGTTTTTACATAGGAAAGGAATTCACATGCAGTGTCCTCTTTATTAGCATGTCCACGGGCAATGTCACCATAAATGCATTCAAACATGCTCATAAACAAAGCTACTTTTTCACTTCACAGAACAAAACAATTATGTTGGCAAGAATTTCAACCAATGACCCTTCTCTGTGTGAAGAGGCAGTTCTGCTTTTTTTTCAGGACTGCCACTCTGAATCTGCTCATTAATGTTGCTTTCATATATTCAATTACTAATTCAGCTCCACATCATTTCATCTACTCTTTGAAATACAGTTTAGTGGAATTTTTACTAAGATATATTTGCTTTTGAAAAAACTTATTTTCATTTTCGTTTAACCTATTCAATAAGAAATTACATTTAAGTTGCAAGCGCATTTCATGGAAGATGCAGCTCCCATCAAGCATCAGATAGGACAACATTAAATTACAGACAAAATATGACACAGTGGTTGTAGGTATGCAGACCATTATCATCCTGGATGTCCTTGATAAAGACATTTTCAAAGGCATGAAACTGGTCAATCTTTTTTTTAATCAGACCTCTTGCACACTAACTCAGCTTTATTTCAGGTAACTGAAAAGCCACTCATTTTAATTTTATTGCACATAATCAGCTTCATTACTTAAGGGAACAGCCTCTTGTGACACTCTGCGTTTTCTTTGAACTGCAGCATTACACATAGATGATCCTGGAGGTCCTTTCCAATCATAGTGATTCTATGAGTCTATCTGCTGTTGCAGGAAAAGTGTGAATCAAGACACTTTTTAAAAGGAATTCTTACTCAATGGACACACTTGGCTATACCATCCCTCTCCCATCCATCAGTGACCCTCTGCGGTGTGGCACAAATTATTTCCCAGCTTCTGCCCATCCTAAACATATTTGCAGATACAACTTTCTTGGGAGTTCCCTTGCATGATGCTTTGTTTAGATTCTTTCCTTTCCTTAAGAAAAAAACCACCCTAAATTTGTGAGGAGGCAGCATCACACAATACATCACCACACCTTCAGCATCATGTGTCTTGGAAAAAACAAGAAAAGGGTTTATTCAGGAAGACAATGTTGGGATCTGTAATTGTAAGACTAGAGCGAAAGACATAAAGATAAAGAATAGTCTAATTATATTTAATAAATAGATAGTTATGGAGGTACTCATCTTTTTCTGGTCGGAAATTCAAAGATGTCATCTACAGTCAAGGGTTCATGGTGACATGTAAATCCTGCCATGGTTTGTGAACCTAGATAATAAACATGTCACTTTCCAGACTGGGTGGTCCTGTTCATAGGACTATTCATGGTCTTATTCAGGTTCTCCCTCAGGGAAATTTTTACTGTCCCTCTTTATTCCTATCACAGCCATTTGCTTCCCATCCATCACAAATATAGGCACGGTGTTACATGCGTTTCTTGCTTCTTTTGTGCCAATGAATTTAGGCTTGGAATACAGATACATTTGCAGTATATCAAAGTAGTTTTCTGTCCTCACATACACCTAAAAGAGACTGAACTCTCCCAAAAGTCTATGAACAGCTCCATCGGCTGAAGTTTTTCCCAAGGACAATTCAGAGCAGGAGCAGAGGTGATATTATCAACACTCTTACTTTTTTGAGAATAAAAGGAGTTGCACACTTTACAGAGTCATCTGCAAATCAAAGTCTAAAACTAAACAATTTGAACTCTCATTTCTCTCAGGGTGTTTTTCTTTCTGACAGTTGAGATCTGAAAATAAGCATTAAGCAAAACAAAGAAAAAACCCTTCACACAAACTCATGTTACTGACAGGATCATTCTGACACATGTCTGAATGACCTTTATCATGGTATACCTGATATTCAGTAACAACTTCAGAAACTACCTGTGAGAATACAGTAAATGAAAGGGTAGGCTCATTTCTCTCCACCACAACTTAAATGAATCTAAGATCAATAAAGACTGCAGGTCATTTCATTCACATTTTTCTCAATGATGAGCTATAAAGGCAAGTAAACTACTAAGTATAAAGATTGTTGTCCTCTTAATATATATATAAATTCTTGAAATGCACATTGCAAGAAGGCACATGACTTTGGATGCATTTAGTAAACACACATGATCAATATAATCTTAGGTTTTCTGTTGAAAATTAGCACTTGTTTGCACATCAACCAACCAGGTTTTTACCCACAGAGTGGCCACTCCTCACACCTGAACCACTCACAACCAGTTGGGGCAACTACCACTACATAATAAACAACCTCCCTGATTGTCAACTTAGAGACACACACAGCTATGAGAATTCCTGTAACTTGCACATCATTTGTGGTCTGTCCTACAAGAAAGAATGGATAATCTGGGAAAACAAGAAAGCTGAGGTGAGGAGTATTTATAGCTATCTACCAGAGCATTTCAACATGTTTCTTTTCCAGTTCACAAAATAAAACAGAACTTAATAAAATGAGAGCCTGTTTTATGATCCAAATAAATTCATAGACTGAGTCACTACTGAATTTATTCAGTGTTGTTTTGTTAATTATTTAATTCATATACTGTCATTTTTTTTAAATGCAAAAATCGTTCTCTGCTCAGAGGCAAGTGCACAGGGTGGTTTCAACATGTCAGCTGGTATATTTGTTTAGACACTGCATGTGCTAATCCATAGCAGCATCAGTCAGAATCAGCACTGCTCCAGAAAAAAAAAAATCTGTTAGCACATTAATGAGGAAATCAATTTTATCTATGGAAACATATAGCTATGTGTTTTGTTATTGGGTTGTTGGTTTTTTTGTTTGTTTTGTTGGTTGGTTGTTGTGTTTTTTTCAATACACTACATAGCTTTTTTTTGTGACAGATTCCATTGAACAACTCCTGAATTCTCTAATTTTTTTTTAGGAGTACTCTAAAAAGAGAACAGCTCTGAAAGAGCTCTCCATTTTACAGAGGGACCATTCAGCTTCATTGGTAGAGTTCTGAAAGTTGAGTTTGCCAGTTCAATTTAATGACAATAGAAGACACTGTAACTTTTTAACATCCAGCTGGATAAAGCCTTAGAGCAACCTGGTCCAAGCTCACCAGCTCTGAGCAGCAGGTTGGACTGTCTAACCTCAAATTCCCTTTCAGTGTATCTTTTTCAGTTATTATTTGGTTCCAAATGTTTAAAAATTCATCCTTTCCTAACCTTGAAAATTTTAAGTCTTCCAACAAATTACACTTCCTAGTAATTCCAAAATTTTAATTATTAGATGTTCTCAAGCTATACTTATTTGATATAGAGCAATAAAAATAAAGAAAAAATAATTTAAAAAAAGAGAAGATGTAGTTGATTCTCATTTACTTGGACAGCCTAATTTAGACTAATTTAGTTCAATTTAGAACAATAGTGTGAACATTCTATCATTATCCTTTGAACCTAGAATAGCTTATCTTCCTGTCAGGGCACTTCTCCTGACCTTTCAGCACAGTCTTGTGTTTAATGAGTTAAACACATGAACTGCTCTGGTTCCTCACACTCCAAAAGCTTTTAATTGATGAAAAGCACCTGAAGTGTTAAGTTTAACAGTTCCAGAGAAACTGTAAAAGATTTATTGCTCTTTTTTTACCCCTTTATGGAATAATCGATCACATTTGCATGAAGTCTGCTGCTTATTCACGAGTTTTCGTTCTAAACACTTTTGCACCAAAAAGACAGGATATTTCAAAGTAGTTGTCTTTGTGAAGAGCTGCATTCTGGTTTTAATAGTGTGATATGATCTCATGGGTAGTCTAGAAAAAAAAAAGAGAAGAAAAGTATGTGATGCACAAAAGGAAGGCACAAAAGGACAAAAAATAATGAACCAGGACCAGGCTTCTTATCAACTGACACGATCTAGGTGTAGGTTGCTTCATGATTCATGGTACTGGCTCCAAAGGGAATGGTCTCAGTAACTCACCAGGTGCCTATTACTGAGTCCTTGGAAGGGTTTGAGTTACAGTAGCAGGGTATCGAGGCACCACCAATGTGTTCAAAGTTGTCTTCTTCCAGTAAGTGGGTGACAGCCGCACAATCCTGCTGCCCTGCCTATAGCCCCTCTAAGGATGTACAGAACATCTGAATTTTGCAGCCTTTGGGTATATTTTATACCGATATATTTCTATGTCCTTTTACCAAGAAAAAAGCAAAATACATTAAATATGTAAAATTATGTATAGAATATTCCTCTATCTCCCTCAAAGACAGAAAATTCTTTACTACAAGTAACCCTTTCTTTACAGAGGCCTATGGATGCTTCTGGCTCATCCTTATTGCCAAGATAATGACATTGTAAAACCAATAGTGCATTTGGTGAGGAGTCACATTTCACCACACTCTCCAAGTTCCACATATTCCTATCAACACCTATGTATTTATAAAGCTACAATATGCTTATGAATCTCCTGAATTAACATTACAGCCATTCACTATTCAGTTACATCTCTAAGCTAAATTTTTTTTTCAACTTTGCTAAAATGTATTACATGGATTTCATATTAAATCTCATCTCTTTGTTAGTTACCATTTCAATTCTCAGTATTAATTCTCCTAGTGAGTAGATTATCTCAAAGAAAAACTCCAGAGAAAGTAAGCAGCAAACTCTTCATCTTAAATCTAAACTGGTGCTCATTGACTAACCATCCAATTTATCTTCACTAGTACAACCAGTTATTTTTTCTTGAATTTAGAATGTTGTTGATTTAAATAAAGGTTAATATAGCTGATGCTGTAAAACAATTCAGTGCACAGTATACCATGCTGTTCACAGCAATTTATGAATGTATATTAAGTTTTAGTTTCTTCATTAGCTTCTCATTATTGTTTACTAATAGTTCCCAAACTCGTTATTCCCTATGTCATTGTTACAACTTAGTAATTGCTCTAGGTTTCTCTAAATATAATTCAATGAAGGTCTTTAGTTTACTTCAACATTCTGAATAAGAAATTCTGTTTCTACTGTGATACTCTGGTAGTAATCATTATTCTGGTAATAATTTCCAGGATTGTCTCTGGTGATACTATGTACCAGACTCATCAGTGCCCTGCTAGTATCAGTTTTCTTTTCTCTAGTCAACAAGTAACCATCAAACAAATCAAAATATTTCCCAGACTGCTATTTTTGTTTTAATAAATAATTCTAAGGTGCCTTTGAAAAAAAGGTTGGTCACCAGAACATGTGCATTTTCCTTATTCATCCAGAGAAACAGCATTAGATATTAGTTTGAACTATACTGTTAACAATTAATTTTGTACTCATATGTTGCAGTTCATTAGCAGGACTTCCTGAATCCCCATAACTGTCGAAAACATCATGTTATATGCTTGTTTAAATGTAAATCTTTGGCAATTAAGTGGATTTTGAAAAAAAAAAATACTTTCTACAGGACAACTACAATGATTTATAAAGGAACAGACTTTTTTTTCTCTTGGGCTGAAATAAATACCAGGAGATGTTTACTGTTTCTTTGGTAACCAAATCTGGGTTTAGATGACTAGCGTGGGTAATATTTTATGTGTGAGGCAAGTCTCAGAGCTGGCAGTTGGAAGAGCTATTCCTCACTATCAGGACAAAGGGAAGGTAGAAGTTATTTTAAAAATTACTACGAAATTAAAGGCACCATCATTTTAGACAGTCCTTTGACTAATAGTTGACTTATTAATAGTTTATACTTATTAAAGTGTTTCCTGGGGAACAATATTGATTTTATTCATTTTCAGAAACAAGGTTACTAGAGATGCAGGCAGTCAAGGGGAGAGTCTAGCTAGCCATTCTCTGTTCTCATTAACTCTCCAGCTATGTGAGATTCACATTCATCACATCATACAAAAACGAGGGTCAAACCTGTCTTCCCAATTACAGGGCATTTTAAAGGTTTTAAAAAAATGTGCCAGCAGTTTTATGCCCAAGGAAACAGAGCTGAGAATATGAGTTGACCTGTATGTCCTCACCTAAATTGTTGACAATAATTTTGACAGTAATTTTGAGCCTGTTTTTTTTTTTCAGCTTTCCTCAGAAAATCATTCACCTATGATAAAAATGACGACAAGGTATTACAGGCAGAGTTGATGAAACAGTAAAACATTGTCTCACAGCAAGATGACTGCAGCAGAAGTCTCCCAGAAATTTCATTATTATACAAGAATCATGTACTATCAGAGAAAAAAGAAATACTGCTTTCTCCAAATACCTTCTTCCTCACCAAAACACAAAAATCCACTTTCTTCCTTTATATTAAGAACAACAAATTAAACCTTATTTCTGATCTGAAGCACACAAATCTGAATCACCACTGAGTCAGCGCCACTAACTTCAATGGAAGTACTCTAAAATTCTGTTACAAATTACGTTAGCTCCTTGCTCTCTGACAATAGAATGGGTTATTTAAAATCAATTGGAAAACTTGTGCCTCATTGAAATCATTTTTAAAAGCAGAGTAAGTGAAATATGTGGTCACAGCGCTCTGGTCTTTTTCAGATAGAGGACTAATTTCTAATCGTTATATATGAAGATCAAGATTTTGACAATGATAGTTCAATACAACAGGTGAAGATACATTTGCTATGGCAGAAAATCTTCAGAAGCCACAAGATGTATTCTGTATCTGCAAAAAGTGAAGAAAATGACTATAAAATCCATAGTTATTGTAAGGATATATGTCTATGGATGTCTTGTACTGAAGAGCTCAGAGCTGGATATGGTACTCCAGATGTGGCTTTATCAGTGATGAGTAGAGGGGAAGGATCACCTCCCTCATCCTGCTGGCTAAAGTCCTCCTAACCTAGCCTAGGATAAAATTAACTGTAAAATAAAAAGTCAAACAAAAGTTTCCCTTGACTATTTTATATACATTTATATTAAAATATTCTCATAAAGAATCATCTTTATTTTCTGCTTTCAAAAACAAAATTGCATAAATCTTTCTAGGTAAAACCTGTTCATTCTCTTTCAATTCAGTAGACCAGAAGAGGATAATTTGGTGTTAATCCAGGCAACAATTTTGAGATAAACAAAGATCAAAGAATGGCATTTTCTATATTTTCTTTTGTGAAAATTTGTTACATAACATGGACATTAACATTCACACTTCAAGAATAGCTAGAATTGCAGAACACATTTTGTTGTTTAGTACCTAGAGAAGAATAAACATGATCTGCTGAGATATTTTTTCATTAACAAAAGGGCTGAGTTCTCCTTGATCCTTTAGATCTCTGGTACTCCAATGTATTACACCTGGATCCATCAGATCAGACAATATTAGGATTACTGAAGAATTTGGGACAGTCTTGTGTAAAAAAAATACCAATTTTTTAAATCTTTCCCACTTCTGAGGTCACAGTTCATGAAATTCCTCCTCCTCTCCAAGAACAAAGAAGGAGACTGAAAAAAATGTGCAGTCAAAACACATGTAAACAAGTGTTAGCAACATCTATGGTATTTATGATAAACTGCATAACAAAATCTGACTGGCTAGAAGTAATGTCTTTTTGTTTTATCCCTTCACTGTTGCCACCTTTACAGATTTTAGCAGCTTGTATTATTAAGAATACATTTTTCTCTTCAGTTAATTTAACTCGAAGTAACAGTAACACACACCTCCTCCTCCTCCCAAGATGCATATTCAGGCTAACGCTACAATTGCTAATAGAATAACGGAAGACTGAGGTGTCTTGGCAATAGTTCAAGCCTATCAACTCAATGAGAGAAAATCAGATTCAAAAAAGCTGGCCAGGGGGAGATAATGTCCTTAGCGTTGAGCACAGTGTAAGAACCCCACCAAGAAAAAACCCCAAGTCATATGCAAACACACAACCACGCTAAACACACCACCAGAAATGAAGTAAAACCCAAAATCCTAATGATCCTGATAATTAATAAAAGGCAGTAAATAACATTGCTATAATAAGATTAAGAATTTAATGGAATTTTACCAATGGCTGCCCGTGAGTTGCCTGAAGGCTCCCTGCCCTGCTTCGAAACAAAAGTGTGCAGCAGTTTTACTTTTCTCAATACACTCAAGGAACAGAAAATATAAATGTAGGCTACATCTGGCAGTTACCACAAAATATTTTTGCTATCATATACAAAGCATTTATTCACATTAATTTCACTTTTTCTTACCTTTTATGCATAAAACAAAATTTGCTTTCAATAAGAGCTGAAAGGAACATTTCATCTGAAAACCAGCAACAAGTCCTATTATATAAATCTGCAATGATGTCTTATGGGCCTGGTATTTTATCACATCATAATGAAATTGTTTTCTATTTTGCAGTAGTAGAAAGCATCATGAAAGTCATTGCAAATAACATTCTTCAAGGCTACATATTAGAAAAAAGGAAATAACACTTTCTTTTACATCACTGATGTTTTCAGAGGCAAGTAAAATCCATGTACAGCAAAAAAATGCTTGTGGAAAAAAGAAAAAATAATTTAAAGAAAAAATGTTACTTTCTTTTCACCTAACCATCCTTATGACATTTATAGCTCTTCTATAAGCTTTACCTCATTATCTAAAGTACCTAATATCCTACTATGTTCCAGAATTCAACATACATATATATATTTTAAAGCATTTTCTTCTTTCAGGCTTGAATTGATTTAGGTTTACTTTTTTCCTTCCGCCCCCACCCTTTTTCTTTTTTCCCCCCTTAGTAAATGCACAGAATGAGAGTTCTCAAGGAAATCCCAGTATTCTGAAACAACCTCTTTGGTATCTTCTACAGCTTAAGGTGTGTTGGCGTATTACAGGAAGCCTAAAGAAAAGACATACTTCTTCATGTCTAAGTCTCCCAAATAGTAGGTTACATAGTGTGGAACAAACCTTGATACTGGATTGTCTGTCCTGCAATGTATAATCTTTTTTTTTTATTCAAAGAAAAAGCATAAACCTAAGAATTTACAAAACAGACACCTAAGGGGCACATCGTTTCAACTCTCCTAGCAGGAAAAATCTATCATTACAGTTTTCTGACTGGAAAGTGAAAAAAGTATGTCTTGTAACAATGTAGTTAGGCACAGTCTGTTGGAATTAATTCTCCCTGAGATGCTGTAGCTATAACTTTGTTACTAGAAGCTTTTGTGAAAAAAAAAAAAGGTGGCGAAATACCAGCACAGTTAATTTACAACATGTGAAACTTCCCTGGAACAGAGAAATCCTCAAATGACCTGTAAAATCATCAGGAGTGGACTCCCTAATCCTCTTCTGACAGTCGAGGATTTGACGCATAAACTGTAAGAATTCTGGCAAATGACATTGCTTCTACAATATTTGGTTCTATTTGAAAAATATGACTAAGGTTAAGTCTCACCTGATGGTGTTGTTTGCCTCCTTTGCCTCTTCCATTTCCATGGAAACTGAAGAGTCACACACAAAGGTAAAATATGGTGGAATTTGCACAAAGGAATTTTCTTCCTCATTACATCAGCTAGTGAGTGCCCTCTATCCTGGAACCTGTTTACATAATTCAGGATAATTAATTTAACCTATCAGCCCTACCTTTGGTTCATTTGATGTTAAACTAAAGCCCTGCCCTTTGAATACAAACACTACAAGTGTACTGTCTGAATATAGTCTTTCGTCTATTTGCTTTCTGTATTTTTGTGTATAATGAATTTTTAGAAGCATAACCATCATAATCTATGTTACCATAAAAGGACAAGGAAGCACTTTAATAATATAGCTCATAAAAAGGAAAGTATTCTGCAGGAGTTGCGAAACGGACGCTACACAGCCCAATATGATCAAAGTAGATGACCCTTTATTATGCTAACAGCCATGCTTACATACTATGCAAACTAAGCCACACGTCATTACAACTAACATCATTGGCAGATAGTGCTAAGCCACGCGCCGTTACAAATAACTTCATTGGCAGGTAGTAGGTGCTCACGCGCTTCTACCTAACATTTGATTAGCTAGTTATCCTCGATCACGCAGTGCTCGCATCCTCTTCTGTATCTAGCCTTGAGGTCATCTTTTGTCTCCAGCTGCTTGCTCAGGTGCCAGCTTCCTCTCCTACAGTCACGTAGCTGTTCTTAAAGGCACCCCGTCAGGCATCTTGTTCATGGAAGGGGTTATAGCTAGGATTGCTCAAGTGGTCATTTTCTGTCAAGTATGACTCCACAATATTACTGCTTTCTGTTCAATTCTACTTTTTAAAGTGGCAGATGTTTGGAGGATAATTCCTGTAGTATTTTGGGGTCCAAATATCAACTAAAATTTACATATCTCATTTCCATCTTTTACATAACTGCTTCTCCCAGGAGACCTGTCCCCAACAGCTGAGGCTGGCCTCACACTTAGGGAGATGTGACATGAAGTTTGAGACATCCCATCCATTAACACCTTGCAGAAGTGCATTCAGTACACCCACAGGCAAAGGAAAAATTACATCCTTTGAGATCTTGTTTGTTCCTGTACTTAAAATCATTTCCAAAGGGAATGTAAAAGCCAGTGCATATGACACACATGTAATTCTGGACAGAGCTTGCATATGAATTACAACTGAGTCAACACCACCGTATGTCCAAAAAGTCCTTTCTGATCTTGCTTGAAATGCAAGAGATTCAGAGAAAGCATGCAACATCAGGAGACAAATACAACAAAGCAAAGGACTCTTCACTGAAATAAAAAATGAAGTTAAAAAGAGGTGCTTGATACTAAGCCTTCAGATCTAAATT
Source organism: Baryphthengus martii (assembly GCA_013396935.1). NCBI lineage: Eukaryota > Metazoa > Chordata > Aves > Coraciiformes > Momotidae > Baryphthengus > Baryphthengus martii. The sequence goes on from VWZK01004347.1 coordinate 54,137, forward strand.
CAATTTGTTCCTTATCAAGCATCTAGTCATTGACTGACTTTCTGCCCCAACCCTCAGTCTAGCTTGATACTCTATAATGATCAGGAAAGCTTTTGCTATGATGAGATATTTTGGCTCAGCTTTCCCAAAGAGAAAAACCAAAAACCAAAAAAGCAACCCCAGAACTGATATGAACCAATTAAAACTACGTCCAGCTGGTAGCTTTGCTTTAGAACAGCTTATTCCAAAGACAACCATAATACAGTCAACTAGCTGTGGATATGTTTAGGTATAATTATTTATCAAAAATGGTGACTTCTGATTTGTGTGAACTAACCATTGTTTTTTGGCAAACATTAAATTATTTCAGTCTAGGAGTGAAGTTGCCTGATTAAAACAAGGCCCATAACCTCCTACTACAAATCTGTATCCTAACTCCAACCGAAAGCCACTGAATAATCAGTGGACCTAACAAAGTCTCTTAAATAAAACCCAAAGAAAGAAAGAAAACCAAACCAAACCCCCCAAACACCTAAGCTTTGCTATATAGTGTACTGAAAAATAAGTAACTTATGTCTTTGGAATAAGGGTATGGATTTTTCAAATAATTTTTTTTCTCCACATTAATCAGAATCTTACTAAGAGGTGACAAACAGTGTGAAACTTCAACGCGTGCGATTTAAGATTTTTCTTCTGTTTGCTTTTGAGGTATTTCTCAGAGATGAATTATCAGTAATTGCTTCATATGAATATATACAGAGTGAAACTTAATTAGTAATTTAAATGTTCCAATTTGGTGTACATTTTGAATCCAAATTAAAATTAATGGCTGCAATTAATTCAGACTTATTAGTCACCAGCTTCCCCATTCCAGCTGCTGATATTTTCAAGGAAACGCATCAGTATTTGGTGAATCCATGTAAAATCCCATAAAGGGTTGCTATCAGCTGTTTCTTTGTCAGGAAGATAAAACCTCTATCTGCTTTACAGTTGCCTTTATGAGAGATCTACCAATCACAAAAGCTGTCAGATCAACTCCTTGATGTGAAAAAAGCTTCCATTAGTCCTAAGATACACACAGAGCTGCTCAAATACTCGTGTTTATTAAATTAATCTTTCTTATTAATGGGAAGAAATACAAACTCAAATTTATTTGTACCTGTTTCTCAAGAGGAATAATTCACATGAATAGAAGTTACAGCTATATTTTTGAGAGCACAGGAACTTACAATAGGTAAGAGTCTCCCTCATTTTGTTCTTATTCCAAGAGGCAATTTAGTCAGAGCTTTTGCAGATTTTTAAGCTGTGCATTCTAGCACAAAATTAACCAAAAGGTGAAATTCTTCCTTGTCTGAGGAACCAATTCATTCAATATCCATTACATTTTTACATGTGATGATTACACTATATTCATTTAAAAACTGAACTCAGAGAACAGAAAACTCACCTGAAACCAGTCTTACACAACACCCTTAGCACTGATACCCCACGCCCAGTGTTCCAGTCAATGACATCTTTCCCAAATGAACATTAAATCTACACTCAAGTTCTCAAGTTCACTTGGCAGTGAGACATATTTAGATTGTACTGAGCAACACACTAAAATCTTGTAAATAGCCAACTAAAGCTATTTCTTGCCACCGTAGGATATTATTGCATACTACGTAAAACCTAATAAAAAGTTCCAATGTTAAAAATAACTGTTATCCAGGCCACTGCCAAAAATACCTGTCTTTAGCTTCTAAAATGGCCTACACAAAACAAATGACTTCAGGTTAAAATTAGAGAATTAAAATTCCTTCCACTATCATTTATATTAATGTTTATCTTTTATTATATTATATCAATAGCAAAATTGGAAGTTTTATGAAGTTTGTAGTGATTTGGTAATAATGCTTTGAATTTCTGATAGACTAAAGTTTTAAGCTGGTTCATATAACTCCAATATACAGTTTAGCAATGTTGTACACTAACTGAATGAAAATATTGCTCAAACTACTGAAAAAACTTTGTTTTCCTTCTAAATGATGATTAAGACCAACTTCCCAGTATTACAATTTTCAGCAGAGTTCCACTCTGAATATTTATGGAAACAGCAGGAATATCATCCCTGTTTAGTCAGTCTGAAGTTCAGTGATAGAATATACAGTAATCGGGAGCAGGTAAACATCAGTAGAAAAGTCTTACTAGCACAAGATGAACTTTTTTTGCAATAGCTTTGTCACAACGAAAGAAAGAAAATTTCTGTGCAAGTATTAGGTTTTGCACATATAAGAATATTTTAAAACATAAGAGAATGAAGTCTTGGCTATTGATAAGTATCAGAAAAAAGAATACAAGATGACTGTTTACGAAAAGCTCGCTTTTCCTTTCTCATTGAGTTCTTCATACATTAAGATTATTAAAAGCAAACACAACTATATTTTACAGTTTCCACATTTATGAAAATACACTTGCTACATACACTGTGGTATAAATTGTATCTCAAAAAGAGAATAGTAATTTATGCAGAGAAGGAATAAAACCAGAATATGAGCTATGCAGAGTTCTACTGGCTAGTCAGTATAAAATAATTTCAAGTAATAAAATTGGAAAATTAGATTTTCATTTATTCATAACTGTTTGGGTGCTTGTTTTTGTAGATGCTGAGCTTAAGACAGAGTAAAATATCTTACCATTGAAAGGGCAAGATGCTTATTTTTTTTCTGGAAATCAGACAAAGCAACATGAAGACAAAAAGAAATTGAGATTCCCAGGGCTGCGACTCATTTATGAAATAAATGCAATCCAGAACACAGATTTCTTAAGAAAATTAATTAGGAAGTAGTTAACCTGTAAATTCTATTGTTATTTAAGAGAAGAGCTATTGCTAATTGTTTGTTCAATGCACAAGCACAACAATGGACATGTCAGTCTTGACCCAGAACTGATACTGACCCAAACTTTAGATTTTTGGTTAAAAGAACACGCTTTTTGTGCAGCTGCACACCCATGTGACAAGACTGATATGTGCTATTGTACAAACAATCACACATTTGTAATAATAAATGGAAATGCATAGCTCTCCTAACTTACCCTGTAGGTTAACAGGAAGTTCTTCACATAATTATTAGTATTAAAAACATTTCTGTCCCATTGGTACATTACAATGGATGACTTATTATTTAGATGCATCTGGAGAAGGGGGTCATCCTGGGCAGATTATCTTTAGAGCTTGTTAGTCACCTCTTGTACTTTATTCATTTGTACTCCCAATCCTGTGTTACTTTGAGGTGTTCCTGTGTGGTAACATTGGCTCACGAACAGCAAATGAATATTGAGAGTGACCATACAGAGATATTTTTCATACCACAACCGTGATGATGACATCTTTTCATGTAACATCAAGGAAAAGACATTGTCTGGACTTTTCAGATTTGGGGAATGGAAGACTTTGAAAGAGAAAGTCAGGAGGAGAGAAAAGAAAGAAATATATGTTGACAGACACACCTGTTGAAATGAATGCAGCCACTTTAAAAATAGAGTCTAAATATTTGTTATGCTGTTACTTTGCAAAACCGTAAAACAAATGTTTGTCATACTCAGTAAATTAAATAAGGGTCCAGAGACCCTACTGTAAGAAGCAGCTATCTCCATGTGCAATGTAATTTTATACACTGAAGTTTTATGTCTTTTGACTGCAACAGGGACACTTAATATCAACCCCACTAATGCACTTCAGCAGAAATGTCATAGCTGGCAAAGCAGCACTTTAATAAAGAACCACTGACACAGAAGCAAGATGCTAACTCAGCATTTAAATATTTAATCACATTTTTTAAAAAGTTCTAAGAAACAATTAAGAGTCCAAGGAAGAAATTAGGAAAATGTTATTTCATCTGTGATAATTCAGTTTTTCTAAATTGAAAATAGCATGCTAACACTGTCCAGTTTAGATTACAGCTTATTTGCACATAAATTCAATTGGGAGGGGGGAGGTGGTGATTTTCGTAACATTAGTAAACAGGAAACATTGACAATTTAACAAAATGCACTAGAAGAAGAATGTGAGAAAACAGAAATTAATGATCAGATTTCTCCAATTTCATATTTAATATTGTTTCAACTTTAGACTAGCCTGTTTGGTTAGATTAGTTCTGCAAAAATCACAGTGAAATTACAAGGAGCTCCCCAGACTATTTTTATATAAATGTCTGCCCTCCAAATCTTGCTCTTTATTAACCAAATATAAAGCAACAATTTACAAAGTGCATGGGTTCATTTTTATAGTGAGTACACTTGTAGCTTTGTACATGAAACTGGACAAGATCTTTAGGTACTGTGAAGAAGGCACGCTCTGGAATGTTCCCCTACTCTTGGAATTTTAACTGTAAGAGCTTCTGAGGAAAGGAAAGGAAAAAAGGGAGAGGTAAATGGGATAAGATTATCCTTCTAGCTACACATCTTAAAGAACACTCATTAAAAAATGTTTTTTCTTCAAAAGAGGGCCCATGTAGACACAGCTATAGATAACTTCAGGCACTTCTGGTAGCATCCTTGGTTAAGTATCTCAATGTCTCCTAATCGAGTAAGAGCTGCTAACACTGCTTCATAGAAGGCTTTGTATGTCTAAATAAAGATGTAGTGCTCAGTGAAGGTTATATTGTGTCACAATCGCTACACATCACTACTACAGAATTTGTCAGTTATTAAATAGAATACAGTTTGGTTATTGTCAGTTTGATAAAAAGTTTATGCACAGCTTGAGATCCTCTGGAAGAAACACCTCAAGGAAACCGCAGAATCCTGAACCCTCCCACAACACACAAATAACTTGTCTGAGATGTCCAAACGAAAAAAGTCATTCTAACACTCCTAACACCAGGGTTGTGTAGGTCAGTCTACTGCTATTAAATATTATAGTGACAGAGCTGTGCTGGGGCTAGGAATTGCTGAGTAGCAACTGAAAGCAGCAGAAGTTGGCTAAGGTCTCTGGGTAGGTTAGATCAGGGAGTAAAGGTTGAATTCAGCTTCTTAGTTCTCTCATTTGCCCCTAACTAGGAGGTCATAGACTCATAGAATCACTATGGTTGGAAAGGACCTCCAGGATCATCTAGTCCAACCTTCATCCCAGCATCCCTAACCACTAGACCAGAGCCTCAAGTGCTATACCTACTTGTTTTTTAAACACCTCCAGGGATGGTGACTCCACCACCTCCCTGAGCAGCCTGTTCCAGTGCCTAACCACTCTCAGGAAAGAATTTTTTCCTAATACCCAATCTAAACCTCCCCTGGCACATCTTGAGGCCATTTCCTCTCATCCTATCATTAGGAATTTGGGAAAATGAAACCAGCACCAGCCTCACTACAGCCTCCTTATAGGTAGTTGTAGAGAGCAAGGAGGTCTC
>VWZK01004350.1:0-19895 GCA_013396935.1 Baryphthengus martii
CTGAAGTTAGCAGCATGTTTTTGCAGGCAATGTCTGTTTCTAGCAGTGATAACACTCAAAGTTGAGATTCGTGTCAAGACCAAGGTCTCTGCTAAACCATTTGTACCACTTTGAAGGTAAAAGGCCACACCTGCAGGGAGGAGCAGCCAGGACAGGTGACCCTGAACTGACCTACGAGATATTCCACCCCATATACATCATATCGAGTATAAAGCTGAGGCTTCACATGGGTCATGCTCTCTTCATCATTGGCCAACATCTGTTATGTAAGTAATTTTAATTACTTCCTGATACAACTAAGCGTACCCATCCTGAGCTTCCTCATAGCTCCTGTGAACTACAGAAGAACCTTCTAGGGTTTTTTAACAGAACTTTTAATTTTTATGATGTTTTTCAAGAGTTTATGAAGGCACACTCTTTTCCACAGGTTTTTTATTCAAACATGAATCACAGTGACAAAGCAAGGCAGAAGTACGTGTTTTTATTACAGTGGTATGAAGTTTACAGATGTATGCCATCCTAGTACCATCTTCTGATACAGCCCTTTCTAGGCTCTTCTGAAGCCCGGACTTTCTGCCATCTAAGACCTATGCCAAGAGTTTATTTTGAATTAAGGGCCGGGAGGAACAAGTTTGAAAGAGTACAGAACAGAACAGATGTCTGTGCTAGGGAATAAGAAACCTTTTGCCATAGATACCCTATTGACTGGTAACATGGCTTAGCGTGCTCTTAAGTTATGGTGGAGGATACATCATGTTTAATTACATGTTATGTAATTATTAAGTTTTTGGTGGACTAAAAGCGCATTTGTAAGACACTTAAAGTTTTATCAAGCAAAATAAAAGTGTGATATAGAGAAAGTGATATGGAGTTTATTGCTTGGCTGATTGCAATATTTCAACAAGTGCAAAATACATTTAACAAAACGCTAGTGCTCACAAGCAATCATTGTCTCACAACAAATTCAAGTTTTCTTGTTTACTGTTAAATTAAGCAGTGAACAGCTGCTGGCTAAGATGCGTATAGGTCTGCAGTCATGTGTTCTTAGTGAGTCATTCTAATTTGCTTACCTTTGTCTTATCTAAAATAAGTATCTCACCTAGTCATTGCTATATATGACATTCATGTGTTTAATATACCATTTCTTCAGTGAATTTCTTTCTAGAAGATACATTATCATGGCCTCTTAGCAATGAATATTCTTAAATTGTTGTATTTGTCATTTGAAAGGTAAATGCCTGTAACTCTTTTTCAAATGGTAAAAATTGTGCTTCTGAACTGTATTCAGGAGCACACCATCTGCTTAAGCATCAAGTTTCAGTAAAAATTTAGGATTTCATAGAAATGTGGTAGTTACACAGTACTTTATAATGTAAATACAATGTGAGCCAAAATGATAGATACACTGGAAGAACATTATGTTCTGTTAGTAGGGAATAAGAACAGAAAAAAAATGTATCTCAATCACCAGACTGGTTTCCCCTCTGATTGTTCCTGGTCTGACTGGCTGCAGTTTGCCCTGGGCTTGGACATCACTACTTTTGGGTGGAATCATGTGATTTTTGCTTTCTCCAGACTGAGGAAGAGTCAGCCACAGTTCCCTGTCAGTTGACTCTTAAGTACTTCTGCAGGCCAGTCTTGGTTTGTTTGACTGAAGAGCTTTGTGCTCGGGCATTGGTGGCAATCAAGATCAGTAAGAAACAACCGTCTGTTATTTTTTATTTAGGGCACATCAGGGAAAACAGATCATTATCCTATAAGCCGTTTTTATTCCTACATAGGTTTACCATTCTCTGAATTACATAATCGTAGAAGAGTTCTGATTGGAAGAGACCTTTAAGATCATTGAGTCCAACAGTTAAACTGGCACTACTAGGTCACCACTAAACTATGTCCTTAAACACCACATTTACATGTCTTTTAAATGCCTCTGGGGATGGTGGCTCCACCACTGCCCCGGGCAGCCTGTTCCAATGCTTGACAACCAATTTAGAAATTTTTCCTAATGACCATTCTAAACTTCTGCTGGCCCATCTTGAGGCCATTTCCTCTTCTACTGCTTGCTACATGGGACACCAGACCAACTCCCACCTTGCTACAGCCTCCTTTCAGAAGAGAGAGAACAATAAAGTCTCCTCTCAACCTTCTTTTCTGCAGGCTAATCAACCCAAATTCCCTCAGCTACTCCTCATAAAACTTGTTCTCTAGACCCTTCACCAGCTTCATCGCCCTTCTTTGGGCACGTTCCAGAACCTCAATGTCTTTCTTGTAGTGAGGGGCCCAAAACTGAACCCCAGTATTCAAGTTGCAACTTCACCAGTGCCAAGTACCGGGGGATGATCACTTCCTTAGTACTGCTGGCCACACTGTTCCTGATACAAGCCAGGATGCTGTTGCCTTCTTGGCCACCTGGGCACGCTGCTGGCTCATATTTAGCCAGCAGTTGCTCAACACTTGCAGGTAATTTCTGCAGGGCAGCTTTCTGGCCACTCTTCCTCAAACCCATAGTGTTGCAAGATGCTATTGTGACCCAGGTGCAGGACCAGCACTTGGCCCTGTCCAGCCTCCTACCGCTGGCCTTAGCCCGTTGATCCAGCCTGTCCAGGCTCCTCTGTAGAGCTCCTTGAGGGGAGGATCTTCAAATCCTCTATGTAATGTGACTTGTNTCTGTGCTAGGGAATAAGAAACCTTTTGCCATAGATACCCTATTGACTGGTAACATGGCTTAGCGTGCTCTTAAGTTATGGTGGAGGATACATCATGTTTAATTACATGTTATGTAATTATTAAGTTTTTGGTGGACTAAAAGCGCATTTGTAAGACACTTAAAGTTTTATCAAGCAAAATAAAAGTGTGATATAGAGAAAGTGATATGGAGTTTATTGCTTGGCTGATTGCAATATTTCAACAAGTGCAAAATACATTTAACAAAACGCTAGTGCTCACAAGCAATCATTGTCTCACAACAAATTCAAGTTTTCTTGTTTACTGTTAAATTAAGCAGTGAACAGCTGCTGGCTAAGATGCGTATAGGTCTGCAGTCATGTGTTCTTAGTGAGTCATTCTAATTTGCTTACCTTTGTCTTATCTAAAATAAGTATCTCACCTAGTCATTGCTATATATGACATTCATGTGTTTAATATACCATTTCTTCAGTGAATTTCTTTCTAGAAGATACATTATCATGGCCTCTTAGCAATGAATATTCTTAAATTGTTGTATTTGTCATTTGAAAGGTAAATGCCTGTAACTCTTTTTCAAATGGTAAAAATTGTGCTTCTGAACTGTATTCAGGAGCACACCATCTGCTTAAGCATCAAGTTTCAGTAAAAATTTAGGATTTCATAGAAATGTGGTAGTTACACAGTACTTTATAATGTAAATACAATGTGAGCCAAAATGATAGATACACTGGAAGAACATTATGTTCTGTTAGTAGGGAATAAGAACAGAAAAAAAATGTATCTCAATCACCAGACTGGTTTCCCCTCTGATTGTTCCTGGTCTGACTGGCTGCAGTTTGCCCTGGGCTTGGACATCACTACTTTTGGGTGGAATCATGTGATTTTTGCTTTCTCCAGACTGAGGAAGAGTCAGCCACAGTTCCCTGTCAGTTGACTCTTAAGTACTTCTGCAGGCCAGTCTTGGTTTGTTTGACTGAAGAGCTTTGTGCTCGGGCATTGGTGGCAATCAAGATCAGTAAGAAACAACCGTCTGTTATTTTTTATTTAGGGCACATCAGGGAAAACAGATCATTATCCTATAAGCCGTTTTTATTCCTACATAGGTTTACCATTCTCTGAATTACATAATCGTAGAAGAGTTCTGATTGGAAGAGACCTTTAAGATCATTGAGTCCAACAGTTAAACTGGCACTACTAGGTCACCACTAAACTATGTCCTTAAACACCACATTTACATGTCTTTTAAATGCCTCTGGGGATGGTGGCTCCACCACTGCCCCGGGCAGCCTGTTCCAATGCTTGACAACCAATTTAGAAATTTTTCCTAATGACCATTCTAAACTTCTGCTGGCCCATCTTGAGGCCATTTCCTCTTCTACTGCTTGCTACATGGGACACCAGACCAACTCCCACCTTGCTACAGCCTCCTTTCAGAAGAGAGAGAACAATAAAGTCTCCTCTCAACCTTCTTTTCTGCAGGCTAATCAACCCAAATTCCCTCAGCTACTCCTCATAAAACTTGTTCTCTAGACCCTTCACCAGCTTCATCGCCCTTCTTTGGGCACGTTCCAGAACCTCAATGTCTTTCTTGTAGTGAGGGGCCCAAAACTGAACCCCAGTATTCAAGTTGCAACTTCACCAGTGCCAAGTACCGGGGGATGATCACTTCCTTAGTACTGCTGGCCACACTGTTCCTGATACAAGCCAGGATGCTGTTGCCTTCTTGGCCACCTGGGCACGCTGCTGGCTCATATTTAGCCAGCAGTTGCTCAACACTTGCAGGTAATTTCTGCAGGGCAGCTTTCTGGCCACTCTTCCTCAAACCCATAGTGTTGCAAGATGCTATTGTGACCCAGGTGCAGGACCAGCACTTGGCCCTGTCCAGCCTCCTACCGCTGGCCTTAGCCCGTTGATCCAGCCTGTCCAGGCTCCTCTGTAGAGCTCCTTGAGGGGAGGATCTTCAAATCCTCTATGTAATGTGACTTGTTGACTGACAAAGTTCTGTGAAGGTGCATGTTGGTGTTGGGAGATGCTTACCATGCAGTTTTGTAGTTTTACTTTGTAAGGTAGCTAAAATTGCTTTTTATGGTTTGGGTTTTTTAGGCATGCTAGATGGAATATTTTTTTAATTAAAAAGGTCAGGATTCAAACTTAACTTGCTTCAATTCTCTGGTACAAATGGTAATAATATATGTTTTGCAGGCCATTTGACCTTACAGTTGGGTATGAAAGCAGGTTTAGCTGAAATCTGTCCCTGAAATTCCAAACTTGAAATCCTGAAAAGTACCCCTAGGGCAGAATGCATCCAAACTTTTAGTGGCTTTTAAACTTCTGTTTCTATGGATAAGCAGCAGAATTCTAGCCTTTAGACAATTTAATAGCTGAGCACCTTGCTTGTACTTCAGAAGAACTGGGGTTAAGAAACTTAATGTTCATCTGAAGCAGTCAATGCTTTATACCTGCCATGTAGTAAGAAGATTCAATCTCATACTCACTTTGGGATGGTCTTCGTTTTGTGGATACATTATACCACTTCTCTTGGTAGCCCTTGTAATGCTCATTCAGAAAATGGGAGAATTGTTCTTAAGGTTTCCAAGATTCAGAGTCTGTGTCTCGTATTTCTCTTAGCAGTCTTTCCATCACCAAAATGGGGATATTACACCTTATTCCTGAAGCAGACCTAACAATTGAACAAGTCATCTTTTGAGTGACTGGGAGCATGGCTATGAGGTGTGATGTTCCCCTACCTGGTTTAACCATAATGGATTTAGAAGATTTTTGTCCAGGAACTGAGAAGAAGGTAAGGAGTCAACACTTGTGACATCCCTTGCTTAAATTATTTTACTGCAACCAAAAGGTACTCTGTCTATCAAATACAGTCAAGCAAGAAGCCTGTTTCTGCTCTTATGCTCTCTATCACGCTGGTGTAGCTAGGCCCCACAAAGCAGAACTCAACAGCTGTTCATCTCTTTCTGAGAGGAATGTGGGTAGCATAGCATCTGTTGAGTCTAACTTCACCCACGTTTTGCTTTACACTAAGAAGTTACCTATAGTTTCCACTACTTCATGAATATTTGTGGAAGCAAAGTTCTTCTAGAAATCTGTTTTGCTAACTACATGGCCCAGCAAAAAGGAGGCAGCCATCAGCAGAAAACATACAGTGAAACTCATGCAGGTTTTATTGTCTGTTTCAATGGACCCCATAAATGATATAGAATGGCCAACCACAGAGGGGGGGAACAAAAGAAGTAATAAACCCACTCATGGCAGGTGACACAACAGAAAAAAAGGCAAACTGGGCCAAAAATAAAATAACATAAGGAGATATCAACCATGCCCTGCATCCCAACATAGCCATGCACAAACCAATTCAACAAATACCAGAAAGATATATTACCCAATCCATTATCCTTAACTCCACAAAACTTCTCACAAACCCCTCCTACAGCAGCTCCCAACAGCAGCAGCAGCTCCCTACAGCAGCTCCCAACAAGGAGCTCGATTGGCCTTTTATCTGCACCCTCTAATCACCACCTAAATGACAGCTGTTTCTCATCATTTCAGAGTGTGCTTGGCCTGGTCTTCCCTCCTGGATGGCCCTCTTCCAACCGAGGGGGTTATCCCTCACATCAAGGTCTGGCATGGCATGTGTCCCCACCACTCAACGCCTACTGGGTTGCAGCCCGCAGCAGAGCTAAAAGATCTTCTTGGTGGCAAACACAGAGGCCACCCCAGTCTTGCCCTTGATTACAACAGGAGGCACCTGGGCAGTCTTAGCCCCGTTTACCTGGTTGGGAAATTCATCCAGGTGTCAAGTTCACTTCAGGGCTCAAGGTTCAGACCCCAGCATTTCAAAATCATGTGCAGTCATTTTTTGTAAAAGCTTCGTTCAAACAGGGGAGAGGCATGTAGAGAAAATGACCTTATAGAAGACTGGGAGATTGAGCTGAAAAAATCCTCTTTCATGAGCAATAGCACCTTTTACTTACAGTGCGTCCCATGGCAGCTTCTCAAAGATTTTTATGTTTTTCACAGATGAGGAAACTGAGGTAACAGAATAGGCAATTTACTTGGGTTAAATTGTAAGACAGCTCTCCTGTGCAAGTGTCATTTATATGGGATGTGCGTTTTCCCTTAGTAAGTTCCAAATGCTGTTTTGTTAACATATTCAGTGGGAGAATGGATCATGCAGAGCTCCCTCAGAATTTTGGACACAGTGTTACTCAGATCCATTTATAGACAAGTAGGAAAAATCAACCCAAATAAGCACAGTTTGCTTGGAAAATGTTTATCATGCTACTGATGTGCAGGCAGAGAATATCCTTTTTATACAGTTAACTGTGCTTAGAGATTCATCTGTAGAGTTAAAAAGCAAAAGAAGTCCATGACATACAGATTGCTAGCACATTATTTTTACCCTCCTGAACTTATGAAGCTCTTAACAGAGAAAGAGATGTTGCTAATTGTGTTTCAGTCTTCAATCTTAAGAGATTCCAAGTTGAGAAAGACAGGGAAGTGCTCTTACTAATTACTGATTCTTTTTTAAAAAATTGAGCTTTTGCATTTTGATAATGTTGTCATGATCACCTAGATACCTGCACATTTGCTGTTTCAATTAAGCTGTGTAGACTCAGCACCAGGTAGGATCACTCTAATGAAAATTTTATTTAAAGACTGTTGTGAGCATGATAAAATCTATTTCCAGAGTAATGGAGCAGAGACATAAGGATAAAAGCGGGGGTGTGATTATCTCACAGCTACTTACATCTGTATTAGTCAAAATCCCTGGTAAACTATCCAAATGAACTTGTTCGCTTCTAGATAAACAGACCCTGCATGTAAGTGAAGAGCTTGTATTAAGAATGTCAGTCTGCTAATTAAACTCTGCATTAGTTTTCACGTTTACTTAATTTAATGACTTGGTGAATATAATCCTTGTATTTTGCAAGAAGGAAGTATGCTTTGTGAAGCTCCAAATCCGTGACAGACTCAGAACAGTGAATGGCTCTTGACATCCATGTTTCTCCATATTCGGTTTAAAAAAAGAAAGTCTGCAAGTACTTGACTTTATATTTGATTATTCATGTATCATCCAAACAGAAGCAATGAATCATCTCCAACTGTCATGAGCCTTTATGATACTTATAGCTTAAGAAGAAATTTCCATCTTAAAACTTTCTAAAAATAACCAAAAACTGACAAAAGGACCTCTGTCTCTTTTGTTTTGTTTTTACCATTACGATTGTCAATTGTATCAGTGAATATGGAATTAACTGAAAGGTGGCACTGAGAACTCATTAAGAAATCAGTCTTGTGGAAACTGAGCATGACTAACGTTGCCCCTTAAGAGCTTGCTTTATGCCAGTTGAATGTGCCAATGGTAGACCATGGTCATAGGAGTTACTTTATGATGGAGACACAATGCTATGTAATTAAAAATTGTGTCTAGGTTTCTTCAGATGACCAAACAGTATCAGCACTTGTCAGCAGAAACTAACTTCTTTTTAATTTCTTTTCAAAGAGACTGAATATTTCAAAACAAATTGGTCAAGTAACTTTAGCACATGATGTATCACAGGTGAGTGTAATGTGTAGCTAGTTATGCAAACAGCCTTCAAAATTATTCTGTTTCTTTGGGAGCTGTTTTTAGGAGGAGGCTGCATCAATTTCATTTCAAGGAAAAATTAACATACATATCTTCTGCAAAACATTGGGGACTAGTAGATGGTGCTTTTTTGCCTCCTCTCCTGCTGTATGTTCTTAGAAGTGCTCATTTTTCTTCTAGTACACTGTATTTTGTTAATGTTACTCAAGAATAAAAAATTCCTTTATGTGGGAAATGTTGAAAGTGTGTTTCATCTCATCCTTTAAATGTAAATGAACAGGTATGGAAAAAGTATCTGCTATTGTCCTGTATATGCATCTTTGTATGTATCATATGATTAAGAATTGCATTTCTATTCTGTTGAATTTTTTCATGATTATAGAACAGAGGACTGCACTACTTTGTACATTATTTTATGAATTAATTGTATTTGGAGTTCCAACTCACATTACTGCTGGCTACTGTGATGGATGGCATATTTCCATATGGAGCCACTAAAGAAGAACAACTAAAGAGCAAGTGACTTCATAATTGGCCATTAATCCTTCAGGGAGGAGATTATGACCTCAGATATCCTTTTCTTCTAGATGAGTGTGACATCCTTGGAACCTAAATCACATCAACTTAAGTATAAGGTTCTTCTGCAGCCACAAGGCACAATGCCCTGGACCTGCAGACTGCAAGACGGCTTACATGGGAGGCCAGGAAACATTTTACCATCTATTTCAAATGGCTGATTATGTGAAAATTTAGCTGAATAGTAGTGAGCATCCTTGAAGCTGACTCTGGATTTAAATGTGGAGGACAGGAGTTTGCCTGAGTTGCAGGTTGCTAGACCCTGACTGCGAGCTGCTGCCCCACGTCGCTGTAGGGTGGGACTTTTCCTTTGATGAGGAAAGGCACAATGGCCAAGAGTATCTCTTTCTGAGACAGTTTACCTAAGTTGTATTCTTTGGCATTTCTCATGGAAAATATCACAGTAGTGTGAAAATGCACGCTTCATGGAATAAGTGCAGGCCTGCTCACAACTGTACAGAAAGAATGGCAGGTATGAACTGGCATATTTTTGTACTTAGTAGTTAAATCTGGAAAGAAGAGCTATTTTGTTGGTGATGCTGCCACTTCAGGACTTTAATGGCTAATTAAGACCCAAACTCCTCATATTCTTATATGATGCTATGTGCCTGGGTTAGTTTTTGGTTCTCAAAGATGTGGGTTTCGCTTTTAATGCTTTGTTCATGCTTATACTGCTAGTATCCTGAGAATCCTGATTTCGCTATGGTGCTATGTTCTTACCAGCTTTAAGAACCAGCTAAGTTTTTAATGCTGCAGTAGGACATGTTGGATAAGACCTGGTACCTCATCATATAGCACCTTACAGCAGCACCAGGCCAGATGCTCTAACATGGCTTTGTAACGCAGACACTCTCACTAGAACCAGGTGAAGTTGCATAGTTGCATTGCAAATGCCAAGAGTAACTGCAGTAAAAGCAAGTTCAAAGACAAGAAGTCTGAGTTCCTATCTCAGTATTCCCATGAATTGTCTGGACCTAGTTTCCCTGTTGTCTTCTTTCTACTGGAATCTATCATTCACTTTGTGCTGTATGTTCTTACGAGTAATGCTTAAATTCACTTTTATGCACTTTCACTAGAATCAATGGGTTTTTTGCAGTGCTGTGAGTAGCAAATGCCAAATGATCATTCAAGATAGTGGCTATCTGAAGTTCCTTCCCTTAAAAATCCATCATGGGAGTCAGGTGAGTGTTACGCTCTTTAGAACATGTTACAGTTAATATAGGTCTCTGAAGGTTAAAGGCATTGTCTTGAACTTTAGCTGAAAGAATATGGAACTGATGCAGATCTTGAAAGTAGGTGTCCAGTAGTTTACTGTAACATACTCAATTTTTACACAGGCATCTCAGTAAAAACCTGCAATATTCTTTTTTTATTAAGTGGTGCCTTTTTTCAGTAACAGGTGGTATACACAACTATGTAAATCTGGTTTGTGAACTTCTCTATTTGCCAGGAGCATATAGGTGTAAGGCATTTTCCCACTTGGCCAGAAAATGAGTGTATTTTTTTTTTCTCTGGAGATTAGTGGGTGTTACCTGGTGAGGGTGCTGTTGAAATTGTGCAGAGCATTAGGGGTCAAAATCAGCTTTGCTTTTTACCCTTTGCTTCCCTCCAAAATCAGAAGTGGCAGTTGAAGTTAGCCTGTAGGTTTGTTGTTTGCTATTAGTATCAAGAGCACTTACAAGGTTAGCTTTTATTAAAGCTAATCAGGGTGAAGCTAGAAGTGCTTAACGTTTTGCCCTTTTGACATACTCAGCAACTGCATTATCCTGATAAGAAATGAAAATTTGCAATCAGTACCATTCGTTGATACAAGATGCGAGAAGTCTGAAACCACTGAAGAAAGAGAGCCTTACAGCACCTTTATTCAACATGTCTCTGAATGTGTGCTATGGGGCATTGTCCCCTAAATAAAAAATCATAAGATGAGAAAGGAAGCATTGCTACTGAATGAAACAGCACCAAGCCCCTCCAGCTTAAAAAGCAACTAATACAAACATTGTCAAAAAGCATGCCGCATCATCGGTTTTATCCTTCCATATTCAGAAGTGTAGATGACCTTTCAGCTCTTGAACTCTGTGGTTAGATAGTTCTGGTAGACCTTGCTGTAAAGTCTAACAAGTAACCTGAACTTGCTTCCAGCTGAAGATGGCTTTGCCACCAGGTAAATGCAACTGAGGTAAAATGCACCTACCACATTTTACAAAATCTTGACCCCAGGTGATACGTTTTTACCTTAAAATGTTCATGTCTTTTGAGTGTCTCTGACATTCTGCAGTGCTCCTGTTGAACATCTTCATAAAAAAGGTGGTGGTTTTATTAGCAGCCACCATATCCTTACACATGTCTAGTATTGGAGAGTTTGTGCTGCACCTCCATTAAGTAGAAATTATTCTTATAATCTTTGCTACAAATAATGCTTGATTCTTCTATTATTATTATTTTTAAGATTATTTTAAAACTGTTTTTGTAGAGCCATAGTGTTCCTGGAACACATTCTTGTTTAGGCAAAGCTTATTTTGGTTTGATTTAAATAAATGTAAATTATTTAAATAATTGTTGGTCTAAGATCACATTAAATGTTATAAGTAGTACAGCTGCTTATGGTAGACAAGCTCTTCTTTCATCTAGATAATTCATTTGATGTTAATTTGGAAAGCTCACTGTAGACACAGAATAACAGAAAGAAAGATCTTGACCTTTCATACTCAAAACCCCCCCAAAACTAACAGAGATGTTTCTGCACAGCCCTCACTCATTGTTCTGTAGGCCACATCTTCAGCAGGTAGAGAAAGGGGTAGCTTCAGCAAAGAACAACAACAAATGCAGGACAGATAGTAGCTGTCCTAACAAAAAAATGGGTTTAGGTTCTCGCCAGCTGCCAGATTTCAACTGATAGAGAAAGGATACAGCTTAATTGATTTCACTGGAAATATATTCTCTCTGAACTTTAGCTGGCAGTTGAAAGCTTGGATTCCAAAACTTCTCTTTACTGACTGTATGCCCTACCAATGTCATTAAGAAGAAGAAGCAGCATGAATTGATAGAAGAGCTGAAGGTAAATTAGGATCAAGTCCTAGGGTGAAGTAACATACCTCATTGCTGTAGTCAGTAGCAAGCTTTTACCTCCATCTTTAAAAAGTAGTAAGGACTCTAAAGTTGTCAGTTTCAACAGGGAGTAACTGACTCGTCTTGCCTTAAGTAGGTCTGAGTCCTTATGCCCAAAATAGCAGAAAATGCTCCCATTCCTTGAAGTGAAAGCAGCACAGATTTAGAAAAATAATCTCTTTTTTTTTTTTTTTTTTTAATTTTGTCATTTAGATTTTTTTCACTTAGGATTTTGTGGCTCTTAATCAAGCAAATTCATAAAGTCTTCTCATGGCTTAAAAAAAAACCCCAACAAATGTGCTTGAATGTTTAAAAAACTGTTACTACAACCAGGTCATACAGTAAGAACTGTTTTGTGTGAGAATTTTCCATTTTTTGTGCATTTATTAAAAATGGACTTTGTGTTCCATCATGCTTCAGCGATCTCTTTTTAAAGACATTAAGGAGTGCTTTTGGTAGATGTATGGAAAAGCAATCCAAGTACGTTTCTTTTTTTCTTTTATGTAGTATGATTGTAAATGGTTTAGAGGAAAAAAAGGGACCATCTTTTTACTGTGTTTGCATAGCACCATGACCAGAGATGTCTTTTTTTGTCTCTTGTGTTTTGTCATAATACTATTTTTAAACATAAAATGTTAGTCATAAAAAGTCAAGACTTTTGAAGTAGCAGGAGTCATGACAACTTTCGCTCCTGGGGGTGCAGTACAAGATTTTCACTGTGTGACTGCACAGTGTATGCTGCAGGTGACTGGATGGACTGTTAACTATATATAGTAAAAATAATCATGACTTCATTAAACACGATTTTTTTCAGCTTATATAACAAATTAGCAGCAAATAGCAATCCACAAATGTAGTTGTAAGTGCTATGCTTGTTCCGTCAAACAGTTGTGAAGAGACTGCTGTGCAAGCAAGAATTATTAAAAGGGGCATGTTTTGTGGATTTCTTTCTTTTTTTCTGTGTCCTTTTCTTCCTTTCCACTCTCATTTTCTTATTTTTTTTTGTTTGGTTTTTTTTTGTTGTATTTTCTGCTTGTGGTACACATTTCATGACTGAAACCAAGTGGCAATTTTGTGAATATTGACCTAGGTCTTAGGGTGGGGGATATGACTCACTTGAACGTGGAATTTCTGTTGCTGATCTCTTGGAAGTTGAGACTAATTGAAAATAACATGGAAACAGAAACTGATAAATTTGCTGCAATTACAATTTTAAAATGTAATGAATACTTCTTTCATATATATGGTGGTGCATATAGTAAATATTAAAGATGTTCTTTTTTCAGATGAAAGCCTATATGGTAGGTCTTGTAGTGAAAGCCATGCAGTAGCTTCTGCAGTTTTAATCGTACCTGGGAGCCAAACAAAGACCTTTCGTCCATCACAACATTTCAGCTACACCTCTGAATTTGAAAAAGAAGTCTCAGTGAAAAAATAAGCAAATTACCTATTTTTTTATCTTAATCAGGAGGTGTGCATGTTTTATAACCCCATTTGATCTTTAGCTCCTTAAATCTCACTATAATCAGTTGGAAGGATTCATGTGTCTTGTGATGTGCACCTTTCATTGCTTCAGAATTAAAATATGTTGTATATTCTAAAGGGACTTGAGGATATCTGGGGTTCACCAAGGCTATATTTAGATGAGTAGTGTTCTCTCAAGCACTTTTGGGAGTCAACAATGCAGGTAGAAAAGGCTGAGTAAAACTCTGAAGCCCCTGTCTCTACTGTAGCGGGAAAAAAATTCTTTAAGAAGGAGTTAAGCTTTGCAAAACTCCAAATGTATTTATGATCATGTATTGTCAATCTATAAATACTAGATTAAAAAATATCAGGAAATGTAATTAGCAAACATTAAAAAAAAAAAGATTTTCCACAATCTCACAGAAGAAGAACAAGAACAAAGCTAACCTGGATTTTTTGTAGAGTCATTTTGGAATTAAATAGGGAAAAAAAAAATGTATCCAGGGAACAGCACTTGAATAATTTTATAGCTTTTTAAGTCCACTTGCTCAATGAGAAACCACTTTCTGATCAAAAAAAAAGAGTATCTTATATAAACCACTTGTTTTATATGCTTTTCATATATTTGCGTTTTTGGTAGATGGGAGAGCTCCTCCTCAGTAATACACAGCTAACAGTTAACAAGTTACCACTTGTGCCTGCATCCTTAGAGGCATACACATCAAGCTGCACTGACAGCGGTGTAAAATGCAGTGAATCGACAGACCGTGGTGTCTGTAACGGAACGCAGATATTAGGCACTGGCTTTCAAAGGTCAGGAGATTAGCGTAAAAATGATCCTTTCTTGTCTAAGGATCTGATGGCACCTGATCCTGGAAGGAAACCAGGGCAAGAATCTGCTGTTACTGCTTTCTTGTGGTAGTAAAGACCTGGGTACTCCCTTGGTGACTCACAGCCCACGTGTGGTGACCCTGTCTGCCATGAGGGTGGACAGTGGGGAATTTGGCCTCGTTCCGCAGAAACAGACTTGGAGGGCAGGGGACAGGGTGGTCATGCACTGTGGGCCATGAAAATTAATGAAGATGTTTGTGCTGAGCAAAAAGCTTAAGGAATTCCAAGGGAGGAGGAAGAATCTGAGGAAGAGCAAGGTTCACCAAGGCATTTCAGATTATCTGGTGAGTGGATGGACTGGACCTGGCAGCCCATCCCCAAGGGAAGTAAGGCATTATCTGGCACTTACAATAGTGCTGCCTGACAGCTGTCAGTACCAGCTTTTCTGTAAGCCAGAAAAAGCCAGATCAAACTGGTCACTATCTAAAGGTCCCACAGGGGTAACAATCCTGCTTGTGATCTAGCATCTTCAGTGAGAGTTTACTCTTCTTTTTTGTTCACTTGTGAAAAATAAGAGATAAATCTGGCCCTGGGAGAGCTCCTTGTGATCAGCACAGATTGTACTGATACGACGCACAGGCCAGTTATGTGCTGCATATTTGTATTTCACATGTCAGTGTGAGCAAACTGACTGATGATTATAGTGGTACAGTTCTTATATTAATTATGTACTAATCCTTACTTCTTTACTGAACTTGGCCGTAATCATGTTTGCCTGTATATTTGACTTCACACCTGCATAACAGATTAGTAACTTCTGTATTTGAAGACAATCTTCTCTAAGGTGTTCCAGCAAATGTTATGTGAGCATGTGAGAGGCGAGTATGAACTGCATTACGTTTACCTGAAAGGGTGGTGTGTGTCTCTGATTTTGCTTTTGTATTCTGGCAAATATGACTATGTTTCTTTTTCTTTGGCATCAGTACATAGCTGCAAATCCATGACACTCCATGTCTAAGTCTGTCCGTGATAGAGCTATCATTTCCAATATATACTACATTTTGTCAGCAATACATGTTTTTAATGTGACTTTTCTGAAACACTTCTAATAAAGTTCTAGTATATATTTTTTTTTCATTTCAAAGCCTGTCCCTTGAACTTCATAGGGTTTTTTTGTTTGGTTGTTTTTTTAAGTACAAACCTAGCTGTACTGGCATAAAAGAAACCTGTCTCATGTGCTAAGAAAAACATGCATCTAGAGGTTGCCCTCCAGATGGGAAATGGGTAAGTACGGGAGTATATTGAGATCCTATGCCTTACAGTGCTAAAGGTTTCATTATTCCTTAAAAAGAGTAGCCTAGTCTTTTAGAAACTATTGTTTTCTGCTAATTTATTGAAATAAAATTCACTGACATTTTTCAAATTGTTTCAGAATGACTCAGGAAGTTTATTAAACACCCTATAACCAATGCTGGGCACAACAGTGGAAAAACCTGCTCAGAATTAAGTTATGTTTGCTGACAACAAGTCAGTATACTTCTCTGCTAATGATTCTGACATGATATTGAAAACACGCTGTAGTTCTTACAGAAGAGTGGAATTTCCCTTTTTTCTTGTGTTTATAGCTGCTTGGGAACACCTTCTTTTGTAACTTTGGAAGACTTTATCTATATTTTAACTTGTCTGAAATATTTTTTTTGAACTCCTACCTCATTGAATACTTATGACAAATCCACACAGTGAATTTAAAAGACAGGTGATTTATTAATGATCAGGTAACAACCTCAATTTAAAAGTTGCTAGACCTTTTTTATGGCAAATTTGATAATGTTGAAGTTGCATATCTTTATAGAGATGTGCAGTGTCCTGCACATAGCAATCCCATGTAAATCACATCACGTATTCTGAAACATTCAGGCAAACTTGCCTATATAAACGATTTACCTAAAAATCAGTGGTAAATTGTTGATAAAACAAGGCTGGCTGAAACTAAAAATTAACCTCTGTTTGTCCCTGCCTGCTTTCTCATAGTTCTGAAGATACCAAGGATTTGTCCTTGGACAGTATTTGCTCCAGAGAGTCACAATGCCCACCTACCTTCTTTGTGACATGTGCAACCCTGCACTGCACTGCATGGATAATACATCTTATACTCAGGGGATATTATCATTCAGTCTTGGTGGGCCGGGTTCTGTTTTTACATTGTAGAGAACTCTAGAGCAAGAACCGTCATAGTTTACTGGGTTCTACATTTTTCTTCAGATAAACTATTTTCTTGCAACATGTCCAAGTGGGTGGCTCAATCTCTAAATGGAGACCAGTTAGGGTGGCATTCCACGGGGACTGGTACTGGGACTGGCGCTGTTTAACATATTTGTTGGCAACATGGACAGTGGGTTTGAGAGCACCCTCAACAATTTTGCCAGACACTGATCTGTGTGGAGTGGTGCAGTGTGGTGTGTGGTGTGGTGTGTGGTGCAGTGTGGTGTGGTGTGTAGTGGGGTGTGTGGTGTGAACACACTGAAGAGAAGGGATGCCATCCAGAGGGACCTTGACAGACTTGAGAGCTGGGCTCGTGCAAACATCGTGATGTTCAACAAGGCCAAGTGCAAGGTCCTGCATCTGGGTCAGGGCAATCTCAAGCATAAATACAGGATGGACAATGAGTGGATTCAGAGCAGCCCTGTGGAGAAGGACTTGGGGATGTTAGTAGATGAAACGCTGGACATGACCCAGCAATGTGTTCTCACAGCCCAGAAAGCCCACTGTATCCTGGGCTGCATCATAGAAGTGTAGCCAGCAGGTTGAGGGAGTTAATTCTTCCTCTTTATTCTGCTCTGATGAGACCCACCTGGACTTCTGTGTTCTGCTCTGCTGCCAGGGAAAAGAATTACTCTAGTGGGTCCAGAAGAGGGCCATAAAGATTATCAAGGGGCTGGAGCACCTCCTGTGTGAGTACAGGCTGAGAGTGTTTGGGTTGTTCAGCCTGGAGAAGAGAAGACTCCAGGGAGACCTTATAGTGGCCTTCCAGTATGTGAAGAGGGCCTACTGGAAAGGTGGGGAGGGGCATTTTGTCAGGGATAATAGTGATAGGATGAGGGAATAACAGTTTCAAACTGGAAAAGGTTTGATTTAGATTAGATATTAGGAAGAAATTCTTTACTGTGGGGGTGGTCAAGCATTGAAACATTGCCCAGAGAAGTTCTGGATGCCCCCTCCTTTTAAGCCTTCAAGGTCAGATTGGATGAGGCTTTGAGCAGCCTGGTCTAGTAGATGTCCCTGCGCATGACAGGAGGGTTGGAACTAGATGATCTTTAAGGTCTTCTTTTTTTAAGAAAAAAAGTGGAAATTTGATCCTGTGAGTTGAACTGATGCTTACGTGTTTGAAGAAATGGCTTCAGGAAAGCTGTGTTAAAAGGCTGGTTTTGGATTCTGTGAAGCAACAGGTAGACATATAACAGGTAGACATAAAGCAAACCAGTTAATGTAACCTAGGACTACATAAGATCCATGAATATCTTTTAACGTGCTTTATTAAGATAATTAAGTGACGGTTAAATTTCATCTTTATGTCACCAGCGCATATCAAGATGAATTGTGTAGGTGGAGCTGAAAGTAATGATGCTCAAAACAATGAAGCATTCTTCTATCCTGCTGTCCTTACTCAGAAAAGTGATAAAGCAAAACTGACCACATATAGGGAACTAATTAGTCTATTAACTGGCAGGGGTGTTGCTGTACACACAGAGTGAGATAGCAGCTATAAACAGGCTTCTGCCATTACCAGTCTGGATGTATCTAAGCTATTGTAGGGATTTGTCCCCCTGGAAAAGCAGTCTCTGTGACGGTTTATCTCAGTCTACGATTAAAAAACGAACAAATTGTTATTTCTAATGGCTATTTTATAGCATCCTTGGGATTGTGTGTTCTGGTGTGTCAAAAAATCTCAGAATTCAGTACAGGATTTTGCTTCTGCTGTCTTAGAAACAGAATCTGTTAATGTAGCATAATTTCCTGATAAATTTGCTGTTTGTGACATGGATTTTTTGTATGATGTATTAGCGTACAATTATACCGATATCCTGATTCAACTCCTACAGAATGAAAACACTGTTTTTCAAGTTATGTCCCCTGTGGGTCACTTGAAATTTCCTTGCTAATGAACTTGGCTTTTTGTGTGAGGGTTTTTTTTTCGGTCATATTCTTTATAGATTCAAGATTTCTTTGAAATTCAAATGTATTGATATTGGCAGGAAGCAATATTCTAATGTTTTATTTATACTGAAGAGTTCAGAATTCATTGTTCTTTTTTACACTTTCCACGTAGACATTCTGGTGTTTCTACCTGTTGGTAGAATTGACACTGGATGAATTAATTGGTATGTGATCCAGCATTTGCTAGACTTTCACAGGAAAGTTCAAAGACCTGTACTAATTATTTTTGTTTCAGCAATAGGAGAATTTGTTTCACATTCCTTTTATTTCTTTAAGATACACTATTTTAATTTTTTTATAAGAATCTTGCACTGTTCAGTCTTGTTCATGAGCAAAGCAAATCTGGGGATCAAAAATCACGGTTTAGTAGTTTCACTTATATAGGAAATATTCTTGCCACTAGATAATTAATTCCCATTAAAGCTAATATAATTTAGGAAAATTAATCCAACCTGTATGCTTAGTTACCTAAATACCCAAACAAGTTTTAACCTTAATATCTATAAAAAATTAATGGAGTTAAATACTGCTAAAACCGAAGTTATTAATCTTTGAGAAGTAAGATGCTATTAGAGGCTTGCTGAATAGTAAAGAATCAGTACAGAATGCCAAGATGAGAAAGCTCTCTTTCACCGTAAAAATAAGTAAAGCAAACATTTCAGATAGTGGAAAAGAGCTAAATGAATGGTACAACAAAACCCAGTTTGTACTATTTCAGATTTCAAGTGTTACTGTACATTTCATTTTGTACTTAAAGGAAAAATGTCTTATCTAATGGTTTGTTTTAATTTACTTCCCATGCTACTACAGGCAATACTTATGTAATTTATCATCACAAAAGTCCTAACATTAATATGGCAGAAAGACAGTGTTATAATAATGCACATCTTTTCTTGTTACACAGCCAGCCAGTGCACAGAGGGATTAGTTTTAAACAGAAACAAACATTGAAACCATTCAGGATATTGAATATTTGCTTGGAATGTAATCCTTGTCCAGTAGCTTTATATACCGCTCAGATTTAAAAAAAAAAAAAAAAAAAAGGTTTTAGGCCTCTGTGAGACTGAGGAAAAACAATAACCTGACACTTGTTTTAAGTGGTTGTTAAAGAGAGGGAAAGAGTTCATTTAAAGGCATGATACAACATTTTAACACAGTAGTTACTCCTTTTAGGTCTGAGTTAAAAAATAAATGATAGCTGCTTCTACAACAAATAATCTGCTGTATGCGACTAATGTAAATAACACAAAAAAATCCTAACCCCTGTCTAGAGCCCTAGGTCCTCAAGGATCATCTGGTCCAACTTTTTAAGTAAAAAAAAAATAAATTTGTTTAAGTGAGATGGCCTAGCATCCTGTCAAGTTTAGTTTTAAAACTGCCCAGTGTAGGGGAGTCCACCACTTCCTTTGGGAGA
>VWZK01004352.1:0-47035 GCA_013396935.1 Baryphthengus martii
ATATATAATATATATGCAACGCATGAGGCCAAGGCTGCAAGCACCTCTTACCAAACAAAGTGTTTCACACCAACATTGACACCAGTGAAGCATCCTCTCAAATAGCGTAGAATAGTTTTACTTTTAGCAGCAAAATCACATACTGTTCTCATTCATTTGGAGATGGGATGTTCAGATCCTAGTAGAAAAACCTACTTGAAAAGATGAGCAGAACCATTCTCATCCCTAAGCCCAGATATATATATAAACTAGACCCATTCTCAACAATGTTGCACCCTATAAACCCACTAAACCCTTTTTTCACCTGTATCTGCTGCACCTCAAAGAGATTTCAAGAGGGTATTAAACAACAGCTGCCCAGCAGCAACTGAGTCTTGGCCCTTCAAAGGAATCCTAAATTATGCCCTTCTCTGTATTAACTGTTTCTGCTGCTGAAGTTAGTAATATTTACCTTCAGTGCTGAGAAGCAAAGGTATTGGTACCAAGTTAAGCAGAGAAATGCCTGCATACAGCATCTAAGTGATCAGAGAGCCATCCAGTGGACCAGTAGGAAAAGGAAGAAAAAGTTGTCTTAAAAAGAGAGATGAAGTTCTAGCTAGAGAATTAAATATCATTCCCCTCCGCTGGGTTTTTTTCTATATTTATCTTTATTGTGAGCAGTGATCAACAGGAAAAAAAATGAACTTTATTTAGAGAATGGGAAAATGCAGAACCTAAAATATGTGCAGACTCTGCACAGATGTTAAAAGGCATATTTTCCTAACGTATAGCATCGTCTCCATTTTCTCTTTCTTCTAGCTTTTTAGTGTGGAAAGGGATATTTCCCCCCCCTTTCCTAGTGCCTCAATGCTATTTTCATGCATTTCTGCCTCTGTCATCTTATTTTTATACAAAAAAAACACTCCTCCATGGACAAAATATTCATCACCAATTATTCTTGATCAGTCTTCACCTACTGGTACACCCCCAATATCACATAAAATAACTTTTCCCAATGCAGAGCCTACATTTTATTTTAACCTGAAACAGCATACATTTTAACTAGCAAGGCACAAGAAACCCTATACCTTTTTTGAACGTTTATTGCCTAAACTCCTCCCTTCTGACATGTTCTCAGTCTTCAGAACAACAGCACTTCTTGTGGGCTAGCAGTACTCTCCTTGGTGGTCCCAGGTTACGACAGGGACACGATTTCATTTGCTACAGTAAGCAAGCATGTTTCTAGATACTGTGGGCAAGAAACAAAAACATAACTCATCATTCTGCTAAAAGTGACAGTTCCCACCACTGTCAGTGAGATAAGCTGCAGTCATAATTAGGTATCTGCTCGAGGTTACCCTATCTTTCCAGAGCATCAGATGGGCTCGCCTTTGACAAAACAAACGGTATGCTTTTGCCTCAACCTGAACTTGCAAAATGTTCGAGCAGCAGGATTGTCAACACAAAATGAGCATTTCAGAGAAGTGATTGAAGCATTTTGACCTCGATACATTCCTCCATATGGATTTATGCTTGCAGGGCTACTGCTATAGGCTTACTTGAGAAAGACAGTAAGAAAGAGTGGAAGTATCAACTAAAAGAATCAAGGCTGATATGGATTAGCTGCTTATTTAAAGATGTCTCCATGCTGCACACACCTCCACATCACCTTCGCGCTACATCACACACGTTACTAGTCAGTTGTAGTTCTGTACTGGAAACAATCTTACAGAAAGTTCTCCTTCATTTATCAAAACCGTAATTGAACAGAACCCTGCTAGAGTTGAGCAAGATTTCTAGGGTTTAAGTGCTTGCAAAGGGGGAATTTCACAGTTTGTGGCAAAATGACACAAAGTTCTAGAAATAAAACTAGAACAGGCAGTATTAGACCATTCATTGTAGGGCTGGTATTCCTCTTCTATGCATACATGATAAAATTTCCATGCTGAGTATGGAAAAACAAGTATATTAAAACAAGGCATTTGTCTTAAGGTGTACGTCAGATGACTGAACAGGGTTGACGCTGCACACTTACAGAACAAACCAGAGTGTTATTTATCTTATATTTCTACACACACTTCTCAGGTAAACTCTAATTATGTTTTGCCTTTTTAAGCTCAAATCTGGGTCTTTCCTCTTCGGCATTTCTATCACACTCAGAAATCTGCAGAGAAGCACTGGACTTCTCTCTCATACATAATGTAAGAAAAATTTGAATAGCATTTTAAACATTGCTTGAAAATTATATTACTTTTCTGATTAAAACAGACATATTTGCGTGGTATGTACCTAATAACTGAAAATAGATGGAGGATTGAAATGAACAGACTATTTCATAGGTGGTACTTAAGTGGATTGACTTATTTTATTCAGTTTACACTATATCACATTTAACAAGCAGATATATACTGTGTTTTGACAATTACTCAATATAACTAGATACTTGTTTTCTGTTTTCTTGTGATTGGAGTATACCCACAGGTATCTTACTTTATTATACGACTGAATTAGTGATAATTAATTAATATTTCTACAAAGTCTGTGACAATTCTAGGGGGAGTCAGGTAGGTAGAAAAAGCTGTAAATATCCTTGAAACTCTGAACAACCAAAAAAGGACTAATAAAAGAAGGACACAGAACAAATAAAGCCAACATCTCAAAGGCAGTCTCACCTGTAATGTTTCTTTGCAGAGAAATATAGTGTGAATATAATGTTTCTTTCTAGAAAGGGACAATTTAATGATATTACAATATTACTGTACTATTTTATAAAATACAACATGTATGGGCTTTTACATAAAAGCACAACACAATTCATATGAAATAATGGGGGGAAGAACCATCATAATAACTACGGTAGAAAAGAGGACTGAGATGTATTTCACATAAATTTAAAATTTATTTTATTTCAAATCAAGAGGCCTAAACAACAACAACAAAAAAAACCCCCGAACAATTTTTAAAAGTATCTCATGTACCTTCATAGGAGAAAAGCATTTTCCATTTATTTGTTCCGGAAGTCTAGAGATTCTTTTTCAGTTCATTTGTGTTAATGTCTGAGAAAAGATCAATATAGTTATATATATATATGTCTCAAACTTCCTATCATCGACAGAGTCAAGGAAAGTCATGAAGCAGATTTAGACTTCTAGCAGAAAAACATGCTGTAATGGAAACAGCCGTTCACCTCACCAAAGGACAAACTCAGCCTTGCCAATATGGAAATCAGATGAAGAACATCTTACAAAAGTACAATAATCATATAAAGGAAGGAAGATAAACAAAATTTCTTTCTAGAGAACTCTGAAGAAAATTCGAAGTGATATCACAATTTATCATCCTCCAGTATAGAGAAAATACTTGTACTATGTCTTAAGGTTACAGGCATTTGAACTGCTACAGAATGTCCAGGGATTTAAGTTTTTATAGTAAAGAACTAATTCCTAATGTCTAATCTGAATCTACCCTACTCTAGCTTAACACCATTGTCCCTTGTCCTATCACCTCCTGCCCTTACAAATAGTCCCTCCCCAGCTTTCTTGTCGGTCCCATTCAGGTGCCGGAGGCCGCTATAAGGTCTCCCCGGAGCCTTCTCTTCTCCAGGCTGAACAGACCCAACTCCNCCCTTCCAGTTCAGAGACCAGGATGTCATGTGGGACAGTGTCAAACGCTTTGCACAGGTCCAGGAAGATGACGTTGGTTGCTCTTCCCTTATCCACTGATGCCATGACCCCATCATAAAAAGCCACTAAATTGGTTACGCAGGATTTGCCCTTGGTGAAGCCATGCTGGTTGCTTCTAACCACCTCTTCATTTTCCATGCGCCCTAGCAGAGTCTTCAGGAGGATCTGCTCCATTATCTTGCCAGGCACTGAGGTGAGACTGACTGACCTGTGGTTTCCCAGGTCTTCCTTATCTCCCATTTTGAAAATGGGGGTTATATTTCCCCTTTTCCAGTCAGTGGGAACTTCACCAGACCACCATGAGTTTTCAAACATGATGGAAAGTGGCTTTGCAACTTCGTCTGCCACTTCCCTCAGGTCCCATGGATGGGTCCAGTCCCATGGACTTGTGCACCTTCAGGTGGTCTCAAACCTGGTCTTCTCTTACAGTGGGCTAGGTTACTGTTAAACTATTCTTATTCCAGCTAAATATGGTAAGAAAAACAGAGAGTATAGCAAACAAAATAATCAGTCTTGCAATAACACTTACTCATGTTCAAATACATTAATAGGGCAATAAATAATCAGTATATACAGGTCTGCAGAGAAACACAATGGCAATTGTTAGTCTTACCTTTGAATAATATTATTCTAAGAGAGCAACTGCAGAGTCAACTATCTTAAAAAGCATAAAAAACCCCCCTTTTCCCTCACTGTGTGTTACAATATGGGCAAAGCATCTAATGGGTAATATAGGCTCTCTAGAGAAAGTAAGTGAGTGATGTTGGATATCCTTAACCTCCCATACACTGATTTTTACAATCCAATTTTTCTGCTTTCCTTTCATTATGATTAGAAACACAGAAACTACCAAATTCCTCCCTACCACGTACAGTAACACAGTTCCCACTACAAACAATTTATATTCAGAGGGGAAGTACAAGAAGCATCCTCGTTAACAAGCAAGATACAATCTGTCCGTGGAGATAATTTCTTTTTAGTCCCATGTATTTAGTGATCAGTTTCTAATATGACACTTATTATTTGATATCCTTTGTGAAAATTGTATCCTAATGTAACTGCAGATGATTGAACTATAGCCAGAGATATATATACTCCCTTTTCCACCCATTTATTCTGCCACAACATATACAGAGATTTCGGATATTAAGTCCTCCCTCTAAACAATTAAAGTGATTCTCCTTCCCCCATCAGAAAAAAAACACAAAAACAAACCAAAAAACGATAAAAACTGGAGCTGGCTGACCTCTTACACCCCAAATCCATCCTCCTGCCATTGCAAGCACCATGTCCCAAAAAGCTTTTATTGTTCTTACCATTCCCTACCTTCAAAAAGCAATTTAGTTATTCCCTTTCACCGTTCCCTTGGCTCGAGAGTCAAAAAACTAAATTCAAACATTGTTGCTGGTATTTGAAAACAGTATTGAAAAAAATAACATTTGCCAAGCGTTATCTTTTCAACCAGATATAAACGCAGCGTTCCTTCAATGTACTTCTGGCTGCATCTAAACTCTGCTCTTACATAGGAAAAGGCAAAACACCAGAGTGTGAAAAACTTAATCTGTGAAAAACTTAATCTTTGAAAATAGCATTTACCACAAGGCATTAGACACAAGAGAACAGCAACTGAAGTAGTAAGGATAAGGAGAAAATAAACAGATCTAAGAAATCATGGGTGTTTCATCTTCAAAGTACCATAAAAGCAAAGCAAAACTTCCTTCTATTTTAAATCAAAGCTGACTTTTTAAATCAGTGTTTTGCCCATTAAGTAAGATAAAGCTCAGAAAAAGTACTTGTTCCCAAACTCAGATGGCTAGTTCAGTGACCAGGGTCTGGAATTTAGTGAAACCAGCTTCCTTCAACACATCATTTCCAAAAAGCTTTTAATTTTCACAGAAACCTAAGCAATGGGCAAAAAGCCAAGCTTACAAACCCCTTTTCTCCCCAACACACATCCCACTTGCCATTTATTTTACATTCTCTTCCAAGAGCTCGCCTAAATCTCAGGGGGCAGCCAGTTTAAACATCATGTTTTCCTTTAGGACTATACAGCACGGCTGACTTTTATAGTTAAACATTTCGGTTTGGTTATTCAAATTGAATTGGAACAAATGGAAATTTGGGTTCAATTTTTGGGCTTCATCCATCTCACTTCCCGAACGAACCCCCCGAACAGCAAGATCATTTCTGAGTCCTCAAAGCAGTATTTGTCAAGACCTTATAAAACACTGAGACATGAACCAACAGCACTGGCGAGGCACCAGCTCCTTGACAAGAAGTGACAGGAGTTTAGGGTTGTTTTGCTGATTTGCGAAATTAGATTGCAGCCACAGCTGCTCTGCAAACTGAATCATACTTTTCACAGAAGGAAGAGAAAAAGGAAGAGAAAAAGAGACATCTTTCAGAAGACACACTGTCTGAAGAAGTACTTCCAGATGCATCACCATGTACAGGCTACATTTCCTATTCTGCTGAAGCAGAGGTAAACAGCTCTGCAGAAATTACACGAGTCCTTCAAACACTTCAAGCACAAACAAGCCCTTAGAAATTCTGCTGATTTATCATTCTAGGTGTTGTAACTAATCTTCCATGAGCTGTGGGTAAATGAATAGATCTGGAAAAATGGTGATGAAGATTTGTCTGGCTTTACTGGGGGAGGTGAAAGGCAATATATCGCACCAACAGGATCCTGTGACAGTGATTCACAGAAGTTGCACCAGGAAGGATCTTTTCAAGAACAAACTATCCTGAGTTATAGAACCAGATGCTCACCTCTGGCTTGTTTTTATCATGTGTGTGGGTTTTAGGTGTTGTTTTGCTTTGTTTGTCAGGGTTTTTTGTTACTGGTTTGTTGTTTTTTTCCCCTAAAATTATTTGGTAAGCAGTAAGTGACTTTGACAGACAAATATATGTCAAATCTACCATAACCATATCAGACTGAGGAAGTCTTCTAGCTAAAAATAAGAGTTGAAGAATGTGGGAGCAGGAATATGATACGAGTTTGTCCTAATACCACTTTTCCCTATGAATTTATGGCTATAGGTAGATACAATACAGCCATTTCTTCACATATAAAAGGAGAAGCTTTCATATAAAAAAATGAAATCTGTACATGAAATCTGATAAACTTTTTTTCTAGTGTTCATTTCTGGATACATTATTATTATCTTATTCTGAACTTAGACTTCCAGTCTGAATAAATTCCAATTTTGGTGTAGTAATTTCCATTTGTGAATAGGCAATAATTTATTGTGTCAAGTAAATATTGTCAAGTAATCTTTGCCATCAACATGAATTCAAAAATCAACAAAAACTTGGACTGAGGTTCAAATGTCTTAGGTTAGAAGCACTTTATAACCATGTATTTTTTCCACTGACACACAGAGGAAAATTTTACTTTTCAAATGATCTCTGAGCATTTGTATAACAAACAACATTTTAAAAGCAAAAGAAGCAGTAGTACCACTGTCCTTTGTCATTTCCTCTCACCAGCTATTATCTTGATGATTCCTTCCTAGGAAAAATGGAAATTTACTGTGTACAATACATAGAAATGAAGGGAAACATAAGATACAATAAATAGATTCAGAAAAGGCTACTCAGAAAGAAAGTGTAATAGATTGTCTCTGTCGTTTTGCTATAACATACACCTGATTCTCAGCTAAACTAAACCTATGCAACACTAAAGCCAATATTGGATTTTTTTTCCATGAACTGTCATTGCTGGGATGCAGCCAACCAATTTCTTGTTTACCTTATATCATCTTTTTTTATTTTTTTTTTTAATTACTTTACTTCATTTATAAACTAACTCTGAAATGAAAGTTGGCAGACATACCTTCAGGTAGAAATTACACTTTCTTGTTTTGGGCCACCAAAACTGTATCTCGAGAAAAGTCCATCGCAAAAAGTATTCTTTTCAAAGCCAAGAAGATCAACTTGTTAATCAGTAACAACTTGTTGATAAATAATAAGAAAGGGAAACAGTAACCAAAAATCACTAGCTCAAAATGACAAAAATATTAACTATTAAATCAGCAGGCATTAATAGAGAGCATCTGTGAGTCGTCTCGTGGCCTGCCCAGCCTCTAAACCTTGACATTCACATACAAGAAAAAGTAACTTCCAAGAAGTTAAAACCCATAGCTTTAGCATTTCTCCCTTGTTATAATGATGGCTGTTCATGCTGGTGCAATTATATTACAAGCAGTATGGAGGAAATTTCTTGAAATAGAAAACTATTTGTTTCTAAACTGTTTAAAGAAAAACAAATACATCAAATGCACATATTTTATTCCCTTATTAATTTTTAAAACTGTTTCTCTGGCCTGCTTGCCTTACAATAATGTTTCACCTGATTGCTTATCTCAGATATATTACTGTCATGTCACAAACCATGCTGTATTCCAAAGCAGATTGATGATGAATATTTGGTTAGAGATGAGAAAACAACACTGCACTGATTTTTTGGAAAGCAAGGTCTGAGCAGAATTAATAAGGCAGTCTGTACAGGGTAGAGACCCGCTTTGCATAGCATCTCTGGTAACCACAGGATCTATGTGTTGGCTTGCCTAAAAGGCAGGCTGATACAGCACAGAAATGTTTTCAGATAATGAAATTCTAGCAATTATTTTCTGATGTCATTGGAAAATTTTGTTCAGAAATCCAAGTTTCTGTGAAGTAAATGGGACATACAACAAAATACATCATATTCTATATTTTGAAATGAATGCACTTGGCAAACCTAAGCAGCTAGGAGTGGGAAAAACATGGAAAACCTTACCTAGAGCTATATCATGCAATCTGATCATAGAGTGATCCGCTGAGATTAATGAGGTTTCGTTTCAATTTATTACTTCACCACTTCACCCCCATAAGGTACTTACTCTAAATTTTTTCTGTTGAGATAAAACAAACATAAGCCACTATATAAAAGCAGCACTGAATTCAATACAGACATATGAGGAAACACCTCTATTTTAAAGTATCTCTTCTCCAAAACTTCTGCTTATTTGGAAAAAAGCTGACTGAAATCGCAGTTCCTGATGTGCACACATTAACAAATGTTGCTTACAAGTATGTATTTCTTGAAATCATTAACAAACTTTAAAAACCCAGGTATCCCAAACAACACTTTATTCTTACACAAGGAATAAAATACAAATGGTTGTGATGAGCTCATATGAAGGATAAATGGAATTCTGATCTAACATTTATAAATTCAAGACTTGACATGCTCCAACACGTCGTTTTTCCCTCTACACTTTGCGGCATCCCTGTTTCAAATGCGCTGATCCAGAAACTCTCAAATTGTTTCCCAAACCTGTTTCTTAATGTCAGTGCAGCATTCGACAGTCAGGCTACAATGTGCTTATCTTAATTTGACATTATGAAATGGACATTCTTGGCAGGGAGAAGAAGAAAAACAATTTTCCAGATGCTGAACTTTGATTCCATTCCTAGGTAAACTGCACAGGTGTTCATAACTAAAAAGCTTATTATTTTATCATAGGAATGCTTGCAAATGTTCAGTTTGGCCAATTTTACTTCACAGTTGAGAAACAACAGGCTGAGCAGTGCATGTAATGTTTGTTCTGCAAGTTAAGATTTTTGTACTGGAGAAGAGCAATAGAATGCAGAATTTTCACACTGTACTATTGGTCTATCAGTTTCACCATGCAGTCACCTACCCAGTTCCCAGTAAAATCCAACCAGCTGGCTGGGGCAATGAAGCAAACAGGACAGACAACATTGCTTTTACATTTGAAATCTATGCTACGAAGTATGTAATAGTAGGACACAAAAATAAATAAATCTCTGGAAGTCACTTATAAGCCATATTCAACATTATAAACAATTTTCATGGTGAGGGAAACACTTTGATTATACATCCACATTGCTCCAGCATCACCGGATGCATTACTTGACAAAGTGGGTAATAGTTTATAGGACATAAGTAGTTATACTTTTGAGAGCTTTAACTGCACAGTATCACTTAAGTGACCATTGCTGAAAGTATATATGTCCTGCAAGATATTTAGTTGAAGTTTACTTACAGCCACGTAGTGACAAAAAAAGCAATTCTGACATCTGATGGAAAATCAAGTTGCTAGCAAATACTGGCTCGATGGGTTTACCACCACAGATTTCAAACATTCCTTCTGTTTATTCCATTACTTGATTTAGTCATCTAGATCTGGTAGGAAACAAACAGAAAACGCAAATATAGCACATCTGAAAAAACAGTTCTAGGACTCATTATACCCGAGTGGGTGAAAGCTATCTTAGGAAAACACTCCGTACTTCGAAATGTAAAATACCTTCTCTTAGATTGCTGAGTTCACAATATCTGTTCTGTATCAAGATTTTTTTTTTTTTCCTCCCTGGTCTCTCTGTACAATACCCTAAATGATTGCTAACGTAATTAGTTTCAGAAATTAGGCAAATCAACGTGGTTTCTCTGAAAATCAGGGAAAACATTTATACACCTTCAAGTCATGACAGATTCAGGTTGGTTATCTATAGAGAGTATCAAAATCCCTACTTTTAAAAAATCTTCCCTCCCCAACTCTACAAATTTTTTATACATGCTATAAATCACACTTCAAATTTGCTCAGAACTTACAAGCAAAAGCTGAAACAGGCACTTGCCTGCATATCTAAAAGTTATCACAGTCACATAGAGAAAATGTCTACAAACTCATATGAAATTATCTTTTGTTACTTATTTTGTCTGTCAATTTTCATCCAGAGAGACTCATCTTCTCTATCATGGTCTGTCAAAAAACTGTATCTAAATCTTAAGTGACTAATAACAAGCTTTAAAAAAATCTGATGTTTTATTCAATTGTTATTTTGTCCTCTGAATAGATACCACATCAAATTGTAGCTTGTAGAACACTAATAAAGTGAAGGGACATATCTGAGCCACATCCTCTCTCTAAAGGATGCCATTGAGAATCGCTTAGTTGATACGTTCTTTTACTGTTTTTTGATACAAAAGCAATACAGGTAGAAACTTGTAGAGTGATTCAGTATCAATGAACAGATTTGACAGAGCATCTTAAAGGACACTTGCCCATTTCAAGTAACTGTGAATAGGCATTTTTAATTTATTTGCTGTTTTTGTAACTGCTTTATCCAACAAATAAAATTGACGTTAAATTTGCCTAGATGATTTTTTTTTTTGCCTCTTTCCTCTTTCCTTTCATCAAAAGGTCTTCTTCCATCTTCAAAATAGAAGTTTTGGCCATGTCTACAATTAGGTTTGATTCAATCTGGGGAGAGAGGAAAAAGAAGAGGATATGAGGTTGATTCAGAGAAGAACTGCCATCATGTTTTTACTTAGTAATTCAGTATTGAGGACAAACTGTATGAACAGATTTGAACTCTTAGCAGTTGTGTTCCAGAAAAAAGCCAGAATAACCAGTGTCACATCTGCTGGAAAAGGGTACTCTAAACATTCTCACTGGTGGATTTCTATTTGACATAATATCATAAAATACCTGTTGCAAATACTTATTCTACCTCCAGATAAGAGTCAGAAACGAGACTCTGGAGTTAATGACTCTGAAGTCATTAAACACGTGGATACACATGACAGTGAATATCAGAGACTAAAGGGTGA
Source organism: Baryphthengus martii (assembly GCA_013396935.1). Lineage (NCBI taxonomy): Eukaryota > Metazoa > Chordata > Aves > Coraciiformes > Momotidae > Baryphthengus > Baryphthengus martii. The sequence continues at coordinate 11,290 of VWZK01004352.1, forward strand.
AAACACCCAACAACTGTATAGTCCAACTACTAGTATAGTGCTAATCTGACAATCAGCCTTTATCTCTCGTGTAACTACCATACTACAGATTTATTCTCTTGCTCCATTTCTCTGGCATAACAAATACTTAAGATGTCTCCATTTAAGGCTCAGGGCAAGCCCCACAGAGCAGGATTCCTATGAACCCTCTCTCCTCCCTTCCGCCCCAATGAAAGATAAAAGGGGGAATAAGGAAGAAAGTGCCTCACACAAAGTTGAAAGTTAAGACAATAAAAAATTTAATAAGTAACAGAGATAAACAGGAAAAAGGAATATGAAGGGAAGAGGGATATGGAGTAGCAGCAGCAGCAGTGCCCAGGAAGGAAGGGAGAAGACTCCAAATTTCTTGTCCCTTCTATAGAGTGTGGCAGGGAAGGGAATACCAGCTACCTTCTGACCCTTCAGGGTCCTAGAGTTATCACCTGCCATGTCCATTCTCCCCACTCCCAATTTGTTAACTCTTAAACCGCAATGTTTACTTAAATCACTACACTGGACACAAAAAAAGAAACAAAATTCAACCCTAGACCTTCTAGCACAGGCACTCTGAACAAATTAATGCTGTACATTCCTCAACCAGAATAAAGTGATAAACATTATCTAGGTGACTGCCTCAATTCCTGGGTGGAGGTAAAAACAATGTCCTCCAAAAACTAGTTTACAAAATCTATAGTCTCTGTTGGAAATTATACTTTCAAGAACTCAGTATACATGCTGCCAAGAAACCTAAAAACACTGTTCTCTCAAAAATATTTGGTATATGTAATAAAAAAAATCCTTTATTACATTTATGTGGGTTTACTTTGTGGGTGAACTAACAGCGTTAGAACCACGGATCGCTGCTTGAGCTTTTATATAGAGCTCTGAATTTTTGATCCTAACCAGAAAGTGTCTACATACTGACCACAGTATTCAAAGCTCAGTGAAACAAAGATGTGCCACCACAAAGCTACAAACCTTTGCTCACTTCATTGTGAGGTAGTTGACAATAAAGGACTATAAGAGGATGGCCACCTAAGAAAACACAGTACCACTAACTGTTGTCAATAACGGTAGAAATGGATTCTCATCTGCCAGATTTCATGGCTACAGTTTACAATTTCGATTAACACTCAGGTTGTACAAACATTTTGTTCTTTTGTATTATTTCTGTAGATTTTCACCAAGACAAGCAGCACCTGCGAGAAGAGTTTCAACACAGCAAAGTAGACCATTGTTATCCTAATTTAATTCCCCTGTGTTCCCTTCTTTGTTACTTCACAATGTAATGAGGTGAATTGTACGCAAAGTTTCAGATGGGCTTCCAGAATTTAAAAGAAATCAAAATGAATGTGAACAATGCATATATTAATACAATATTAACGTTTTAAGTTCAACTGTCCTTTTCCATTTGAATACAAATATGACATTTTTCTAACTTAGCCATTTCTGTTAAAAAAACTGAGAACTTTCTCTGCAACAAGCTGGTCTGAAGAAACTGTTACAGATGTGTATGAACATATTTCAAATAGGTAAAACGCAGATCTAGAGAGTGAAGTGACAAAGTGATCAAACAATTCATTAGACTGCCAAAAGTTCCTTATCAGCTGTGACAGATAGAAAATACACCTAGAATAAGGATTATACTAAGAATATTTTATCTAACTGAGAAAAATCAGCTTTTATTGAAAGGTTATAATTTTAAGCCATACTTTGTTCAATATTTTTCTAATGAACAGTTGTTTACTGTGTCTGTGGCGATTAAAAACCAGTGCCCATAAGCTTGGAGTATTGTCCTCACACTTTTAATACAGAAAGAGTAGAATAGCACAAGGAGCGACTATGAGATGCATAATTCTGCACAGATGCCATATTAGCTAAAGGAACCCTCAACTGTTTGAGATAAAGCTTCAAGTGAGGTTAAAAAAAAAAAAAAAAGCATATTTTTTGTTTCATTAGAATGGGTAAGGATAAAATAAAGAAGCTTTACTTATATTCAGGAAGCACCCAAAGCTCAGTTTTACAATTGAATCTAGATGGATACAGAAATAAATGTTTATTAATGTTTCTGCATCCTTAAGTGTATTTACATTAATTGTTCAGTCACCTGTTGTGTTTATTTTATGCAAATATTCCAGCAAGAAGTTTGATGACAGAATGTTTACACAAATATAAAATTTCAGATGAGTTGCTTTCTAGAAGTGTTCTGACAATTCTAAGACAAAGATTAATTGAAACAGGAAACAAAATCTCTGTATGATTCCTGCATCCTATCAAACAGTTTCAAATGGCAAGTATTTAAAATTAATTATATGTGAGCCATTTATACTCCAAGAATTCTCCACACTGTTGCCAAATAATAAACACCTTTGAAGACATCTTAAGGTCTTCATGAAATTCAGTAACAAAAATCATCATGTGATTTTTATTAGTGAACTATTCATACATACCACTTCTTTCTACACTAAGAGTATAACTGGAACAGGGGGAAAGGTAGTAATGATTTCAAATGACCATGGCAACATTAATAGCTTAAGTCACAATGATGAAAAAATTGATACGGACCCCAGTATGAGTTACTAAACATGAGTATATTGACCTAGATTTTTAAAGTCCTGTGGAAAATAGATTGCTAAGAAAAAATGCAGCAGTAATACGAGTCCCATAAATGCCGAAGTTCCCAAATACATATTGTTAGCTAACAAAAGCAGAAGCATGAAAACGGCACGGCTGTTTTATTACCTGCGCTTCTAAAATGTTATTTTGAAGTGCAATTGGAAACTTCCAGCTATATGTGAAACTTTCTACATTTTAATCTGTTTTAAAGTAAAACCAGGAAACCCTTCTTCCATTCAGTCCCATTTGTTATGGGATTCTAACTGTTAAATGATCTGGTTTAAAGAGAACCTCATAATGTAATCATGCTGAAGAAGAAACTGCTTTTCCTGTGGTTGTCAGAGCAGGCTCCACGTTAAGAAACATTTAAAGAATCAGGAAATGTAATACCTCATTTTTTAACTTTATAACGCTAACCCTTAAACAAACATTATCAACCACGTAATGATCCCAACAACTTAGAGACAGAAGACACATCCCAAATCTGACATTAACTACTTCTGGGACCTAACTGCTCCTGTCAGCAACAGAAAGATTAACATTGAATTCCTGTAGTGTATAATTGGTCTCTAATTAATCGGAAGGAAACATTTTTCCTTAGACACTAATCATCACTAGCCAGCAGCTTTTAGACTAATTATTTTAAAACATTTTACAGTAAAATTGACTATGCAATTCCAGTGAGTAACTAGAAACAAAATTCATGACCCTTCACTTAGTGGAGCAAAAACTGTTCTACTTCATATTATTCAATTTAATAATACCTCTTATAAACCATTTTGCTTAATTTTGACAATAAAACATTAACTGATGTTCTTAAGGGTTACCTAAACTTTTCTCATACCATTTCAGCCAAGCGTGGCTGGCTTGGAAAAGAAAGCAACACAAATAGTTTTTTAGGGGAGAAGGGGATGGCTCAGGTTTGGTTTCACTTTTGTTTTTTTTTTTACTTGTGCAATATAATCTTACACTTTTTAACTTTACTTACTCTGAGGGCTTGGGAAGGATTTGTGCTCACGCCAAGGCATTCTGGCCATCGAATCTTTGGGTACAGCCGTGAAAGCTCTCTGCAAGGTCTGCTAAGAGAGGAAAACAGGGAAAAAACCCAACTCACTTTAAATGTAGGCAGATTTCTTTGCTGGTTTAGAGTCTCTGTGTACAAGGATCAGGCAGGTTTGCATGGTTTGTACTCTAACAGCTGCTGGTAGAAGCGCACAACGAAGATCACTTAAAGCAATATTCTTAGACCATTGCCACATTTGCTGTTGCCTGTAAAACTATAATCCACTGGGCGGTGCATAATTCTCCTGTACAGAGCAGAAGGACAGAGTGTAAAGCCTTATCGCTCATCTTTACATAAAGTTACCCTTTTCAGGCTCTTGTCCTAAATGTGACCATTCTCTGGAAAGCCACACCACCGTTTCATCCTTTCCAATACCAGCTTTATCTTGTTGCAAACCACAATTTATCATTTCTCCAATTGAAACCCTACGCATCGGTTTATTTTTAGCTTATTTAAACTGCAGCAAGTCCAAGAACAGATAGACATGCCATTCTTCAAGACGCGCAGGACAATTTTAATTTTTTTTTACAGTTAACATAAATCTAGTTATCCCTTCTGATTTTGGGTGTTTGCTGCAGACTTCCTCTACTTTTAATTTTTTATGAGATACGGTTTTGTTAAATACCATGTTTTAATATTTCACACAGAGTGAAAATATCAAAGCTTTGATGTGTGATTTGTTTCTGTAGTTGCATAATCTTGTATCTTTTGAATATGTTAAGGACTCAGTTTTAACTAGTCGGGAGAAGACTTCTCAATGGGATTGGAGATCAGGGTAAAAAACAGAACTTTGGGAACCCAGATTCCCTAACCATTTCACTCCAGACTGATTTAGAGTCCTGTGCCCTATAATGCAGCACAGGACTATAAGGTTTCAAAGGAATTCAAAGGAAAACAGAAACAGGAATAATACAAATTTTAGAAAGTTAACTTTGAAAGAGATAAACCCAGTTAAACTTGGACTATGGTGCAAAATTTAGCTACTGTGTTATAACAGACTGGAAAAATACTGCTCTGGAATTGCTTTTAAATCACCTTTTCATATCTGTGCAGGATTTGGTGATATATTACATAGAATATGAACACCATCTAACTGAGCATTTGGTAGCGCTATTGCAAACACATCTAATAGATAAATACCTCAAAACCTAGAATTAAATATTGATTTTTTTTTAAATTAATATTGCCATTTACCAATAAGCAACCTTTCTCCTGAGGGGCACAATCATGAAGGAAGAGTTTAACTGCAACTTATTTTTCAAACATCACTAACATTCAGTCTTTTTCCTGGCCGAAGAGCAGCTGCCGAGTGCTCCCTTATCACCAGCTGAGGCAAACACATTTTTGAAAATTGCATTGTGTGCTCTGGATGGAAAAGCAGATATGTGATTTCACCCAGTTCCTCTATCCAAGCAGATACACAAGAAGCACAGATCTTGGTTTCACAGCCGTTTGCTGGTAGTGTAGTCCCTGAAAAATGAAGTTTGGGTATCCTAGAAAAGGAAACTCAAAACTGGAAAGTTTCTAATATTTCAACTGGATATTTTTAAATGAGTTATTGACATTAATTTTTGCTAAATATAAAATGGCATATTAAAGGAAATCAAACTAAAAATTTCTGTTAATTCTCTGTTACATTTCAAGTCTTGTGTGACAAAACAGTCACTTTTCCGCTTTGTCTAATGATTTTTTTTTTAATCAGTAGATAAACCGAAGAAAATCTGTTTTCTAACCTGCTTCAAGCAATTTTTTTCTCTGGTCTGAACTAATCAACAGAATGGGGATTATGTTTTTTTTACACATAAGCAAATAAGGGCTGAGAAAATCAAATAACTCGTAGATGATTATATAAAAATAATATTGAAACTATAATCCTCACCTTTCCAACTATTATATACATTGGCATTTGAATCTCTCCTCATGTGTGTTCAGAGGCTTTTAATTACACTAAGAAGTTGCACCTTTTACAACTCCAGAGGAGGTATGTCATTTTGATGCAATGTTAGGTCAGACTTGACGACTGCTTAGAAGAAAAGCATGATGACTGGACCGAAATCTACTTCAAATTGTTTTCTTTCCCTTTTAGGATAAAAGCTTTATTTATAACCAATATAGTCCATTTAGAAACAGAAAAAAACCCACCCTTTTATATTTTTGTAGTTTTAAAGTATGTCCCTAGGATCCATACGATTCAACGCAAGAAACAGGAAGATAAACACCTTTGCCTTCCCCACACGTTTGTGGCAAAAGCTTTTAAACAGTGAGGTCTACATAAAGAGCTGTGACAAGAGTAAAAACACAGCAAGTGAAATCAATACTTCTCTTTCACTAGATACACAAATACATATTCAATCAATACTATGTATAGAAAAGTGTCTATCACAACTTACAATGGAATACATTTTAAAAGATCTCATCCTGATCCTCGTTGTCATCTGAAATAGGAAAACTGTACTGGGAGAAATAAGAGACTGTTAAATTGCCACTGGATGTTGGGTATTCAAAAAAGAAAGTAGTATTAAAGTACAATGAAAGCACCAATGATTTCTCAGAGTCCAAAAGATTCACGTGTCATGGCTGAGACTTTCAGATATTCCCAGGTTATAAGACCCACAATAATTTACTCTTGATGATCTGGTCTCTGCAGCTTCACCTCATTTACTCTAATTGCATTGGCATAGACAAAGATAATATTTGGCTTGAATACAAAGACCGTGCCTGGACCTAGGCTGTCAATCTCATTTCTTCAGCCAAACTTTTACGAAATGATTTCAAAGTGCTTCAAAGAAAAAAAAAATTACTAGACTGGAAGTAGAGTATTATAATCCCTTTGAAGTTATATTGGATTTGCATATTCTGATAGGGACTCCAAACAGGAAAGGGCTACTCTGTTCAAATCTCTGAGTCCGCACTGAATTCAACAGATGTTGCTCTGTGCTACTGAAGTTGGATTTAAAAGCTTCCTTTTGTATTCTTCAGCCTAGGAAATGAAAAGCATTCTCCAGATGGTCTTACGAAGGGTATTTTGCCTGGTTTGATTTTTTTTCCAATTTCTTTTTGTAATATCAAAAGGATCTTCATTTCTGTGCTAGTGACAAAGTCAAATATCCAAATCTACTGTTTATGCAGCTATATTTAGTACTCTACATGGGCCTTCTGAAAAGAAATCAACAATATAATTTTAATTAATCATTAATTAAATTCTTTTCAAATACGTATGTTTTAGTGACACACATTTCTGTCACCAGAAATAAACTTATTTAATTGTGAATAAAATGCAAATAACCTCTTTGGACAGAAGCCTATAATCCTTTAAATCAAATAAACTTCTGTCCCCATGGTCTGTCTCTGGGCAGAATAATTAATCTCCCTGCAGTACTCCCAGTCAGCCAATATCCTGATACATGTGACAGAGGTTGAAGTTTGGCTTGCTCAGTTAAGTCCAGTGTCTGAAGCTGAGAGATGCTGGGTTCTGAGTCTTGCCGTCTCAGCATCTTAACCCACTCACGGTCAAAGCTTGCCAAGATACTTTCAAGAAATGCAGCTCAATGTTTAGGGAGTGTTGAATAGGATCAGGAAAAGAGCTGCAGCACTTTTTCATGTGAATTATGTTGCCTTGGCAAAAGCAGTGCCCTTTAAGCAGATTCCTAAATTAGAAACACTTAGTCAGCCTTGAGTGCTACCTACCTCTCGTTAGCAGTAGCGAAAGATCTCTGCACAGAGGTCACGGCACAGGTGAGAGCACCCAAACAGCCGCCACGTGGCTCCCACAATCCCAAGTGTATTTCAAATGAAAGAACAGCTGTCAGATGCAGCTGGAACGGGAAACGGATTCACAAGAACATGGTCATACTAGCAGTTTACGGCAACGAGGAGGCATATGGGAAGAGAGGAAGATAAGAAAAACCCTCTCAGAGATTTTAGAGGGAAGCTCACCAGCTAATCTGATCATGTTGAGCACTCTGCACTGAAAATCTACACCCAGAAAACTAATATGTTGGTTCTCCTACTAGCTAGATTTCCTGTTAATATAAAACACAGAATACAGAAAAGAAAGCAATTTTACTCCATAAATAGCCTCAAAATAATCTGAGTTACTTTGTATCCACTGAAGAAAGAGAGATTAAGGCATGACAAAGCAATATGTGTATGTGCATTTTGTACAAAAACTGTCGCTACACCAGGAGCATACAATTTTGGTAACATGTAACAGTACACAGATAGGGGTAAGTTTAATATCTGCCTCCAATCGTACATATTTGTCCAGAGTTTAATACAAATAATCTTGATTATAGGCAACTATTGTTAACGGTGGCTCTAAACTCAGCTCACAGAATAAGGAAAGCTAAATCAATGATTTGTATACTGATTTCATACATTTATCTCATGTGATACAATCAGCCCAAAACTACTTTGAGCTTCGTATTTAAATGTAAATTACTCACCAAGAATTAGGAAGCACCATTTGCATCAGTCTTGTTGAAATACTCCCCCACCAGACACTAAAATTAAGGCATGCAGTACGCATTTTTCATACATAAGACAACATTATGTGTGCTGTTTTGCAGACATGCAAGCCGATGTCATTTTTCATCTAAGTATCAGTAAGACAACCAACAAGCTAAATTTAGGTTCAACAGGTCACAGCAATCACTTGCACGTTATTTTTGTCGTTTTGCTCAGATAATCAGATTATACCTGTCTTTCAGTCTTTCTCAATCTAATTAGGCAAAGCCTTCATTCGTTCAAGTCACTTGCACGACTATGGCGGATAGTTTAAGGATGCAGGCAAAGATGAAGAAGAAATCAAAGCTGACATGTCACAGAAAGAAACCTTGAATTTCTCTTTGTCAGTGACCCCCTCTCCACCTGCTCTCCCTCTCCTCCTTGTGGGTATCTATCTAAGCAGAGTATTCACAGGCCTTGACAGGTTGGCAGATTTCTGTTAATTTTTCAGATCTGTAAACATCCATTCTTTATTTAGCAGCGATGCCCACCAGTTACAAGCAGCTTTAAAGCTCTGCCGCTTGTAATGTGGTCTGGGGTCATCAGTCACAGCACGGTCTTTCCGAGTCAGTACTGCACAAGAACTGGGTGGGCTTGTGAAGGTCAAAAGAGCATTTTCAACCTCTAGTAGTTAAAGATAAGGTTGAAAACTTTGACACGTCTAGAAAATTCTGCCATTGCTGTATTAAAAAAAAAAAAAAAAAAAAAAAAAACAGCAATTTAATTTTAAAAAATTTTTTTTTTTTCNGCAATTTGAATTTGAAGAATTTTGCTATTTTCGCTTATCCGAATGGAGAGAGAAAACTGCTATAGAATTACAGAATCATCTGGGTTGGAAAATACCTATAAAATCATCAGGTCCAACCTTTAACCCTACTCTGATCTTTATCACCCCTAAACCAAATCCCTAAGCACCTCATCTATATGACTTTTCAACACCTCCAGGGATGGTGACTCAACCACCTCCCTGGGCAGCCTGTTCCACTGCTTGCCAAGCTATTCAACAAGCAATTCAACTGCATATTCAGTATGCAAAACCTGTCAGTCTGGTTTCTAGTGTACTTTTTGTTTTTAAGCAAGAAGCAGACAAGTAAGAATAGGAGGGAAGACAGTGTAAAGCGTTGAGTACTTATCTCTCCAGAGGTTGTTAACACAGCAACTACTTAAAAGCCACATTTGGGCAAGAAACTGGTACAACGCCTTCTGAAACTACTGCTCAGAAGCTAAGGCACACTAAGCATTGCTGGAGAGAGTTCAGCTTCTTGTTGGCTTTATTGTTATTTCTTAAAGTAGTCCAGAAGCAAAAGGGAAACCTCCCCAAAATTAGCCACAGCTGATTTCGAAATAATTTATACAACGGAAATAATATTTTCCTACATTTTAGATATTCAATCGATTAAAATATCTCACACAGGCATGGATTAGAACTCATGCACAGGAAACTGTGCGTGGCCCAGCTTATAATACAACTGCCTAAAATTTAATAAAATAAACAAATTACTCCAAATAATGTCATGACTGGAAGAAAAGAAACAAAGTCATTACTTCAGCAGAGTACACCTCTGACAACCACCCTCAGACAGGTATCAATCCCGCCCCAGAGCCTGGAAATTTCCACATTCAGCTTACATTAATATTGCAGAGTATAAATAAAACCGGGATCAAACAAAACTGCATAGATACTACTGAGTACACTATGGTAGCAAGTAATTATAAGATATTTGCATCAAAAATAGAAAAAAAATAAAGCCTCTAAGAGGAGAGCCACTAAACAATGCTGCACACCTGCACCTCCTGGTATTTTGTGATATGCCTGTTTCCATTGACATTTTCTCTCAAGTTTTTACACATGCACTGTTCTCCATGCTTACAAAAAGCTACCTTTGCCCTTCAATTCAACCACATTTTATCTCTGTTTATTTCCACCTCTCCATTTACTACACTACTGGAAGTTCAGAATCTTTTAAAAAACATACAGATAAACACACAGAGCTAGGATGTAAACTAAAACAAGCTTTTCTTTCAGAAGCTCAGCAGGTGATTGATGAATGAGAGAGGTACTGATGAAATTAATGAAGGGTTTTCATTTGAATAAGACTGCTGAATAAAAGTAGAGCAGTTCTTTGAACACATGAAGTTACAGGAAATTACTGCCAGAAAGCTTCTCAAAGACTAATCACAGACAGTTTCCTTGGTCAGTTCCTGGATTACTTTTTCTTTTTTTTCTTTTTTTTTTTAATGGAAATAAAATTTTAACTGACTCCATATCTCATCACCTTGATACCAGCTACTGCTGTATTTCAGCTCTGGCCATGTTTTCTTATGCATCCTGTTAAGCTCAGTAGAAACATCATATATTCTTCTGTAAAGCTTCTTCCAACATACATGAGTAGGACAACAGGTAGCCATCAACACTTGAACCCAGAATTCAGGAAAAAAAGTGAAAAAGCTCAAACACTCTTACATTATTTTGTGTTGTTATTCTAAAGGAAAAGCTCAGCTGACAAAGCAGGCTTCGGAGGTTTGTTTCCCAAACACCTAAGAACATAGAAGGACTTCTTGTGTTGGTGGCTTGATGAAATTCATGACAACTCAGGTCATTTACACATTGTTTAAAACTTGTCCAGAGTTACATAAATACTGACATAAGTACATTGCGTTGTGTGATTGAAAGCCCTCCAGCAATCTTAGCAATCTTTCATGATGAAATTACATTTGATTTTGAGCCTGTAGGTCTTTGGTTTTTTTCTTTCAGAAGTTTGGCTTTCTGTTTTATTGTATGCCTCAGACACAACAACTTTTTTTTTTTTTTCTTTTTTTTTTTTAAGACTCTGGATTATCAAAGAATAAGAAAAATCCACTTCAGGAATGAGATGGGAGGTGGGCAGGAAGTTACCAGGTTATGTAGACCTCTTAGACTGAAAATAAAACAAATTCTTAAAAGTACAGAAAAAATGTAAAATAACTCGCCCAACACAGATCAAATAGAGTTTTTCAAAATACCAGAAAACAGGGAAAGTGATTAAAAAAAAACCCCAAAAGTGAAAAATCAGAGACTGAAAAGACTAAATTTTCAGGAACAATTGAGTGCTTATGGTTTCAAAAATATTTCAATCAGAACATCTTTAGTAACTGATCTCTAGTGATCTGAGACTGGATCTTCAGCATTTAAAAGAGAAAGTCTCAGGAATCCAGAGTCCTTCAGCATGGATCCTTGCAGCACTAAAACCTTTAAGCTTAATTTGCTTTGATTCTTCATATCAAAGTATCAAACGATTTTTCCTTGCTAAAAGAAAATAAAATAAAAATTTCATTTTTTTAATTAGGTTTGTGTGAAGATCAATATGAGATCATTAAAACCAACAAGGACAACTCTGAATACTGATTTCAGGGAGGGTTCTCCAGCACTCCTAGTAGAAGAATTCAACTGTAAATCAGTAGTGGAAATAGCCTTATGAATTAAACCTCTTTTCACTATATACAACCAGAGTACCAGATTCATACATTCATTCCAAAACACTGTGCTTGCTGCATTTGTAAGAAATTAAAGATCCTGCACTTCGAAGCATTGAAGAGCGTGTGTCATATAAAGTACTGTACCTACTAAGCTGCCAACAGGATTGACAGTGACAGACCTGAAACTTTTGGATAAGCAGCTGTATTATTTTTTTTAAAGGACAGAAAAACTTTACAAAATCCACATTAAGAAAAAAATCAGTATTGTATGCAGACCAAGAAAGAAGAGATGCTGACATGTTAGGCACTTAACATTGGTCTAAGAACGGAGCCAGGCAATTTGGCACTTTTGTATGTGCAACAGTATTATTTCCATCATTTTTACTTTTTTGAATCTTCTTTTTATATAAGAAGCTTAAAGGCTTTGGACTTTGACTTCTTCCGACCCAAATATATGATGCTTCAGAGAATATTTCATTGAGAGACACTAAAGAAAAAAATAACTCTTTAAAGCATTGGAGTTTCAGGTGAAAATTTGAGATTTGATTCTTCTAATGTCTTGGGGAAAATAACATAGCTGCAAATACACTGAAATATAAGATATCATTATTTGTCATATATATTGTAGTCACACCTAGAAGATTCCGAAAACTCTAGCAAAGGAGAAAAAAAAAATCTTTAATTCAGAGAGATTCCATTCTAAAAAGAGATGAGAAGTAACAGTATAGGATGGTGTGAAATATGCTTGACTATAGACAGCAGTATATTGAGATGACTTCCTATCATCCCTTCTACCCCCAGTTCTCCTATGAACTTGCAATGCTAAAACAATGTCCTTACACACGGAGTAATAGGAACTGAGCAACATGGCACAGCAAAGTATGGTTTCCCTCACTATATCAACACAATTCAAGAACACATTTCATGACTAAAAAATGCATTTCCATAGGCAGTCAGATATCCTCAGAGCATTGACATAGCTTGATGGCTTTGGGAATGGAAGAGCACCGGTAGGAATCTCTAGTTTTTGTCATTAATTTATCAGTGCTAGTCAACAGGCTGCCCTTATAACCAAAGGTTTTATATGTCTTTTGGTAACCAAGGTCACCTACACAGGCTGTTCCAGTCATATTGACAAAAACTGTGCCTTGAAGCCCTACTTCAGCTGCTTCTGAGATGCAAAGCAGTTGTAGATCCAATCCTTCATAAAGAAAATTCTACATACAAAAAAAAATCAAAAAAACCCCCAAAGAATTAGATGCAATACACATCTAAGCTTCAGTGATTCACAGCTACTGCAGTAACTACATCAAATATGAAGAGGTGGCACAAAATATCACAGCACAGGTCTTTCATCCTTCTTGCATTTGGCCTTTGACTCTCACTTGTATCTAAACAACTTCCTGTGTACACACAGACCCCAGGTCCTTTAGAAGCTACCCTCTCCACAATGTAAAATTGATTGCTTTGCTGCTTGTGCAGTATTTCTTCATGAAGTTTCCCTTCCAGGAACAAATATTAGGTCAAGGTCAGTGAATTAAGCTAATTTCCTTTCCTCAGAAAGAAAATACAAGAGTAATGTCATGACAGTTACACTGCTAAGGATGCCGTATCTACAGTGTAGAGCCATATTAAGGATAACAACTGTTAAATGGCAGGGGCAGGAAGGTTGGGCTGCCTGGATTACCACATGGTTAGCAAACAACTGGAGGGGCTGTGAAGTATCAGAATGACTTTTTTTGAGTATCGGTCACTTACGAGTAATATTTTACTTTATAAAACAGAAGAACTTAAGGGTAAATAATTATTTGCCAGCTTCAGTAGTAAATTGTCTTTAAAGAGAAAAGTTCCTGCCCACACCTGAAGACTTTATCAAATACAATCTTTGGTTTGGTCTTATCACGTTTAGGACCCTGGATAACGGTGGAAATCTACTCAGCTCTTTCACTCACAAAGAATGGAGCATTTGATGCAAACTTTACCCTCCCTTTACCCACGTTTATGGAGGGTATTTTAAAACCCAGCGTTCTTTAGAAATATGCGAGTTTAACTTTTCCATTTGTTCTGATATTACTGACCTAACATCTCTCTAATGCCACTCCTCATTCACTTTTGCAATTGTCACTGTCAAGACCTTTATTTTTTCGTACATGCAGATGTAGCTTCTGCTGTAAAAAGCTTTCTTCCCTTATCAGTAATCAGAACTGCTCTGAACTGCCCACAATCTTGCTTTTCTTTTTATTTCTATCCAAAATAATAGAAAACTAACTGACCAACAGAGAATCTTAAAACAAACAAACAAAAAAAAACAACGAAGTGAGATTACTAGACATAGCAAGAGTCTTGTGCAAAATCAATTGAAGCACCTATGCGCCCTTCTGCCGGCTGTCTGGCTTTGTGGTTATGATAACGTGAAAAAGGCAAGCTGTGAATCATAGCAAAGAGTGAAGAATAAGGAAATCCACCAGCTTGAGATTAATGCAAATACCTTCCATGAAAAATTATTTAATTGACATCCACGGTAATTTGAAAAACTGGCAAAAAGCAGTTAAGAGAGAGACAGTGATTGACAGCATTTTTCTGACGTATTACATGTGTTTCAACTAATCTTGTTGATAATATTCAACTACTTGCTTTAAACTAAGAAAAACAGAAATCACACACAAGAAGCAATCAGAAGCAGAATAGACATTACCTAAATAATCTAAAGCACAGACAAGCGGTCATAAGGGAGACTATTAGAGACATCTTTAATGCTAAAAAAGAGATTGTTTGAACACAAAATGCAGTGTTTTCTTCCCTCTTTCCCCAACCCTCCAAAAAGGCAGAAAGTAAAGAAAATGTTGAAATTGCTAAATCAAGAGGGAAAAACAAAACAAAACAAAACAATGAAGCTCCAACTAAAGCAAGACAGGTCATAAGTTCCCTGGCTATATCCACCATCTCAGGGCAGGGGATGGGGGGTGGGGATAAAATCTGAGGGAGAAAACACCCTGTAAAATTTCAGAAAGCAACAAATTGAATAGAATATTTCTGATGGAAATGCATTCTATTAGTAGGTCAAAAACTCAGCATAAATGGTGATGGGATAACTACAGTTATTTTTCTGTCTGGGGTGATGAGGGAACAATAACTGGTGACAAGAATGGCATCTAGGGGAAAAAGTATTATTGGCAGTCATTCAAGAACACATTTCTCCAAACATGAAAAATGTCAATATGCAGCTAAAAATAACGAGTTTTACAGTTAAAGCAAAAAACGCCAATGTTTAAGAAATCTTAAAATGATGTCAAATTAAAAAAAGAATAAAAAATTCAAAGTTACTACTAAAAATATCAGTAAAGTGGGAGTAAGAAAGAACTACCAGTTTTATGGCTGATTTTCGCAGAAATTACATGAAATAGAGCCCTAAAGTCCCCCTTTTTTTTGATTATTTCATCTGCAATTTCAGGTGACTTCAAGTTGGGATATATCGCCATCACAGCACCTGATTTCTCATTGCAAGTAATGCACGCAGCAGTGAATCCTAGAGCTCATCAATCAAGCTATGGTTGAGGTTATATCTCCTTGTTCCGAAGGATGTATGGCAAATAGATGCATATTTCATTAAAAAAAAAAAAAAAAAGAAAAAAAAAAGAAACCACCTTATGCTCCCTCAAATTAACAGTAAGATTACAAATATACACCACTGAATATTTTCTATTATAAAGTTCTTAAGTAGCAAGTGAAATTAGAAGTTATTCTACTTTAGATACCTAACTTTTTGCCATATATGACTTTTAGCTCAGTTCTTTTTGTACAAAATATCCTTGAGTATATACATCATAGATAAAAACTCAAACCCAACTTTACTCAATGATTATCCTCAGTTTTGTTTTAAGGAGAAAGGATAAATATTTAAACTACATATCAGAGATTTCCTTGGCTGGCTCTTAGACAAGTACTCCTTCTTAAATTGGTTCCTTTTAATCAGCCCTGGCTCATTATATCGTATTTGATCAGCTGAAAGACCAATCATTTCAGAATTATAGACTGTGTGCTTTTTCCTGAAGAAGTGTCTGAAAAAATGGGTGGTAACTCATGCAATGAGATGAAAAGCATCGCTGCTAGCAGTTAAATCTGCTCTTGAAAAATTAACTATTGCGACTGAGTCATTACACACCAGCACCTGCTCAGGGATGACGTTCCACATTTGTCAGGAGAAGCAGGGAGAGGGCAACAGCAGAAGATAAAGAATGAAATCAGAAGCTGAGCTAAAGGCTTCTCATGAAAATCAAGTGCTACAGTATTTTATGGAAAGACATAAAGCAAAAACTTAGAACGGCAAATTAGAAAAAAACACATGGTACTAAACACTGCCTAAGAACCGTGAAGGAAAAAAAAGTGTTTGGTGAAGAAATGAAGTATTACATTTGAGGCACAGTAGAGACACACTGTGGAACAGCCAATATTTATTTTGGTCAGCTTACTGAGAAAGCAGCAGATGATTATGATGGTGAATTGAATGTCATGGGAATTGAAAGAGGCCTACCTAGGAGCTCAGCGGATTCTGCACAAAAGCAAAAACAGGCAGTGCAGTCTTGTATAAGCGACACGTGGCTGATTTTTAGCAAACAGATTATAAAACTTCCTATTTTTCCCTGGGATTTGTTCTCAAGAGATGCAGTCTATTACAATGTGTTTGCAGCTTCCCAAGCCATACAAAGTGTGAGTTCATAGAGTCTGATTCTCAATTTATTCAAGGAAAATATCAGCCAGCAATAAAAAAAAAAAATCTCTAGAGAGAGTAGCAGAGCTGTCCCAGGAAAGAATTTGTACAAATAAACTGTGTGCCTCCACTCTGATGCTCTGTACTCTTGTTCTGGCCTTTGCCTTCCTCCCAAGGCAACGCAGTTTTGGGAAGGCTCAATTTCAGATTTGCCAGCCAAAGCCACTGCTCCAAGGCTACAATTCCCTTTAAAGCTCTTGTCTGTTGCCTAATAGTCTCTTGGACATTTCTAATGTATTTCCATCGATACTGATTATTATGTAACAAGCTAAAGTCAGAGCGCTGGTGTCATTGGCAACCCTGGGATGCACCACGGCAGAGATTTTCTGTTGTGGATATTACACCTTACGGAGGATAGAGGCCAAAGTGCTGAGCTGGTGGGAAATACTGACAGTACTATGCAATGTGGTTTCACAGATGCAACAGATCGCTGTTTGGAGATAGAAACCATGAAATTCATCTCAGCTCAAGAGTAAGAGTTCTGCTTTTGTTGAAGAATCAAAAAGCTATTTCATTACAATTAGAATAAGATACTCTTAGTCAAATCCATCCCTTATATTTAGAAAAGTAAAGTTTGATAAGCTTCATTTCCCTGTGGAAAAATATGTGAATTAGAGAATTCTGCCAGCTCTAAAATGACATTTTATCTCCACATTAAGTAAACTAAAATACTTCAAAACGTTGGCATGTTAAAATCCAAACCAAAATTAATTATTGCAAAGTGAAAGAAACACAATCACCATTAATGTACACACTATCTCCTTCATAACGTTTGTCATAATAAGCATCTAATTTTCTTACGAAACATAAATTGTAATATATTAATGCACTGAGAAAGAAGTATTTTTTATTTATATTTCTCACACTTTAAAATTAGAAGAATACAAGTATCATGAAACTAAATTCTTGAAAGGACAGGAAAGAAACAGAGCCTAAATCTACACTAAATATTAACTGACATTTCACTAGTCCACAGTGAAAACTGAGCTCCTCTGATGAAATGCTTTCCCCTCACTTGGCAGCTCTTAATAGAACGCTACTAGTCCCTGGATACAGTTTGATGATGGTTTTGGCTGTCCTCTAGAAATTGTCAGCCCAAATATTTTTTCTAGTCACGTTTTCAACCTTTGTAATGACAGGATATAGCCTTGCTTGTCTGGTTTGTTGTATTGTTTTGGGGTTTGTGGCTTGTTGGCAAAGAATATGAGCCTTTCTGTACGCAATACTTCATGAAGTAGGAGAACACCACGAGGGTTACTGACCTACCACTTGCCATTGAATTGATTAGAGGCAGGTAACTTTGCAGACAGCAATGCTAGCCTCAAAGCAGTGGATCAGCTACGAGACTTCTCTGAATACACCGAAAAGCAGCTGGAGCACCCTTTTCCCTAGTGGAAGCGCTCTATACTCCATCCTGCTCTCAACTGTCTGTGAAATGCCTCGCTGTGTTCAAACCACAACACGCTGTCACCCTCTAGCAGAACATTTCCAAAAGTCAGTCTGTCCCAATTAGAAGGACTCTGGTTGGCTGCATGAGGTTCTTCTATCCAGGCAATTTGAGGAAGATGTACTCCCAGGGCTCACCAGTACGGATAGAGGCAGCAGATCTGGGAGGGGACAGGAACAAAAGTATCAGAATTTCCTTCCTCGCTCAGTCAACGGAAAGAAGCATGGAGAAGTTAGTTAGGCAAGTTCAGTGTCAATACTTAAAAGAATCAGGTGGACAAAGCTCAATGCCAGGAATCACAAAGAAAACAGAATACTCCTTGAGCTTTTGCAACCAATTCACACTTTGACCTGAGAGATGCACTGACGCCTGATGAATATTGACCACGTTGTGATACACTGTGGGATTGTAGGCAATGGTTTGATTGCAGTAGTGAAGTGAAGTGAAGTGAAAGAGCTGAACTGGAGGGAAGAGACTGCTTAGGTCCCAAAATAGACAGTATTTGTAATAAACACTCTTCTAAATTGGAGATTTTTTAAATGAAACTACGGTTTGACACAGTAACCCTATATGCCTGCCAATTATGAGAAATTTCTAGGACAGGCGACTGTCAAATGGTCACAACAACTCAAAATAAGATACCTCTAAATATCTGGTTCAGCCTTTCTCTTCCAGTTTATCTCCAAGAAGACATAAACTTTAGCTGAAAAAATTTTAGCATAAACAAACTTTGAGGAATTAAAGAAACGGAGAACAGAATAAATAGAAGAAATCCTTAGACATTATGTTGGGTGCTTTAAGAAAATTAGTTTTCTGTTGAAATTTCTTTAAGATTAGTCTCCACACCTACATTCAAACAAGTGACTGCAGAGAACAATTTATTCATCACATTTAGCCTGGATTTGCCCCTAAATGAAAACGAGCTAAAAGAATTACATTACGCAGAAATAGCTCTAGCTAATCCTTTATAATGCACCAGGGATATATGCAAATTAATTTGCTTCTTAAAGTTTAAAACATTGCACAGTGTAGAATCATTTTATGATTGTCTAGCAAATTGCTGTAATGTTTGTTTATGCCTGATAATGCATACTACAAAAAATGCAAGAATTTAGCAACAGTGTACCAAGGGGGCTTACAACAACATTGTAATTTGTTCAATGTAAAATAAGAGAATGAAGTCATTGTAAGGATGGATTATTATAATATATTGGGAATATCCCCAGTATCTCTATGGAAAAATCTCTAGAGGAAAATTCTATAGAAGTTGTCAGAAGATTTTTTTATTTTGTTTTTAAATAGCACATCAGTGGTTCATATATGAAGCTGTTTTCTGGAGATCTTCTGGAATATTTTCCTTTGAAATCTATCTATAGTAGATATTTCTGATGGGAACCAGGTTTATACAAGAATGATGATTTGTCTCATGAAAAAAAAACAAAATCAAACAAAACAGAAGCTAGACTGTCTTTATTTGACCATCAAAGGAAGAAGGGAAGAAAATAGAAGCATCTCCTTCCCTGAAGTATTTGTGTCCCAATACAACAGCTAAGCACCACCATCCACTTGGCTCCAAGCAATTCCCTAGTACGTAACACGTGTGAGTTAGAGCTATTGCTCAATGGAGACGGCAACTCTAAATAGTTGATTACTAACCAAACCACATCGTTTTTAGAATGAGTACTCCTGCATACAACTGTCATCAGCTGCAGAGTCGTCTATCAGCTTAGATGACCTGCTATCACAGGGTGTTATTTAAAAGAATAAATACCTGAAGTCATACTGCCATCCCAATGAGCTGACAGAGCCTCCAGATTTCTTTCTGGCAATGGGCAGTACTGAAGCAAGGAGTTGTTCTTGAAGAGTCATGGTCTTTTTTTATAAACTCAATCAGGAAGACATCAGAATGTCAGCTTGTGGCCACCAGAAGTGCTCCAAGACAGCCATCGTCGAAAAGAGAGTCAAATGTCATTTGTAGTTGAAGAATCTAGTAGTGTGAGATACACTACATTATAACCTTGAGTGTTTGTTTCTGCTCATACAATCATAGAATGACAGGGTTGGAAAAGATCTCTGGAGTTCGAGTCCAACCCCCCTGCCAGAGCAGGATCACCCAGGGTGATCCTGGGTGATCCAGGCCATACAGTAACATATCCAGGCAGGTTTTGAAAGTCTCTAGAATATGAGACTCCACAACCTCTCTGGGCAGCCTGTTCCAGGCTCCACCACCCCCGCAATAAATAAGTTTCTCCTGAAGTGTTCCCATTTGTGACTCATCCTATCACAGGGCATGACTGAAAAAAGACTGGTCCCTTCTACTTGACACCCAGCCTTCAGATATTTGTAAATATTAATAAGATCCCCTCTCACTCTTCTCTTCTGCAGACTAAACAGCTACAGGTCTCTCAGCCTTTCCTCATAATAGAGGTGTTCCAGTCCCATCTTTGCACCTCTGCAGCAGTTTGATATCTGAACCACATTTTGCAATAGCCGTGTTTTTACCATTATGTGCCTATGACACACGGTAGAAAAAAAGCTCACAGAACAATACATGGCCAAAAAAAATAATCTCCACTTCTGTGTAAATGCATCAGAAATGGAGCAAACTTCTATAAGTTTCTATAACACTTATAGATTACAAAATTAGTGGCAACAAATGCACTAGTATTTATACTATAATTCAAGGCCAGAATAAATCCATGTATTGCTACGTAAGGAGCTCTTTCACACATGTACTTGACAGGTCTCATGGTCAGCCCCTAGAAACACAGAATTATTTTCCAAGAAAGGAGCAAACTCTTCCTCCTTTTATCTTCTTCCTCTCCCTCACCTGTTTTGCTTGGATGACTATGATTTCAAAGCTAAATTTACCCTGAGTTTAAAATGGTAGAGAAATCAGGAAATGAGGACAGCTATCTAGATATTAAATTGAGAATTTACTAATGACTTTTTTTCACATTTATGTCAACACATCTGCTTGGGCATCTCCTAGTCCCGAGTCACTTCAGGTTGAAGAAATACGATTTATTCCACATGATATTTTCTTCTATGCCAATTGTTACACAATGATTATGATGAAAGAAAAGACTGAATATGCACTTATATTCATTAGCAATTATTAAAACACAGGTCTCTGTGATTACTGCTTCACAGACATGAAAATCAATTCATTACTAAAAGACCATTGCCACCGAGTGAATATCTGATCAGCTTTGGCAGATCAAAAAAAAAAAAGGCATATTAAATGAGTAATCAAATGATAAAGTGTATCATTTGTATAAATTACTAAAGGACAATCTCCCCTTCTGATTGGGATGCTCAGCTTTACAGAAATTATTTACATAGTTTCACACAGCAGGCAAATCCTTTGTTGCTGTGAGTCGCACTTGCGGAGGGAATGGTTGGTATGAGAGAGATTGGAAAAGACACTGACGTTTTCTGTCTTCTGCCTGATGGTTCCTTAGCACAATACTACTACTATGACGGGTCTGGATTTTAACTGAATATTTTTTTAACCCACATCGCACTATTTCTATTTAAAAACAAACAAAACCAAAACCAAAAAAACAAAACAAAACAAAACAACAAACCAAAAAAAACCCCCACAAGACCTCTTAGTATGGACTGAGAAGGCAAATCAAGATAATTTAGATCACAAGCAATAAGAGTACACTTAAATTCTGTAATATGTTTTTGTCAGATAGTGCAACACAGCAGTATTCTTTTTAGAAATACTCAAGATATCTGTAATGATCTAGGTCACTTTATAAACTAAAAAACAAAAAAAGGTTTTTTAGGCCTTGAAGTGTTCAGTATTTAGATAGTTCACAAAAATTAATGGGCTTTTCTTCATAAATGAAGTTATTATGAAAAAATCGAAAAGCCACTGAAGTGTTTCACAAATGGACAGCATAAACCCAAAGGATCTGATTTTCAAAGAATTATAGATTAATTGGAGACAGAAGCCACAACTTGTTGGCCACTTATTTAACAGATTATAGAGAAGAAATAGCTAGCAGTAAGGAAGTTATTGTAGAGATTTGATTTATATATATTTGAACGTGTATGTAAGAAAATCAAAATTATATCTGTTTCCTCAAAACTGAGTTCAAATAGTTATTGCATTCTAAAATGCTCCAGAATTCTCTTCAGCTTATATTGCTTGTATCTGAACAGTGGCTAGCAAGTTGTGTTTTCAGAAGGACTGATATTTTGAATTCATCAAAATTTAGCTGTGCAGTTCCCGATGAAGCTGTATTTCCCAGATTTTTTTTTATTATTGGTCATGTCTTTTGTGGATAAGGCTTTCTTACCTATGAATATATTCAACACCAATGAAAACTATTATTATACATTCTGATGACTGGGAATCGAACCCATATATTTTCATTTTTCAGAGATGCAAACAAGGTGCACAGCAACTGGCTGAATACATCAAATGAATCAGAACATTATTAGATCTGAAGGTAAATTTCCCACATTCTGGTTGCAGGTCTTTGGTCCAATTAGACATCAATTTTCTAATTAAAAATCTCTTGAAGTCTCATACTTCCAGCAAAATATTATGCTCTCCCTGAATCTTCATGCATAATTACATACCTCTATGGAAGCATCACTATGGGTAGATTTTTTAGCAAAACCAAAACTTATATCAACATTACATATTTCAAATTAAGAAAACTTTTCTGCTCCTCCTTTATGACTTTCCTTGCATACTTTGCTGGGTACCTTGTTCAGAATGTTTTGATTATCAGTGTAAATAATACTTTTGTTTATATAATATTTTTGAGACCTAGTTGACTGTTGTGTTTATTTTGACCTTGAGAGAACAGATACTTACCTCAAACGCAATCAGTTTAGAAATAAATGTTTGCATGAAACTGCCAATTCTGAATATCTTTAAAGATGAAACCTTGAGGATATACATGGCCAAGTATGTTGCATATGTGAGCTTCCAATGAACAAAAAGTAAGATATTTATTCAAATAATTTTGAAGCTACAACATTAAGTATGTGTGAACAATGGTAAAAGTGAAACAAGAACTACTTTTTGGTTATCCACAATCTATAATGAACCTTAGGAAAGTCAAAGGATCAGTATAAGGTTGGCATCTTTCTTGTCACCCTTCAATGCCCAGGGCAATCTAGAAGTCCAGTCACTGCCCCTTGGACTTCTTTGGTGCTCTGGACCAGACCATTAGCTGGCACACACGACAAAATGCAAATGCAAAACAAATGAACGTGTAGAAACAAAGGCATTATCAATGGTAAAGGCATAATCAAGGTGGCACTCTACAATACACATAGCACTTGTAGTTTAGTTTTCATTCCCACTGCTTTCCACTAATTTTTTTCTCTTCCCTTTGGCACAGTGTTTCTTTATCTGTATAAGCTCTCCCACTTATTCCCCCAAAATCATTTTCCTATCATAAATAATGAATGCATACGCCCATAACACCACACTGAAGCAAAGCGAGCATTAACTAGACTAAAAAGATCAAATACATACAACTTCCATAAGCTGAAAATTGTCTCAAAAGTTCTGAATTGTAACAAATACTCGAAAACAATTTCTTGAGCAGAAAGTATTTATGGAAAGTTCTACTTTTGTCTGAGTAACTTTTTTTTTATTGGCATGGTTTGATACATTGCAACTTAGAATATGTATGAAGTTGATGGGCAAAGTGACATTACAGTTTGAAATTACAGGAATGCTTTTTGGTTTTTCTGTTGTTTCGGTTAAACTAGAATAAAGAAATTACTCTGTTAATGGTAGACAGCTATAAAATTTTTCAATGTGAACACTGCAGATTCTGAAAAGTAGGATGTATCTAGTACCATCGGTCATATAAGGTTAGGTGTACAGTCAATGCTAATTACCAAGGTACTCTCTACATTCAGTGGAGGCTGATGGACACCAGATGACATTTTGTTCAGTCCATCGTTTAATTAGGTAGCCTAAATCTGTCTCTTGAAACACCTGATTTTCTCCCTTAAAAACACAAGTCCAGGCAACTGTCTTAAACTAATGATAAAGCTTTCGGACATCTGAAAGTACTTGAGATTAATGCCATCCTACCAGCGTGACTTTTAAAGAATAAGTAACTCCACTTTTCCTAAAATTCGCAAGTCACTGTGATTGATAACATGGATAAGATTTTCACAATGATGATCGAATGTTTTTTTCTGCAGAAATCCGTGACTAGTAAAAGAAAGTAGCGCACACACCATCGCTGCTCAAAAGAGCTTCCACACCCCCTAGACCATGGGCAACTTCTGGATAACGAAGGCCATCATTTAATTATTAGTAATTAAATAAAGTTAGTCATATTTTAATGCTGAAGGCAAGACAAACTTTGTTTACGGCTACAGAAAAAAAGATGAAAAATACTTGCCCGCAACAAATCTTACTTATTTGTTGCATTCATGCACAGGAGAAAGTATTAACTGCACCAGTGTCTGGTCACAGTTAAACTGTGATAGTTATTGAATTCAACATGAACTTTCCAGGTGTAAATTTCTATCTGAATGATATGTGAAGGATGATAATTACAGAAAACCTCATGCCATCACTCCATCACAGCACAGATAAAATTGCGGCTTCCGAAATATTCCCACTTTGCCAATTAGTCAAGGTGGAAATTCAGTAACTGCTCTCGACACCAAAATACCATTCCTATATTTAAACAGATTAATTAGAATAAAATACAGAAGTTGTATTGCCTACATGTAACATCTTATGCTAAGATACAGATCCCAGTAATAACAGGTACAGGCATTTTAGTAGATTGTCATTAAGAGCCACTAAACTGGTGTGCAAGTAGCAAGATGTTTTGACTATAGATCTGCCAAATTAGAAAGTTTCTTTTCAAGTGTGGATCATTTAATTTGCAACTTTTCTAGATATGTTCCTTTTCTAACTAGGAGCTAGAAATAACAGGCATGCCCTAAGATGAGAAATCCCACTAGACTGGCTAGACTCCCACTGTCCTTCTTGCATCTTCCCAGGTGTGTGCTGGGAATGTAATACAGCAGAGAGGGAGCAGTTCCAGAGGTTCTTGGAGTGTGTGGAAGAGAACTTCCTGATGCAGCTGGTGAAGAAGCTAAACAGAAAAAGTACCCTCCCGGACCTGCCATTTGTTAACAGAGAGGGACTTGTAGGAGATCCAACATTTGGAGGCTGTTTTGGGCTTAATGATCATGAAATAATAGTTTGTGATTGTTGAAGAAGTAAGGAAGGGGGTTAGCAGAACTGCCACCTTGGCCTTTTCTGGGGCAGACTTTGGCCTATTCAGGAGACTGATTTGCGGTGTCCCTTGAGAGGCTGTCCTGAAGGACAAAGGAGTCCAGGAAGGCTGGACACTCTTCAAGAAAGACATCTTATAAGCACAGGAACAGGCCGTCTCCATGTCCGGAAAGACAGGCCAAGGGGGAAGAAGACTGGCCTGGCTGAATGGAGAACTTTGGATGGAACTTGGGAACAAAAGGCCTTTGGAAAAGGGGGCAGCCACTCAGGAGGACACAAAGATGCAGTGAAGCTGCGCAGAGAGAAACTTAGAAGGGCCAAAGCCCAACTAGAACTCAATCTAGCTATCGCCGTAAAAGACAATAAAAAGTGCTTCTGTAGATACATTAACAACAAAAGGGGGACTAGGGAGAATCTTCGTCCGTTATTGGATGCAGAGGGAAACATAGTGACCAAGGATGAGGTACTTAATGCCTTCTTTACCTCAGTCTTTAACAGTGGGACTATTTGTTTGCTGGGTAGCCAGCCCCTCAAGCTAGAAGACAGGGATGGGGAACAGAAGGAGGCCTCCAATCCAAGAGACAATGGTTAATGACCTGCTGCAACACCGTAGACATACACAAGTCTATGGGGCAGATGGGAGTGCTGAAGGAACTTGTAGATGCGCTCACCAAGCCACTCCTCTTGACTTATTAGCAGTTTTGGCTAACACGGGAGGTTCCAACGGACTGGAGATTAGCAAACATGATGTCCATCTACAAGAAGGGCCAGAAGGAGGATCTGGGGAACTACAAACCTGTCAGTCTGACCTCAGTGCCAGGGAAGGTCATGGAACATATTATCTTGATTGCCATAACATGCCACTTACAGGACAACCAGGCGATCAGGCCCAGTCAGTATGGGTTCATGAAGGGCATGTCCTGATTAGTGAATCTCATCTCCTTCTATGACAATATGACTCTATTGGTGGATGAGGGAAAGGCTGTGGACTTTGTTGACCTGGATTTCAGCAAAGCCTTTGATACCGTTCCACACAGCAACCTCATGAATAAAACACCTGCCCTAGGCCTGGACGGGCATACAATCTGCTGGATCAAACACTGGCTAGGTGACTGGGCCCAGAGAGTAATGATGAATGGAGTTAAGTACAGTTGGCAACAGGTCACAAGTGGTGCTCCCCAGAGCTCAGTGCTGTGGCCACTCCTGTTTAATATCTTTATCAGTGATCTCGGTAAGGAGATTGAGAGCACCCTCAGTAAGTTTGCAGATGACACTAAGTCAGGTAGAAAGGTTGGTCTGCATGAGGGTAGGAAGGCTCGTCAGAGAGACCTGGACAGGTTGGATTGATAGGCTGAGGGCAATCACATGGTCTTCAGCAAGGCCAAATGCCTCAGGCAATGCTATAGGCATGGGGAAGAGTGGCTGGAAACCTGCTCTGCAGAAAGGGAACTGGAGGTGTTGATCTACAGCTGGCTGAACATTAGCCAGCAGTGTGTCCAGGTGGCCAAGAAGGCCAACAGCAGCCTGGCCTGCATCAGGAATAGTGTGGCCAGCAGGGCTAGAGAAGGGATTGTTCCACTGTACTCGGCCCTGGTGAGGCTGCAACTTGAGTATTGTGTTCAGTTTTGGATGCCACAGTATAAGAAAGACATTGAGGTGCTGGAGCGAGTACAGAGAAGGGCAACCAAACTGGTGAAGGATATCAAGAATAAGTCTTATGAGGAGCGGCTGAGGGAGCTGGAGTTGTTTAGTCTGAAGAAAAGGAGGCTGAGGGGAGACCTTATCGCTCTCTACAACTACCTGAGAGGAGGTTGTAGAGGGGTGGGTGTTGGTCTCTTCTCACAAGTCACAACTGATAGGACAAGGGGAAATGGCATCAAGTTGTACCAGGGGAGGTGCAACTTCTATACTGAAAGAGTTATCCAAGACTGGAACAGGCTGCCCAGGGAAGTGGTTAAATCGCCATCCCCGGATATATCTAAAAGCTGTCTAGACATGGTGCTTAAGAATATGATGTAGCAATGGTCCTGGTAGAGTTAGATAATGGATGGACTTGATGATCTTAAAGGTCATTTCCAACCATAGACAATTCTGTGATCTAATTACAAGGCTCCAAAAGCAACCACAAAATCACTTCAAGAAATATCTGTACACTTTTATATACATCCCACTTCGCATCTAGAAACAACTGACAACACTTGGAGTCACTGTGTGTATTAAAGTTCTTTTCAATGAGAACCTGGATTTCTACTCAGCATAGTTCAAGTCCAGTGCCTCAAAGAGCTCTCCATGTCCATGCCAGATCTGGTAAAAACAGAGACCTTAGTGAGCTTCTGATTTCTTCTTTTTTTTTGTTTTTATGAAAAAGATAACTACTCTAGTGCCAGAAATGAGGCATCTTTTGCTTTAGCATCAGAATTCAAGAGTCATTTAATTCACATTTAAATACGTGGAAAATACAGTCAAATTTCTGATTATGGCTGACTATAAAATAAGGCCTTCTATTTTAAGATTTATTTTGATCAGAATTTAATACTTTCTATTCCATTAAGTGTAAGTCACACCAAAAATTTAAATACTGGAAACTGGAGACTTTCCATAGCCTTTCAGGAGCTCTACCGTTAGACCTTTACATTTTTGGCATTACTCTCAGTTACGTTTCCAGAAATGCAATCAGGAAAGGTTTCATCTGGTAAGCCTGTTATCAAATCAAAACCACAGCCCACAGGAAAATGGTCCTACTGAGGAGCTTTGAACTCTCTATATCAGTTTTAATTGATCACATACTTCATCTTTCACAGGGCCAGTCCGTCAGTGAATACTGATTAAAGTGTGACACGGACACTACATGTCAAACACCTGCTCCCAGAACCACTGCTCAGATCAGCGGCACACACCAAGGCGTTTATGAATGCGGAGCAGCTCAGCACTGCTTAGCATTAGGGTATTAGATGACATTAACATGCAACCTTTGGCTCCTGCTGGCTTCCTAAGGCTTTGAAATATTTTCTATAGGGAAGACTTATTGGTAAGTTGGCTACTCTCCAAATCATTTCTTACTTTGATACAGTCATAAGTGACAGACAGGAGAGGAGACACAAGCTCAGTAAGAACTCGGCAGTTTGAGTTACTTTTGCAATCTACAGTGTAAAAGAAAGCTGAGAATTAGCAGTGCTACTTACCATACAAAATACTCACTGATCTCTTACACATCTAAGCATAACTGAAAACCAGGATAATTTGTAAAGAAAGCTTAATAACACCCTCAGCAATCACGTGTGCTCTGTCACATGTACCAGTCCAGATCCCAGAAGGAATTGGAAAATGCAATATTGATCTAAAACCCAGAATATTCATCAAAAGCATTGAAAACACCAGCTATCTAATTAAATGATTAATGAGAAGCAGCATGACTACTTTAGCATAAGCATCTGGGAGATGCTGAACTTTCATTAACGCTATTTGCATTTGTAGGCATTGTGATATATACTGAGAGAACTGAAGCACTGACTGAAAACAAAAAAACATGTTCACAAGCTTGAGAAAACTGCATTTGGTCCTCAGACTGTTTTCAACTGTCAAAAATATCTTGTGGAAACAAGCATGTGAGATTGAGGGCTCATAAAAAAAAACACATATAGTGAATTTGGAAAGAAATGGATATATAAGTGAGGGCAGCTGAATTAGCAACAGGAAAATTGAGAATATAATCAGCTGCTCCTTATTCATCAAAATTTCTCCAAAGTGCTTTTTCCAGATAGCACCCAGGTAAGACTTTGTCAAGTAACCAGACAAGTTTTAACCGGTTAACATCATATCTTGGGTGACCCTGCAGAGAACTGTATCAAAGGACATATTTCCATCCCTTATAAAATTGAACCACAGATTGGTTTCATTGGAACTGCAAATACAATTTTACATTTACAAAGACGGTCATCAAAACTTTCAAGCATTACAACGCAAAATTAAACTGATTGTTATGCAAATTAGAAATAAGGTACCTCTCATCAAAAGAAAAAAGCAGCAAGTGAGAAGTTGTGTTTCTCTACTTCATCACAATTTCTCTATCAGGAAAATCAAGCTATGGGAGATTTGGGGAGGAACGAGAGCAAACACTTTTAGACAATTAGAGCAATGAACTGTACCTGCATTGTACTTTTTTCCATATTGTGAATTTATAATAGCCTATTACATTTAAAGATACGTCTTTACTCTAAAAACAGAGTAGTGTTAGTGATATAGGAGACCAGTAAATTGCAGGGATAAGACTGTGATATTTAAAGGATGCTGATAACATGCCCCATCAGGCTTGGTGATTTTGTGGATCCTTCCTGCCTCAAATTCACTAAAACCATTACATAAATTATAAGAGTGCTTAGACTCCTTAAGCTTACCAGTACTTGATAATTAATATGGAGAATTATTTTGGAATAAAATTTCATGAAGTTACACCCATCTTTGAATAACACCACACTTTCCCACTCAGTTAAAACGAATCCCATAATTCTTCTTCTTGAGTTGGAAATATATATCAATTTATATAAAAACTTTTCCAAAATACCTATTTCAGGATATCTGCATAGGTAGACAATCACTAATCTCTCTATTTTTATGAGAGAAAACTCTTGGACACAGGCTGGACACAAGTTTTATTCTCTTTACCTCATTAATTTAAGAAAATTTAGTTCAATAGACATGAATTCATCCTGATGCAGCTTCAAATTGCCTCTAATTCTCTTGATAAGTACTTGGGAAATTGCCTGACTACCTCTTTAAGTGTCTTGGACATCTATCAGCACCATAATAAAAACTACTGTTTGCTTATTTTTTAAGAAAAGAAAATCATCCCATACCATTTTCCAAGCCCCCAGTTTTAAGTGACATAATGAAAACAATTCACAGCTGAAGAAAGTTACAGTTCCATTTGGTTTCCATTCCACTATTTAAGTGATTGGAAGTCCTTTCAACAAATTACTGTCAGCATCATTTTCAGCGTTTTTAGGATGCATGCTCTGCATACCTTCTTTGCAAGTGGAGTACAGTCTGATTTCTATTAGTTAGTTCTAAAGAAAAATAAAGTATAAAAATCTACCCAACATATATTTTATCAGAAATTAAGAAAGTGCTACAATGTTCATGGATTCATAGATTCATAGAATAGTTAATGTTGGAAGGGACCTTGAAGATGATCTAGGTACAACCTCCCTAGACAGGAGGAGGTACACCCCCAACTAGACCAGGTTGCTCAAGACCCCATCCAAACTGGCCTTGAACACTTCCAGGGATGTGGCTTCTACAACCTCCCTGGCAACCTGTTCCAGTGTCTCACCACCCTCACTGTGAAGAATTTCTTCCTGACATGCAGCCTAAGCCTACCCTCGTCCAGCTTGAAACCAATACCCCTTGTCCTATCACTATAAGCCTTTGCAAACAGCCCCTCCCCAGCTTTCCTATAGGCCCCTTTCAGATACTGGAAACATGTGGTCTAGATAAGAAACGTGCTCAGTATGCAAAATTTATTTTTCTTGCAAAATTTATTTCTCTAAGGTTCTTTCACGCACACCTTCAAGTTGTCCACAGCAACTTATAAATAGGTAACTTCGCAGTTACATTTGCATCATCTGAATCTTACCGAGAATCAATCCCTAGAAGAATTCTCCTTTCCAATCAGACCTGTAGTGTTATATCTAATTAAAAACAAGCTTATTGAAGTAACAGCAACACCCCACTAATAAGGACATTGCACTCGCCGAATTTCTACTAAGTGCTAAGAATTTAGTTCTTCTGAATGTCATACCACAAAGGAAAAGAAAAGAAAAAAAGTCTAGCTTGCTAGATGAAGGGTGTTTGCATTGGAGGACAGGCAAGGAGGGACAGATTGTATGAAACACAAAATTGTGGTTTCTATTTCAGAATGCATGATGTCCCAAATCCTTATTCCTTCCCTTAAAACACAGCAATGGGAATTGCCTCAAACCCATGCTCTACTGAATTCCATAAAAGCAGTGCTGGAAAAGCTGTGAGCTATGAGTTTCAAAGGATGCAGAGGTGTTTCGCCCGTTCTTCCCACTCTAGCTCTGTGATATGTTAAAAAGGTATATTAAAAAGACAACAATCTAAACATGTAATTAAAAAAAATGAAGCTAAATTTAGCGAGAAGGGAATTGTCATTGGCAGAATCACTCCAGCGAGTGAATGACCCGACCATATGTGCAAGCACAAGGCAAGAAACTAATTTTCGTGGACCTTTGCTCAATTATTGCGAGCTGGCACACAGTTGTCAGTTCTAAAGGTTAATGCAGTAATGAAAGATGACAATCGCTCCGAAGCGATTACTGAATGCCCAAGCAGGTATTCACAATTTAAATTAAAAGGTGCTCCAAGAAGCCTCAAGATATAAAATTTGTCCAAAGTCTCTACCACAGGCTGTGTGGAGTGCTAACCAAGGCTCTGCTACCCCAAGGTGTCACGTACAGCTCAGATGCCAAGATGATGACAAAGCTCTGAATATAATATTCTACCCAAAACCAGGTCAGAAATTTACATCACCTGAACTGTTTATAATTGGATCTATTGTGATTTTTCAGCAGATGAAACTTCGGGGTATTTGTTCATGCCTAATGTTCCATGTTTCCTAGAATCTCATTTAAATTTTGTGAGGTGTATTAGGTAAATGGGGAATTAAATTCTAAATTAATCATCACAATTCCAATTCCCTATTTTAAAAACCTGCACAAGTCAATCTGAGCTCACTGACGGGTGCCATACCTTTAGCTGGAGATAATGTACTCCAGAGACAGAGCCGATAGTGAAACATCCAGCATGCCCCAAGAAACGCTCCATTAGACACAAATTGCCCACAAATATGCTATGTGCGATGGAGTTAATAGGGGAGTAGAGGGACTAATACTCATTTATGCTCTGGGTAATCTCAAGACTGCTGAGGTCTCAGTTATGCCATTCATAAATATAAACATAATTAAATGATAACTAGCATCAATGAGCTAGAACTAGTGGGCTGCTTGGGCATACGTTTCATCTAAATCTCCAGCCTCGTCAACAATCACAACACTGAAATGGTCTCTGGGCCACCTCAGCTTTAAACCAAGCAGCAGTAATCTCGTGTACACAGGTATCACTGGCATCTACAAAATTTATTAAGTAGCCCCCAGACAATTCATACAAGGCCAAGAATGACAACAATGAGAATAATTTCTCCTTTTGGGATGAAAGGGCTTTGTAATTAAGTAATGTAATTAAATAAGCCTGCTTTGATCACTCACACTTTGGTCACTTTTCAAATCATCTCTGCCACTGAAATCCTAGAAAGCAAATCTAAAGTTTAATTTCAAGGTTATTTTGTGTTAGCTTTAGGCAGGTGAGAAGGGGAAAGATTTAGTAAGGGAAAGAGCACAAGTGCAGGGTAATCACCATAGCCTCCTCCAGAAAAAAAAAGAAACTGTTATAAACTACAAAATATCCTAAGATATGACACCCAGAAACAACAACCGGACAGAGGGTATGAAGTTTTATACAGAAGTAAATTAACTTGTAGCTTTTACTAACACCAAGCTTTAGGGAAGGGTAAATAGCGAGTTCTAAGTGGAAAGCAAACCAAAGGTACGTGCTCAGTGCTGGAGGAAGAGGTTTTAAAGAGCCAGAATATAACAAGTAGGTGTTGATCTTAAACAATTTATTTTTTTTTTCATTGTAGTTGATGGTTTTAAGGCAGTTATTAGTTTTGATAAGGAATCTCTCCATTTGAATCACATGCAGAAAAGAAGAAAGGACAATCTACTTTTTCCTGGAATTCTTCATTGGTTTAAATTCCTGCTTTGTCCAAATTCCACTGCAAAATAAGTGGCAAAGACAAAACTGCTGGGATGATGTGTCCCACCATCATCTGAGTGTATGTTTAATCCCAAGTCAGAAATATAAATCTGTATCTTTAATGATGCATGAAAAGTAATTATTAAATATCTTAAAGATGCTGGAATTCAAGCCTCTTCATGCCAGCATGACAGACATCCTGATCAAAGTAGTGAGAAGTATAAAAGAAGACACTGTAATGATGTTTCTCATCTCCAGGTAAAATAACAAGATAGTTGTTACTGCTGAAAATAAGAAACACTGAAATTTTTTAACCTGTAAACAAATCCCAAGAAGCTAGCACCTTCATGTGAAGCTTTACATATCCCCTAAAAAAAAGTGAAAAGAAAAGCAAAGTAAAGCAGAAGGAAGTAAAAATATGTTTTAAGCATTTAGAATTGATACCAGGTTTTGCTGTTAAGATCATGTAAAGTATATAGTGCTTCTGTTAAGCATAAAGGTCAACACATCCACCTGTTGCATTGTGACCACTAAAAAATTGCTGATACAGTGTTTTGGAGAATGTAAATTCCTCTTGGAAACAGGGGTAAATGAAAAGAAACCTAATCTCATTCAGATTATGAAGAAGCAGAGACAGCAGTTTTCCTGGGTTTAAGTGCTAATGAGATTCTCATTTCTAAGAGCACCGTAGCATCAGGTAAAGTCTGGAGCAAGAACAAATGCAAAATTACAACATCATAAGGGTTCTGCAGTCACTTGGTCTTTTGTTGGCAGTTAGCAAAATTCTTTGATTCATGGAAAAAGGATCCCCGTAGAACACCAAACAAACAGCTTTACGAATGCTGCACTCTCTCTTGAGCGGCTGCACTACTAAAAATAGACCTTTTATTTACAGAAGTACAGCTTTTGTCATGATATTTCTCATTAGGAAGAGTTTACTCAAGTCCACAACAGCTATAAAAAGTGCTCAGGAGCACAATGGGGCATAATCCTGACAGATGGAAAAACTTACTCATCGTTAAAGCCTCATCCACAGAGCTCCTTCCATTACAGAGAGTCACCCAGTCCCCTCTCTTCACATTCATTAATCCCTTTTAGATCACTTCATGTGTAGCCACAGCAAGTGTTGTTTTCAGCAACTCACACGTAACTGTGTGGATGTCTCAAAAAGCTATTGAAGCTGTGTCACTTGAAATAATTAAATAGCTACCTGTCCTGAATTGGTTTAGTTTTCAATTGTAATTTTTTCCAGCAATGTGAAAAAGTTCTCTGCAGTACCAGCTCTGGGAAATTCAGTATGAAATGAAACATCACTAGAATATTTCAAATTTGGAAAAGTATAAAATTACGTAGTGTGAAACCTTTTTAAATGAGATATTCAGGCAAAAGTTTGGTGTACTACCTAGACACGCTGGTAATTTTTTTGGTGGAAAAAACACATACGAAAAAAGAAAAAAAAAGGGAAAGAAAGAGCTAAGGGAATATAATGACGTTTTATTACTCAAACTGAGACTTAATTATAACATTCTCAACCATTGTTCTTTGTGTCATAGTATAGAATAGCGTCATTCCTTACCACATCTTTTTTTTTCTTCAAATTAAAATGTTTATATATTCATAAATGAGTTTTATTCTGTTTGGTGCCTGGCAAGCATCTGCTGACTTCAGTCAAAAGAGTTTTGGGTCCCACTCAAAGGTAAGAGATTAAGCCCAGGGTTAAAGGTACAATGAAATCCTACCAGCTGGCCGTTCAGCAAACTAAACAAAATGGATTGCAAAAATAGAAAAATCGCCCCGGTACATATGAAGTTCTTTGGCTTAAAATATTTTGTGTTTTAAACTCATCTTTATTATTCATCATGTAGTTTAAGAATCAAAGCAGTAACCACATTTTTAGTATGGTAACCATCAGTGGTATCCTTTGTACTACTTTCTATTATCACTGACACTTTTCCTTTTAAACACCCGAGACTGAGGGAGATAATGAACCAATCAGTTATAAAAGAGTCTACATTTCACAATGCTATATCAAAAGCCTTCCTTAAATCACTTTAAAAGGTCCTGCAGAAAATGATATCAAGGTAATAGTTTCTGTAGAATGCACACAGCTTAGTTAATACTGTTACAAACTTGTAAAATATTTTTAATTCAGCCTCAGCACCTCATCTTTCTTATTTTAAGTCTGCCCACAGGGACACACACATCAGATAATATCAAAAGGAAGAGATCCGTCAAATAATATCAAATTTTGTGTTCTGAACCTCTCAATAAAACAATTTGCAGCTTCTCAGTGAAGGTGGAGTTTCAGCAATGAAAGTGTATACCTGTCATGGGTTGTATAAAAAAAAGAAAAAAAAAAAAAAAAAGAAAAGAAGAACCCGAGATGCCGTCCTGTCCTAAAACACGTACAACAGTTACACTCTGGGCCTCCTCTCACAGAGCAGTAATAATACCCAAGAGTATTTACAGCCTGCAAACTGCTGTTCTACATCATTATGTTAAATAATCTGAAAAATGCACTAAACCCTCAAGGAATTATGAAATGAAAAAAAAAAAATAATTGTATTTGCATATAATTGTTACCTAGATTTTTTTTAATCAAATCCTTCACATTTACTTAATAGTCCTCCTTATCCAGACTTCTCTAGAAAACTGAATTTCTCACATACATCCCACAACTGTATGGTTATATATTATGAGAGTTCATGTTAAAGGTGAAACAAGACATTTTTCTTTGTATTCCTGCATCTAAGATCTGGAAGATCTGAGAGATTAACACCTGGCTCCAGGGGTGGT
>VWZK01004353.1:0-81626 GCA_013396935.1 Baryphthengus martii
TCTAGTCCCTTAATCATTCTTGTAGCTCTATCACGATCACGAATTCTTAACCGTCTTCTTCCAATCTTCTTTAGAAGTATTTCATAAATTGGACAGTGGCAATAAAGTGGAAAACATACAAAAGAGAAAAATCATCTCGGAAACTCTGATGAGGTTTAAGGTGCTTGAAAAGTAAGAGGTTTACATTAGACAGGAAAGAGATAAAAAGCGAAAAAAAAAAGAGCTATGAACAAGTCAGCACAGTGAGAAATAAAATCTTACACTCTAGATCACTATCTCCCATACAAGAATTCAGAGATATTCCATAGAATAAAAACAAAATAAAAATAGAATTGATCTTTTTGTATGAGTGCCTGAAGGATATCTGAGAGCAGTAGGAATGCAAAGATCACCATATAGGGCTCAGAGCTACTTTACATGTTCACCAAGTGTAAAACCTGCAATTAACTGTTAGAACTTGTTTCAGCAGTTTAAGTTACCTTGAACAAAACACTTAGGGAATAAATTCTTTGAGATGAGTTTCTGTTGCATGTTCAGAGAAGAGTTCAGTGTTGTCTTGTGTTATCTTGTGTTCTGCCTTTGAGAAAGAACTCATAATGCCACATAGTGGCTTTAGCCAGTATACATCTGTAGTAGGAAACATAAATACAGGGGAGCAAGCTATATTTCTGAACAAACGTGTCACATGATGTTTCAGTTTGATTTATTTTATTTTTTTTTTAGTTTCTGTGGTTATTTGACCTTGATTGGGAGCCAGGTGCCCACCAAGCTGCTCTATCACTCCCTCCTGATCTCTTCCTCTCAGCTGGACCAGAGGGAGAAAATAAGATGAAACTTTTAGGTTAAGACAAAGGCCGTTTAATAAAAACCAAAGAAAGGCCATGCACAGAAAGCAAAGAGTTATTCCCTACTTCGCAACAGCAGGTGATGTCCTGCCCATATGGGGAAGCAGGGCTCCAATATACGTAGCAGTTGCTCTTGAGAGCAAGACGACGCACTGCACTCTTCCTCCTTTTCCCAGCTTTTATTGTTGAGCTGCTGTCATATGGCGTGGAATATCCTTTTGGTCAGCTTGGGTCAGCTGTCCTGGTTGTGTCCCCTCCCAAGATCTTGTCCACCCCATCCCACTGTGAGGGAAAGGTTGAAAAAACAGCCTTGGTGCTATGCAAGCCCTTCTCGGCTGTAGCCACACATGGGTGTGTTATCAACACCTTTCTAGCTCTCAGTAGAAACCACAGCACTATGAGGGCTGCTATGGCGAAAATTAACTCCATCTCAGTCTGACCCAGTACAGGTTCTGAAACAAAGAAAAAAAACAAGCAAAGGACACAAACCGTTTAGACAGTACATTCTGTCATATCATCCTGAGCTCAAGAACCATTCTGCTTTGAAATGTTCATCACACAGGACTATTCTCCAAATACAGATGCCTGTATTTGATCTTTGGCTTGAAATATATCTATACGATTGCTGATGTATATATATACATCTACTTTATGTATATCTTAGGTTCCCTTCAGAAATCAAAGAGGAAAATGGGCAGTTAAGGCTGTCAGTAATCTTATCCTAAAGTTAATATCTAAAAATGAGAGATGAGTTGACTTGCTCCTATAAGGTGCTCACCTCTAGGCAGCTCAGATGTAAACATGAGCATAGTGGTGAGAGAGATTCTGTCTATGGTTTCCAAGGACAATTCAATTGAAATAAGCCCATAAAAGCTAAGATAGTAAGAAAGTTCATAGGAGAAATTTAAAAAATAATATTCCTCTTGCCTTAGCTTTCTTCTGAAAGAAACTGATGGCAACAGAGAGAAAGTAATTCTCATCTAAAGGAGACACCAAAACTAAGACAGATGGACACATATGGAAAGATGAGTAGCAATAATGTGCAGACAACTGAAAGTCTAAAATGCAGAATATGTGAAATCTGGGGCACAGGCCTGGGTAGGCATCTTTATGGACTTGGCCTTTTCCTGTAAACTTCTTTGAGTTGAACACTTCTTCTACTGCATGGCAACAGAGACATGGGAGCCATTCTGGATATTCCTAAGTCAGCATCAGAACTCTACAGCATTTTAAAAGAGAACACATCACCTGCCTCACAGGCCAATTCAATCTTTTTAGGCAATACAATGACTGTTGAATTAACCCCTTGCTTTTAGCAAAGGTTTCCTGAGCTTCCTTAATTTTACTGGATGTTGGTGAAAAAGATGCAACATGCAAGGTGTCACTGAAATGATGCAGTGACTCATGTTTCAGTGGATCTCAAATATGGCATTTCTAACTCACTGTTAAACTTTTTTAAGGCCAGCCTGACTTCTCCCTGTTATTTTTGCTAAATTGCAGTAAGTGGGTGTTAGATTCATTCTGTTTGCTTCTTTAGAATGTAGAAAAATGTAAGAACCAGTTCTTTGATGAAACGATTCATTAGATATTAATTGTATTATGTAATAATACTTGTTCTTTGATAGGAGCCACAATCCCTTCTAAGCATTCAGGATTATTATTATTAAAATCCAGAGTTTGAATGAAAGAGTCTAAAGCTAAAAATGTATATTGTCTTCGATACATAACCATAGTGACAACCACTTTCCTGAGAAACACTTAAGCTCTTGGCACTACTAGGTTAGTCGGCAATGGAAAAAAAAAAAAAAAAAGTAATAAAAAGCCCTGTGAGCCCAGTTGACAGTTATCATTTTTGGCTTCTAATAAAACTGATTTTTCCCTTTGGGGAAAGACAACTGGATGTATTATGCTGGGAATAGCTTGTGTCATCAAACCAGCTTGCCAAGCTAGTGGCACACAATGGAGAATGCAAATTTCCACACAACTGATGAGTACAGGGAACTCTTTGTTCTTAACCAATGGGAGTCATTGGTTCAACTCCAGTAAGCTATGGGCCAAAAAGAAGGGAGTCAGGAAGAAATACAGTGAATCAGCTCACAATATAAAAGAAAAGCAGCATCAACTTTTTATGACAATTTGACCTACTACTGAGAAGATTAGAAGCACTTTTAAACTTGACCTGAACAAGACCTTTGAATTTGCAAACTCTGAAATTGCTAGTGCAAGTTTTAGCAACACCAGTTCATACCAGTTGCTTTATCGTTACCCTGACATCTGTGAGGCTTGATGGTGTCAAAAAATGCAAATAATTTACGTTTCACGTTTAAAGAATTGTAGTATAATTGTTGTTTATGTGAGTAAAAAGGGAAGTTTAAAAGTAATAATCAACAAACTTATATTAAATACTACCTTGTCTCTATCTCTTAGTAAAAGAAGGGAATGTGGTGATTGATAGAAAATCTTTGCATACAGGGTTGTTAGGTATGGGAATTTAATTAGTATTTGGATAAAATGCTATGAAATTTCACAGACCAGCAAGACCTGGTTTATGTGTCTCATGTAATGTATTGAGTTAGAAGTGTAAGCCCAGACACTGACAAAACATAATATTTGAGGCAATATTTGTGAGTGCATGAATTTCCAAAGAAATCATTAGAACTTTTTTGTGAGTAATGGACTTTTTGTCTATGAAAAAAAGCCAATAGGAAAAAAAAGCTCAGAAATAAAGTAGATCTAAGTAATAAAAAGCAACCCAATTTTCTTGCCTTTCAGTAAAAGTTACACTCAGATGTGCATATTTCATTTCTGAAACTGCAAATCGAAGCCGTAAGTACAGAAATGCTTCTGAAAGTTTATTCTAACTTTAACTTTGCTTTTTATTTACTTTTAACTTTGAGGATAGAATTTAACAGTAAGTCCTTAAATATGTGAAGATAGCCTAGGTTTTGAGAAATTAACAAGGAGCAGGATTTATTGTGTCGTTTCTTTCTAGTAATTGCTATTTGTGCTGCTTATCCTGAAAAAAAAGACAGTGGTAAAAGGTCATCAGTTCAAAGAAGATCATAGAATCACAGAATCATAGAATGACTAGGGTTGGAAGGGACCTTAAAGATCATCTAGTTCTAATCCCCCTGCATAGGCAGGGACACCTACTACTTCAGGTTACTCAGGGCCCCATCCAACCTGGCCTTAAACACTTCCAGAGATGGGGCAGCCACAACTTCCTTGGGCAACCTGTTCCAGCATCTCACCACCCTCACAGGAAAGAATTTTTTCCTAATGTCTAACCTAAATCTCCCCTCTTCAAGTTTGTAATCATTTCATGACTTATATTCACATTTATATGGTAGCTCTTATCCCATAGGATTTGCAAGCACTATAGACAGACACACATACACACACGAACACACAGAGCATGGGCTTTTACTGCATCATCTTTTGTTGTCAGGATTGTTATAGTCAGAGAGAAGACAAGGCAATATTTCATGCAAGCACAGGGAGGTAGTCAGAGAAAAATGGACATTCTTGGAAAATGATAAATAGCTGGGTATCCAACCAACCAGCTCAGCTACAGTTGATTTGGCTTTACATACTACATTAAAAAAGAGTAAAACATCTGCATGACTTTCTTCAAAACCCACGCTTATGAAACTGCCTTGCTTACTCTATTTAAAGAGAGTGTCTTTGTTTTACACATTTGCTTTGATCTAAAAGAAAAAGATAAAAAGGCGAAATTTGGGGTTCATTTGGACCAGTTCAGATTTTCATGCAAAACTGTCACTGACTGAAATAGGAGATTGCATTAAAATGTATTTGAACATAGTTTTCTGTAAGTAATTTATCCTATTTCCAGTTTTCAGAAGTGAAGTGAGATATTGTAAAAGCCATAACTCTTATATAGCAAGGACATTATTATCCTATATACTTATCATATAACAGCAATTTATGACACCAACTTTGTTTATTTCAAATAACATATACATCTAGACAACTCTAGGTCATGGAATCATAAAATTCTTTTGGCTGGAAAAGGCCTTTAAGATCATCAAGACCAATCATAGGTCCTGCAGTCTGAAGGAAAAATGTAGTACACACCAACTATCAGGAAGTAGTGGTTTTTTTCTTCCCTCAAATGAAACAGCATGGTTGCAAGACGTGTCATGAATAGAAAACCTCTTTAATATGTGAAAAATGCCCAGTATTTAGCTGACCTTCAAGGCTGCCAAAAAAGCTTTAGCCAGGATCTGCTCATCTTCTCACCAACAGACCAGTTGCATGGCCTCAGCTGCTTTGGAAAAGCAGCCCAAATGTCAGAGATTCCTCTGGAAGAAAATGCAATGAAAATATACTACTTCGAAACAGATGAAAACTCCCACTCATCAGCCCTGACTGCTTAACCAGATACTGGAGGACATTACATTTTTACACATCCACTACATTCCTTATTGCATTCCAAGGTTAAAATGATGTGACTTTTTTTACTACCTTAGTTTATAGATAATATAAAATTTAGTATTACAGTACATTAATTCATAAAAAACCTTTCCTTTCTTTTGAGAAAAGAGAAAAATAAATGTTGTGTGCTACGTCAGCTGAAAAAAAAGTTTTACACAGGCAGTTGCAGTTTTTACTAATGCAGATACAGTAAACATAATAAATCCTTATAAAAATTAAAATTCCCATGTTCTCCAAGCCACTGCAGTCCATTTGTTACTTCCTTTTTAATCTATAATTTATTCAACTCCAATCTCTTCCTATCCCTCAAATCAGAAGACTTCCCACTGCAATGTATCTATAATTATATTGCAGCATAGTACAGTGCGGTATAATATCCTATAATAATTATTTATGTAATATATACAACTGTATTCATTAAACCATGCATATAAATGCATAATGATTTACATTTACATAGGTTGAATTATATTTTATTTATTATCAGTGGAAACTTTCAAATCACAGATCATCCGCTTTCTGAAAGCACTGAGGTGTCACAGGAGTGCCAGGCACAGAGACTAAGGGATGGGGCAGATGCACTCCCTGGGCCCACCCTCTTAGTAGGGATAAGGACAACATAGGACAAGTGTTAAGAGGTGTCTCAAATTCTATGCAAGCTGTCTGTCCTTGTGCAGGTGTGAGAAGTATAAAGAGCTCCAGGCAGAAGAGATTAGCTGCACTGAGTAGATACAGCCCAGGCCAAAACGCAGTGCAGTGAAAGAGAGAGCAGAGGAGCAGGAGCGATGAGGTTGATTTCTGCCTTGAGGAGCAGATGCATAGCCTTCTTGTATCAAAGTAGGAGCAGCAATAAGAGGAAAATCGTTGATGTTAGGCCAGGAATATGAATTTTTCTTGGTCAAGAGAGGATGCGTATCAAAGAAGACGGCATACTCAGATTAGCATGCCGGTGCACAAGTAAAAGATTCTGTGTAAGTACTAGCATGGCATAATCAGACACTCATCTCAGAGAGCCACTTCATCTTGCAAGGATCTTGGTTGGTTATACTTTTCACAGCTCCAGACAAGCAGAGCCACAGTGTGGGCCACATTATACCCAAGTAATTTTGTACTTGTTCACGGTAAAATGGATGCTCACTTCAGTTAGGGCCTAGAAACAGGTTTAAATTCTTCCCCCTGGATTTGTAATAAGGCAATATTGCCTTGCAGTATGTAATTTAGAGGTGCCTCACTTGAGAGCACTGGGAAACCTGTGACCATAAGGAGAGAGCGTGATCCTTCATCCAGGAGCCACAGTTTCTCTCTTTACCATCATGATCATTTTCCCTCAGTGACCTTGACTAATGCACTTCATCCCTTTTCTACTTTTTATCAAAGAATGCTTTCTGTAAGAGTTCACTGCATATATGGCTTTGCTTCAGGCAATACCCTTGATCTCTGTGAAACTTTTAACACCTCAGTACTTCTGATTGTAACCAAGTAGTCCTCAGCCTAGATACCTTCTGTTGAATACAGTACCTTGAAAAAATCTTTCAGGTCCCTGCATTGCTGTGCAGAAGTCATTCTAATTTACATGTGGGAGTAAAGAATGAACGTGATTTACTTTGTCTCCTCAATAGCAATCAGGATATACCAAAGCAATAGTATACCCCAACTGGTGTAAAGATTATATGGATACTTAGATGTTCAGCCCATGGAAATAGTAGTTGTGAATAATTTTATTTCAGTTTTCTAGATCTCTTCAACTAACAATGTGTCATGCTTGATTTGGAAAATTGTACAAAAAGTTCACCTTTTTTTCAATATTTCTTTTTAAGAAAAATAGCTTGTTAACTTGTCAATGTTTCTGAGGAGAATTTTGTGGAAGCTCTGTTCACAGAAGTACTCCTTTAGGCACTCAAATCTCTCTGACCTACAAGGCTTTCAGAATTGGTCATCATTCACGGACAGTTCTGTAAGTGGTTTTCAACTTCTTTAGCTCAATATAAGAGGTAAAAAAAACACAGAAATTGTCCTTCTAGTGAGAGATGCCAGATCTTTAAGCCAAACTTCAAGTTAAGATGAGCTCTAAAATGGTTACATTTTTTAAAAGATTGAAGAAAAATCCGTTTTGTATTTCCACTTGTACATTGTGAAATAAAATAATAATAAATATATAATAATAATAATAATAGCTTAATTCATTGTTCTTTTTTTTTCTATTTGGTCATTTTTCCACAGAAGTCGATTCACATCAGTGGGCATATCAGATGTTCATCTGTCAAAAGATACCATATGAAAAAGGCACTGACAGGGGAGAAACGTCCCTTTCCAGAGGAAGCATTTCCAAGTACAGATTTACTGCTTTTACTGATTCAGTGCTAGCCTTGAAATCCAGATGACTTGTTGCTCCTTGTGTGACAGCTAGGCTCTGACATGGGAGCTTGGCTGAGAAGCCAGAAGATTATCAGGAGTGGATGTGGGTCAAAAGGGCAGATGCGGTGATGAAAAGCTAAATTAAACACCCTATGGCTAGATAATTGCAAATG
This sequence comes from Baryphthengus martii, assembly GCA_013396935.1. Classification (NCBI taxonomy): domain Eukaryota; kingdom Metazoa; phylum Chordata; class Aves; order Coraciiformes; family Momotidae; genus Baryphthengus; species Baryphthengus martii. Next base: position 7,829 of record VWZK01004353.1, read on the forward strand.
ATGTGAATCAATTCCTCAGTAATTGCTGAATTACTGATAATCTTGTCCACCCTTTTAACTCCAAGTTTATGCAGTCATGAGTTTAGCATAAATCACCTGCAGGACTAGAGATCCTAAAATGAAGAGTTTAGCGTGTAGGGTGGGAGAAATCTATAGACAAAGTGTTATGTTACTAAATCTGTCCCTGCATGGTTGATGCAACATGCATGCACCCCATACAAGCCTGGTAAATTAGCTGAGCAGCTAATTTTGATAGAAGAAACATATGAAATAGGATAAAGGCATAGAAGGTTTTGTGAATGTGTTCTAAGTATTAGAACAGCGGAATATCTTCTTACAAGTACATTATATGTCCTTTTTTAATCTCCATCTAAAGTTCTGGTAGAACTAAACAAACAAATAACAAAAGGCATTCCACAAGAGAAGTGAAATATATGAGAAATGTTTTGACCAGAGAAGTAACAACTGTTTATGATGCTCATGTGCTTCAATACTTCATTTGCCTTAAAAATAAGTTTGAAGCCCAGCTGATATAACTGAGAGCCCAGTGCTAGGACAAATGTTTCAGATATAGGGGTATAATCCAAAAAGCAGGATAATTTGCAGCTTCATAATGGATTTCTAATATTTCTAATAATTGAAGATTGAAGCTACATTCCTTAGATTGTAACATGTTTGCAGTTTTGCAGATAACAACCTTACCAAGAATCTTGCCTAATAAGGCTAAATTATTTCATCGTCAAGTTTGTTCTGTGAAAGATGAAGGTGAGAGGGCATGAGGTTGAAAATACATAAACTATGTAATTTGAGGAAATGAATCTGAATTACATAGGGAATAGTACCTATCCTATAGCATGCTAGAGCCTGCCATACCTTGATGTGAAATTTCCTCTGTCTGATAAAGGCTAAGGCACCTCTTCTAAAGGAACAGGCAGAAAAACAAACCAACTAACGAAAAACTCTGCCCTGTTCTTAGTAGACCTCCACAGTGTTCAAATATTCATCAAAAATATTCTTTAAAATTGGGTTCAGATTGTCATCTATATGCCCATAGTTACATGCATGTTATTTTCAACTAGTATGCTATACAAACTCTCAATTTGTCATTACTCCAACAGAAAAAATGAAGTAAATAAATCCATCTAAATCTATTGTACAGCCATGTGTACAATAGCTAGTACATAACCAAGAGCTAACGGCTAGGTACTGGATGACACTGGTACCTGGATCAGCATGCAGCTGATGCTAAGGCTTGAGTAAGCTAGACTTGGAGCCCTGACTTTAAGGCAAGGAGTATTACTGTCATCCACCCTCCATAAGGCTTCCATAAGGAAGATAATGTGCAAGGCAGGGGCAAAAGGAAAGCAAAAAAAAAGTGACTATGAAATTTGAGTAGATTTTCTGTCGAGCAAGGGCACCATAACATAACGGAGAAAGTAAAAAAAAACCAAACCACCCCAAACAAGCAAAAACGCCCCAAACCTTAAAACCCCAGACAACCATAACCTTCAACATCCATAAAGATCAAACACTTTAAGAGCTCTGCCTTGTTCCCTTAACCTACAGGCAAAACCAATTGTCTCTCTTCAGCTATCTCAGAGTTACTTCATTCGCTCCCCAAAGATTAAATATCAGCTCCCTGTGTCTCTGTGCTGATACGTCAGCATTTAAGACAACATGTTATATAGTATAATATTGTGGATATATCTTTAGTGAACCTAAAAACTAAGAAAAGCTTATTTCCCTACTGGAAAAGATTAATTGCCTGAGACAGCTTTAAAGATACATTTTCAAGGTCTACCTTTTTACTTTCATTTCCTGGAATGTTGGGTTCATTAAATTTCAGAGGTGACACAAACTGTACCTTACTGTGACTATAAAAATGAAGAAGCTATTCATAGGTATTGCACAGACATGACATACTGTGCCAGTGTCTATCATGAGCAACTCCTGGGTCTTTTTCAGTCTGATTTTCTCTTTTGTTGATCATGCTGCTTTATGGAGTCTTTTCTTTTTTCTCATTTAAATAAAAAATAACTCAAACTGCTGCACATTTTAAGTTTGAGTGACAGCTCAGATACTGGATCAAACTAAACACGTGAATAATTTCATGCGGAACAGACTGCATGATTAAGAAATTACTGTGAAAATGGGGAATGAAATTATCGGAGATTTACTGGCTTCCTGAGCTGGACCCTACTTCTAGGCCATCCTCTATAAGAGTTCATACTGGACTCATTCTTCAGGAAGATCCCTGCACTGTTTAAAGCCTATGCGTATCTCTGATCTGCACAGCACCCTGAGTTTCACATTTAATTTTGAGATTTGGAGGGTGAGGATAGGATTTTCTTCTGGCTAGTTGTTAGTCCATTGCCTAATAATTTTGCTGTGACCTTCCCAGTTCTTGTATTACAAGACATAGCAATAAACCCTCTTTACCTTGCTTAAGGGTCCCAGACTACTTTCTCTACAGAAGGAAATGCTTCGTGCTTATCTATAGATAGGCATGGCTATAGGGAGCATATTTGCAGTGGATGACTTGATCTTTCTGCTATGGCATGAAAATAACACTTCCTCCTTTATTAATTTTCCTCTCACTGGGCTCAAACTATTACTGTTACCGCTGCTACTCCTACTCCTACTCCTGCTACTACCATTGCTATTATTTTTAGCATATTTTCACATACTGTGCTCATTAATGTTGTCATCTGGGCAGGGAGAAAACCTTAGTATGAAGCACAATTAGATAGTCCTTTTAAAAGGTTTGATATCCAGCCCTTAAGCTAGCCCCAGGCTGCATAAATGGCAGTGTTAGAGGACAGTAGCAGCTTAGTAGTATCATGGGAGACTAAGGACCAGGTGTTGTTTGGGGCAAAGTTTTTTTCCCTGAACTCCAGAGAAGGGGTTCCAGGACGTAACACTCTTATCCTGGTATAGGTCTTTCAGATACTTGGCTTTTCTGTTTTGCTATTCCTATGATATTAATCTTATTTTACTGCTTAGTATATAGATTGCCTAGGAGGCCTTTGAAAATCCTTCTTGAAACTTTAAAAAAAATGTGGACATCTTGAAGTCCTTTCTACTTGGGATCATTCTTTACCTCTTTTTTTGATGTGTTCTAATTATTTTCATCCCTTCAGTTTCTGTTTTCCAGAGCTTTGGCAAACCTTGCTCCTGTCAGAGGCCCTTTGACTGCATTCCATTTGTGCTGCAAAATCTCTGGTAAGGCTGAGAGCAGATGAATGCCTTAACCTTCTCCTCTACAGATCTCAAAACATTTAACAAAGAAGGTCAGTATCATTTATTCTCTTTCTGTGGATAAGGAAAGTGAAATAGAGAGAGAGCAAATGACTTGTCTCACTCACCAAGAAGATCAGTAGCACAGTCAATGCCAGATCTCTTAGACCCAGGCACTAGTTCCAGTTGCTGAGCCTGTGCTGGCTGGAAGAATGTAATCCTGAGTAACATCACAGCAATTGCAGACAATAGCTGTTGGGTTTGCAAAGGATTTTAGGATTTTGATATTTGGCTTTCTTCCAATGTAAACGAATTGGAAAGTTCTCCAAGGCGGGGAAAGGACTTCTGTTTTGAAATGTTTCACATCAACTGAAAAGTTACTTTTCTTGCAGTGCATGATAACCTCAAATAATAAAACAGAGGTAAACGGAAGGGGGCAATTTCAAAATGAAACCTCCAAATGCATGGTTAATTTGGATATACTGACTGTTTTGCCTCCTTCAGAAAAACCTCTATTGAGAGATTCAAAACAAACAAACAAAAAATTCGCGTAAAATAAGCTGACATCATATGCTTGGATTTCAACGGCAGCACATATTGGTTACCGTATTATTCCACTGTGATTTATCACTTGGTCTTTAGTTGTCGTGTTTAGGTATGGAAAAAAAAGTGTGAAATTACATAGTGCAGAGATATAATTGCATATTCTCTTTCCTGTTCTTCTAGAAAGCCACATTGCCATGACAAGGAGTAACAGAGAGTTGCTTAATAGTGCTGGAAGAACAGGGATTTCTCATTGCAGGCTATATGAAATGGGAACCCCTGTGATTTCCAGGGTGCAACACGCCAGTATCTGGCAAAAGAAGTTGCAGTTGCAACTTTCTAACCTGATTCCAGCAAGCAGGAAGGACTGCTAACTTTCCAAAGTCATATGCTATTCATTCACAACCACCCCTCTGCAGTCAGGTAACTTTTCCCAGCTTGGCCACTTTACTTAATGCTCATTACAATTCTTTGTTGGTTTGATATTCACGTGCTAACAAACCAATCTTTTCACAATTGCTCTCTCAAATACAATTTAAACCGAATCAAAGGAGTGTGCTTTATCTGGTTAATTCAGCTAGAGATATATTACATTTCATAATAAAGAATCCCTAAGGACATGTGATTTAGTTTAATTTTCACCTGGCGTTTATCACTGTGTATATTCCAAATTTCGTTAGTATCTATAAATGTAACAGCAGGTACTTGGACCTTACAAAGAGTTCTGGAGCCAGACCCAGAGAGACACAAAGTAATGGGATGGCAAAAATCCATGTTCTAAAAGAAATGTAATCTGTCTACTACTAATGAGAAACAAAACACCAGCTTCAAATTCTTCCAGAGTATGAAACCATCACTTGAATGTTTGATTGCATGAAGAATTGCATTTTGAATAAGTTACAACATTTTTGAATGGCATGTATTGAAATGAAAGCACTTAGAATCTGCTCACATAGTCTTATTTTTATTACACTAGCAACCAGGATGCCCAGTGAGATCAGAGCCCTGCCACATCAGTGCTGCACAGATAGCCTTTCCCCAATACAGTTGCTTTCAGAAAAATAACATGGGGGAAAAGTTATGAGACACTTGTTTTTGGTGATGAAACAAATCCATTAAAAGTTACTGGCAAGCCAAGACATAAAATAAGCACTCCTGGATCTCTGCCTAGTAGATGCTGCTACTTCCTTCAGCATGGTAAAATATTTACTCTGAAAATCAATCCATATTCTATAATTGGGTCCTCTGTAAATGGCCCCTGCCCCTTTGTCCCAGTGAGTATACTGAGGAAAGCAAAAAAAGCAAGGATTAAATTGTTTCTGTTTTGAGAAGTGGCATTGGAAGATCCCACTCAATTCCCTTTGAGACTGAAATTACTAATGCAGCCTATTTTTGGTTTGGATGAAAGCTCAAAGGACAGCATTCCAGGATGAGATAAACTTCATGGGGGAAAGACACTCTGACAGGTCATTTTGTCCGTGAAAGGTATCAGCCTTACTATAATGCTAAGTAACAAGGAAAGTAATATGCAGAAGAACCTTAAAAGCAAAAATGAGTGTGTTTAAGAAGTATTACTTTCTCTGGATTGGAAAGGATTGTTTGTGGAATTGATGTTGATTCCTGTGAGAAGAACAATTTTTAAGGAATTCTGGCTAAACATGCAGGCTACAGAAGCGTATATCTGCAATATATAGAAGATGCTGGTGCACAAAGGACAACCCCAACAAAGCAGGAGGAAGATAAAGTAGAATCTGGTATGCATGCTATTACCAAAATAGCTGTTAGTAGGAAAATTTTATTTTTATTATAATAAATTAGCATAATCAGGGAGCAAAAAGGAGGGGGTGTCTTCTGAAAAGTGTGATACTGAACTTTAGCATGTATATTTTAACTGAGGTTTTGCATGTCTTTGGCACTTGTTCCTGTCCTTTATGATTTTAATGCAAACCAGTTTGTTCAACTTAAATTAAACAAATTTTAACAGATGGCTAAGCAGACTCCACATTTCTTTATGATTTCGTGAAGAATATAGATGCAAAAATGTTGTCCACAGGCTTGTTTGTGTTGAATTGAGGCAAACATTAAAACCCGTTCTATTAAGCTAGTCAGGTTTTCACAATAAGTCAATGTGAGAAAACCAATTTTAAGTGATGAGATGATACTACGTTGATCTCAAAATTATGTGCTGTTTCCTTCAGGAAGCAGTCAAAGCACATGGAAGAGCAGAGAAAATTGAGGAATCCTATATTTAGATTTCTCAAATGAATTAAAAAATATCCAGATCCGCATTATAGAATCATAGAATTATTTTGGTTGGAAAAAACATTTAAGATCATTGAGTCCAACCATTAACTCAGCACTGCCAAGTCTACCACTAAACAAAGTCCCTAAGCTCTGCATCTACACATCTTTTAAATACCTCTAGAGACGGTGACACCACCACTGCCCTGGGCAGTCTGTTCCACTGCTCAACAAACCTTGCAGTGAAGAAATTGTTCCTTATGTCCCATTTAAACCTCCTGTGTTACAACTAGAGACCATTTCCTCTTGTCCTATTGCTTGTTACTTGGGAGAAAAGACCGACCCCCACCTCACTACAGCCTCCTTTCAGGTAGTTGTACAGTGCAATAAGGTCTTCCCTGACACTCCTTTTCTCCAGGCTAAACAACCCCAATTCCCTCAGCTGCTTCTCATAAGGCTTGTTCTCTAGACCCATTATCTGTTTCCTTGTCCTTCTTTGGATATGCAAACTTAAGTTAGGGAGTCTAAAGTACTCATATTTAGAATTCATGTTCCTTTTAATAATAATGCTGATAGTCATAGTGGAGTTCTCAAAAGCAGTGATGTTAACTGTGCTTACACAGAAATGACTGTCCCCACAATTTGGAGATAGCTGTGGGCTAAAACTCCGTAGAATTGAAGTAATTTTCTGCCAAGATATATGCATATAGAGAAGTAAAGCCTACCCGTTGTCTACAGTGATATCACAGTAATATCACACAAAATCATATTAAAATAAAAAAAAAAAAATTAAAAAAAAAAGAGATTAAGAAGTTGCTTCATTTGCCCAGAGCCTTCACCAGTAGGCTGCTTGGTCGTTAAATCTGAAGTAAACCTTCAAATGACAAAACAGTGCTTAAATGTAAGGAAGGAAAGAGGTGTATTGGGTTTGGGTAAGTTGGAGTTAATGTTCCCCAGAGCAGCTCTTATGGTGCTGGGCTTTGTACTGGGAGGCAGATAAGACGCCAGTGTTGTGGCTGCTGCTGAGCAGCGTTTGCACAGTACCGAGGCTGGCTTTGCAACATCTTTCCGCCCCCCTCTAAGTGGGATGGGGTGGGCAAGATCTTGGGAGGGGACTCAGTCAAGACAGCTGACCCAAACTGACCAGAGCTATTCCACACTGCATGACGTCAGCTCAAGTATAAAAGGAGGGGAGAGGAGAAGGGGGTCAGGGTCATCCATTTATGAAAATGCTTGTCCTCCGAGCAACCACTATGTGTACCAGAGCCCTGCTTCCCAGGAGAGGCCAGACATCGCCTGTTGATGGGAAGTAGAGAATAAGATCTTGTTCTGCTTCGCTTCAGGTGCACGCAGCTTGCTTTTCGTTCTTTGCTTGTTTTTTTTTCGCTCCTATTAAACTGCCTTTATCATACCCTACAGGCTCTTCCCATCTTATTCTCTTCCCCCCTTGTCGTTCTGAGTAAGTGGTGGGGAGGGGGGAAGTGATAGAGCGACTTGGTGGGTACCTGGTGCTCAGCCAAGGTCAAACCCACCACAGAGGTTAAAAAAAAAACAACAGAGGAGAAGTGCAGGTTATTATAATAAATGGAGATATAACCTTGACTCTAAACCTTGGCTTTAAATTCAGGATTTGACACATCTGTGTCATCCAGCCAACCTTTTCTCATGAGTCCTCCTTCATCTGCCATCTTCCACATGACGTACTCATGGACCAGTATTTTAAAGGTCCCAATTCTCTCAGTAGACTGATGAAAAAGCAGAAAACTTTTTAAGTATGAGTAGTCGTGTCATTTTCCTCCCACTTCCAAATTCACCACTGTGTAACATAGAAGTTGATTTGTAAACTATTGTTGGGGCTCAGTAGCCGCAGTGATTACTGTAAATTGAAAACATATAACAAGAATTCCCATTTCTTCTGTTACCTTTATAAAAAAGAAATCCCAAGTAAACCAATAGTACAAAATGCGAAACTAATCAAAAGCTCTTTTTTTTTTTTTTTTTTTTTTTTTTGATGGTATAAAAGGAGAAAACCAAAATTGTTTACAGTGCAAAAGACTGTTAACATAATTGAGTCNGCAAAAGGCTGTTAACATAATTGAGTCCAACCATTAACCCAACACTGCCAAGTCCGCCACTAAACCATGTCTCTCAGCATCACATCTATGCATCTTTTAAATACATCCATAGATGATGACACCACCACTTCCCTGGGCAGTCTGTTCCAGTGCTTGACAACCCTTTTAGTGAAGAAATGTTTCCTAATATTCAATCTAAATCTCTCCTGGTACAACTTCAGGCCGTGTCCTCTTGTCCTATCACTTGTTACTTAGGAAAACAGACCAAGCCCTGCCTCATTAAAACCTCCTTTCAGGTAGTTGTTGAGAGCAATAAGGTCTCCTCTCAGACTCCTTTTCTCCAGATTAAACAACCCCTGTTGCCTCAGAGACTCCTCATAAGACTTGTGCTCTAGATCCTTCACCAGCTTTGACGCCCTTTGGACACATGCCAGTGCCTCAATGTCCTTGTAGTGGGGGCCCAAAACTGAACACGGTATTCGATGTATAGTCTCTCCAGTGCCGTGTGCAGGGGGACAATCACCTCTGTAGTCCTGCTGGCCACACTATTTCTGATACAGTCCAGGATGCTGTTGGCCTTCTTGGCCACATGGGCACACTGCCAGCTCAACTGGCTGTCAACCAACATTCCCAGGTCCTTTTCTACCAGGTAGCTTTCCAGTTGCTCTATCCCAAGCCTGTAGCATTGCATTGGGTGATTTTGACCTAAATGCAGGACCTGGCACTAGACCTTATTGAACCTCATACCATTGGCCTTGGTCCATCAGTCCAGCCTATCCAGGTGACTCTGAAGAGCCTTCCTACTCTCGAGAATATCTACTCCCCTGCCCGGCTTTGTAGCGTCTACAAACTTACTAAGGCTGCACTTAATCCTCTCATCCAGATCACTGACAAAGATAATAAAGAGAAGAGGCTCCAATACTGAGCGCAGGGGAATACCACTTGTGACTGGCCACCAACTGGACTTAACACCATTCGCCACCACTCTTTGGATTCAACTATCCAGACATGGATATGCCCTCTAAAATGTATACCCATTCGAGCCATGAGCAGGAGAATGCTGTGGGAAATGATGTCAGAGTCTTTACTAAAGTCTAGGTGGATAATAACCACAGCCTTTCCATCATCTTCTAAGCGGGTTGCCCAGTCATGGAAGGAGATCAGGTTAGACAAGTAGGACCTGCATTTCATAAACCCACGCTGACTGAACCTAATCACTTGGTTGTCATATATATGCCATGAGATTGCTCCACAATATTCCCTAGCTCCAAGATCAGACTGACAGGCCTGTAGTTCCCTGAATCCTCCTTCTGGCCCTTTTTAGTAGACAGATGTCACATTTGATAATCTATCTGGGCCATACCAGAGTAGGAAGTTTTATCTTCACATCTTTAACTTGGACCTCAGGGACACAACAGACTTCCCTAAGAAGTGGGTCCTGTCTGCATATTGGGCTTTCTGTTCACTTCAGAACTGAGTCTCCTATGGCAATGACCTGTCTTTTTTTTTTTTCTTTTCTTTATGAAAGCAGTTGCGACACAAGGCATAGGCTGACATCTCCAAGCTAAAGGTTCTCAGTTTTGTTCAGGTCCACTTGCAGTGACTCATACCTGCTATGCAAGGGAACCTGGGAAGGGGGCATAATCACAGGGGGCCACTCTTTCTGTGCTGGACAGGAACTTGTCATTGACTCCTATCCCTTAAGTTACTGCCTTCAACCAGGTGGAGAGAGGACAAGGAATCCTGAGTATCATGCATCCTGTCTGCCTCTTGGGTCTGTCTCAGCGAAGGTAGGATATGATTCCAGTAGCCTACCTTTCTCTCACAGTCCTTGATACTCCTCAACTCCTCAACTTCTCAAACTCCTCACCTCCTCACAGAGCTCTATTTGGGCATATCCCCCACAGATGTGCTTGCTGGTGACATAAGAGCAAGGCACCTCCTGCAGCCTGGCACCTGGGTGGCTGCATGTTCCTACTGGAGCTCTCTCTGGGAAGCTGTGTCAGTCATGGTGGACGCATAGCTCAGAGAGGCCATGGCTTTCAGGTGGATACCATTTCTCCCTGCCCAAGCTGGTAGAGCTTCAGCACCCTTTCTGCATGAACTGCCATGCAAACTGCTGCACCACGCACTATTTTCTCACCCTGGTCACTGATGCTCCCAGTGGCTTCTTATATATGTCGGGGGGGGACTTGACTACCATTGCTCCTGGCCTCTCTATCACATGAGCTGGCTCACAGAAGATTTCCCTGGTTTGGGGAAACTCCTGAGTAGCATGCAGGAGCACTCTGCTGCAGATCCTGAGCCACTGCTGGCAGTGGAGCTGCTCACCTTGAATTGAAGTTATATGTGTTTAACTATTGTTGTTACTGCTATTGTGTTTAATTCTTGTTCATACGTGGCTTCTCCAACTCCACTGCCCAACCCTCAGTTCTGTTCAAACTGAAAGCTGTTTTGGTCAGAGAAAATCCTTTTTAATCATATACTTCCAGTCAGAGGAAAACATGACATTTACCAAAATTCTCATGGATGGACCTGGTCCCATAAACATCTTAGCCCAGTTATTGCCCATTAGAAACGAAGCATGGTCATGTAAGCCACTATTTCGTAAACAGTTGCTCGAAGCCCAAAACTTAGCTCCACCCTTGTACTGCCGGGCTCAGGTTCCACTCTCCTTGGAAGCAGTCAGGAATGAGCAGTGCTTGAAACGCAATTGTATGTGAATACCACTAGACATGGTATGTATGTAGCAGCATTCCTGTTTCTGGGATTGCTCCCATCCCAGCAAGAGAGGCAAAGCAGGTTCCTGCCTTCACACTGAGAAGGCGGCACACATCGATGAGACCAAGAGATAACCAATATCTCACTTATGCAGAATGAAGATACCCGCCAAGATACCACTATACAGCAAGGGATAATTAATCTAATTCAGGAAGAACAGATTCATCAATAGCTATTAAACACCCAATGGCCTGATCACATATTCCAGCTCATGAGGTCTCTAAGCAGGTCTTTAGTTTACCCAAAGCTTTTATTATGAGCTGCTGTCTGTGTGCTGATATGGGGTAGTTACATCATGATCACACCCTATGGTGATGGAACATGGGACCCTGTCCCATAGAAGGGGACAGAGTCTTATCTGTGCGCAACACAATTGTTACCAGTTACCATAGCAAAAACAGTTTTAATTTTTCATGTGTTAGCAAGCTTGTCTGAAAATGGGTCATGCCTTGGCAGCTGACAAGTTTGCTTTGAGACAGCGCTGCTGCGCAGCTCCAGCTTGGGATGAAAGCAGTCCTTGCTCCATCTGATTCTCTTCATTTCTGTGAGGCAGCCTGGGGCAGGGTAGCAGCATCACTTGCACTGTAAGGGAACTGTCCCTCTGTTTAGAGCCTTTATACATCTTCTGTAAAGCTCTTCTAAGCAAAGTGTGTTATATACAGTAATCTTAAAGCCTCTTTTCCCTTTCATTGGTTGCTGAAAATACAAGTGAAACAAAGATGGAAAGAGAGCAAGAGAGATAGCTGGAAAATGTATTAGTGAGCCCTGATGACTCACCCAACATTTCCACACTGCTGGTATTACAGCTTGCCATAATAATACTAGAATGACATTGCATGTTAGGGGAGGATGATATCACCAGCTATCCCACTACAGCACAATCAGAGTAATGAAATCCATATATACTAGGTGAAGGTTCCCAAAACACTAAAAAGTCTGCAATTTCTCATTCTTTAGGGGAAAAAGAATAGTGCTTGTCCTTCAGTGAAAGAGATACAATGTTAGAAGGGTTTAATATATCAGTCTCAGACATCAAAGTCTCGATTTACACCAAAAGCTGTACTGGCAGTGATTTGAGCTGTGAGTGGAAGAAATCCTGCTCCTTCAGCTTAGAGCTAGATGTCATTTGGAACAAATTTTTGCTACCTTAGCTCTGTATACCATGAGCTACAAGAGTTTTCATGACTTATCTAGACAAGCCCAGGAGATATCCTTTACTCAGGGAGAACATGATTGGATTTACTGCAATACAGCAGTTCACCATCACTTCTAAGAGGAGTAAAAGGAACTAACTACAACGGGGAGGGCTGAGGATGTGCAGTACGGGGATCAACTAGTGCAATGACTATACAAGCAAGCCAGTGCACTACATGACAGTTCATTCCAGTTTCATGTTCCTAACATCATTACCATAAACAATGTAATAACAATAATATTGTCCTCCTATGTTATATTCTAGCAGCTTTTCAATAAGAAAACTCAGAGTGCTTTTTTAACTGCTGCTTGTTTAAAAAACTTCTCCTCTGAAGACAAGACAAAAATGGTAATTCACCTGCATCTCTTTTGCATGAGTTCTTTATTTCATAAAGGTCAAAGTAGTTGGTTTGCATTTGTTCATTTGAACTATGATGCTTTTATCATTTTAAAAAATAAATTTCTACCTTCCCTAGCACAGTGGTGCTTCATAGGTGATGCAGTATGGACACCTCACACTCCTCTTCTGAGATACAGACTCAGAAGCTGTTCTGTGGTGCATCTGAAATCCTGTGACATCCAGAGTAGTTTGTTAGGAGAGAGATACCTGTGGAAATAGAGCGAAGAGTAAGGAAATCGGAAATCAGATACCCACCAGTAAGTTCAATCTGTGTCTAAACTGACTGCTAACTAAATATTTTGATTTTGGTTAAAGTGATACTAAGGAAGTTTTTTTTTTCTTTATTTTGAGATCTCCTTTTCTACTGAAAATTTAGTATCAAATCTATGAATTATTTACTGATGAAATATGGAAATCCTTCAAAACTGACTACCTTGCCAAAGGTGACTTCTACAATTATTTGGTTTGATTTTTTTTCATTTTTATTCTCTAATTTTCCATGTTGTTTAGCACTGGTGTTTATTGTGTGTTCTGATCAAAGCTAGCTGAAATTGTTTGGGCAGCTTTTCATACACTTCAGTGGACTTTGGATCTGCTGAGAACCCCTGCTGCTCAGTGACTGCTTGGTGGCTATTGTGAAGTGTTTAACTGGTCTCAGGTCTCTTCCCAAAGCCTGTGTTGTTTCTCAGACAGCTCTAGTTGCTTGATAGAAGAGGGGCTCAGGAGCATAGCAAGAAAGAAAAACTTTGTCGGAACTCATTTAATAATATTTTTTTAATCTATGCCTAGCTGTTTTAGTTGTGGGGTTTTTTAATAAATATCTAAAAGCCATCCAAAAACTGTAAAACTGGTTATGAGAATCAGAAACTTTCCCTTTCCTCTATTTCATGTGGAATTTTGTATTTTAATTAAAAAATAAGCTTTAAAATGTTGTAAATATAAATTATTTAGCTTTCACTGTGAAAAATTCTTTGTTCCTGAAAATGCATTTTTAATTATTCTTTTCAATAACTAAATTTTTGTTTATCTTTTATTTTTCTATTTTTGAGCAAAAGAGAATGGGGAATCACTGAATTTCTTGCAAACAATGCTAACTAAAACCCCATTCCCTACAGTAACCAAGATTTAGTTTGAAAACATTGGTTTTGAAATGCAGTTTTCTCATTCATTAATGGGCAAATATATTAGAACCATATGCATTGAGAATTCAAAACATGTGTGTCACAAGCCTTGCAGAATGGAGCTATTTATTCCAGTTTGTGCTGCGTTTAGTGCTGCAGTTTTTTCCTCATAAGATGTATACTCGATAACCAGCATTGGAACTGCGCAGTAGATGCAGCAAGCAACCTGGTTCAGGCTGTATGAGTAATGTGTGTGAGGATCAAAACAGAAAAGGTGAATGGGAGAAGGATGATTGATAGAAGACCTGGGATGTTTTATAATTAGAACTGCTTTATAATACTTAATGCAACACCATCAATTATATATGTCCTGATCATCCTCTTCATCCTTATTCAGGCCTTAATGAGCATTATACTTAATTTCAATTAGCGGTATATACAACCACTTTGTAACAGCTTCCCCCTAGAAATGCAGGAGCATTAAAAACAGAGTAAGGAGTGTTTCAAATGGCAGGTGCTAAGCAATTATTCTGTGTTGCTTCTCCCAGAGTCAATATACATTTTCTTTGGCCTTAATAAGTCTCCTCTGAATGATTTTCAATCAAGACAGAGAAGGAGAAGACAGATGATGTAGCCTGGGGATCTGTGATTGATAGTGTAGAGATGAATCCAACGGCACCTGGGAACCACCCAGCATGTCAGTCCTGATCGTCCTCTCATCTGCACTGAGATACTTTCCAGAGTGTCCTGGGGGCATCCTTGGCTGCACATCTTACTTTTATTCCTGTGTGATAGCGCCTCCTCCCAGTCTGCTGTCTGGATGTGGCTGTCTGGAGGTAGACACCAACAGGCTAGGACCCTGAAAACAGTCAAAGTGTGCACCCACCTTAAGGCACTCCTGACTCGTAGGGAAGAAAAACACAGTTGGCAAAGCAAATATAGCAGGATCTTTGAGTGGCAGCATCCTGCTCAAACTGATTTTTTCCTGTGTCTTGAATTCTACCCTAAGGAAGCAAATAGCGACTGAAACACGATCCTTGAATGCAAGATTGTACGTGCATTTGATGTGGTATGGTATATTGGTATCAAGACGACAGTGGGCAAGAATCTGAGCCCCATATCCAGAAAAGAAGACAAAGCTTCCTACTGCACTGTGCTCCTGCTGCTATAAAAAAATAATTAATTAAATATTGCTCTTCAGTTGGTATGACTTCATCAAAATGCTGGTGAAAAGAAACAATAATGAAAGAACTTTTATCAGTTTCTGAAGATTTAGAAAAGAAAAAAGTAAAAGCAGAAATTGATCAGCTGAATAACTGATAATTACAATCGTGTCATTTTTCTGTCCAAATTTAAAATAATAATTGATTTGGACAAGCACTAAGCAGTCAGGGAGTGAAAGATATAATTTTCAAGTTCTACACTTTGCAGGAAGTTGTACGGGGTTTGACTGAGATGGAGTTAATATTCCCCAGCTCTTATGGTGCTTTGTATTGGGAGGCAGATAAGATGCCCGTGTTGTGGCTGCTGCTGAGCAGCACCCAGACAGCACCAAGTCTGTCTTTCTAACATCTTCGCCCTCCTTGTCCAGTGAGATAGAGTGGGCAAGATCTTGGGAGGGGACACAGTCAGGACATCTGACCCAAACCGACAAAAGAGGTATTCTAAGCTGTGTGATGTCAGTTCAAGTATAAAAGGGAGAGAAAGGGGGGGGAGAGGGGGCGTTGGCATTCATTTGAGAAGACACTTGTCCTCAGAGCAACTGCTACGCACACCAGAGCCCTGCTTCCCAGGAAAGGCCAGGCATCGCCAGCTAATGACAAGTAGAGGGTAAAATACTGTTTCACTTTGCTTCGCATGCGTGTGGCTTGCTTTTTGTTTTTTCCTGTTAAACTACCTTTAACGTACCCCATGGATTCTTCCCATCTTGTTCTCTCCCCCCTTGTCATGCTGAGAGAAGTAGGGGGGAGGGAGAGAGTGACTTGGTGGGTACCTGGCGCTCAGCTAAGGTCAACCCACCACAGAAGTAAAAGAAATATTTTATTCTACAGAAACATAGGCTCCAGGTTGGGTTATTGGTTTTGTGGTGTATCATGCACACACTGTCCCACACCCCCTACCTGGTTATCTTGAAGGAATGGCAAACAAAAATGTGAACTACATGTGAATTATTGCTTGCCTGCCAAACTTAGGCTAATTAATTTAATTAATTAATTTGGGATGGGAGGAACCTTTAAATGTCATTCATGAAGACCAGGTTGGATGGGAGTTTGAGCAACTTGGTCTAGTGCGACATGTCTCTGTCTGTGTCAGAGGAACAATACAAACCATTCTATGATTCTATGAAGCTTCTAAATATTGACTCTGATAAATTAAAAATGTGACTATTGACATTACCTCATATTAAAGGAGGAAATCTCTTAAGTGCCTGACAGCAATAGTAACTACACTCATCCTCAACCTGTGTCACCTGCAGGAAAAGAGTCTAATGCCAATAGACTCGCCTATGCATCCTGAGACAGATTCTGACATCTAAAAGAAACAGTTGTCATGAAGAGAAATGATCTGGTACCTGTGAGATTCCTGTAATGCAGATCCTTTTTACTGAGGTTTACATAAATGACCCCATTGGTTGATGGAGTTGGACAACCTCCAGCCTATATTGATGCTCAGCTGATGTGTGGTAGCTCGTTGTGCAGCAGATCTCGATTATGTGTCTGCACTGCCACAGATGTGGATTTTTTTTTGATATTTTTAAATGAGAATATTCTGAATGTTGTTTTTTAAAAAAATAATTCAGTTGTGGATCTTTTCTGTTTTCCATTTAAACGTTCCATACAGAAATAGAACAAAGCACATATTACCAGAGATTAAATATGGTCATTTTTATGTAGAGGGAAATTGCACTGAGGCAGAGAGTCTCTGATTATCCATTTCTTTTGGAAGCTTAATGCTGCTCAGAGAAAATAACAGCTATGGTAACTATCAGCAAGAAAATACATTCAGAGGAAATAATATGAAAGAGTAGAGGGAAATACTTAAGGCAGTTAAACCAGGAGTAATGGTCTAAAACTAGGAAAAGAAAGAAATTAAAAGTGAACATTAGGAAAAGTGTTCTAATATCTATGCCAATTAGGGAGGACATTAAGTGAGGTCAGTGAAGCAGTGATGAAGAAGCTTTTAAAGGAAAAGAAAGTGAGTGTTATATGACTAACATTGTACATATACAAACACTGGAAAAGGGACTAGCACATCTCCATTTTCCCCCTCCAACTAATCTGTTAAGTAAGTGGAATTACTCATCATTGACCTGAAATAATAGGGAGGTAGAAAGGAAAATAGATACAACAACATCTATATCTCTTTTATCCTTACTTGAGAGCATTGCTTGAATGCAAACTTCTTATGCATCTTCAGGGCTTCGGGATGATTGAGGGGACTCTGGTAGAAAAGGTTGTACAGGAGCTGTCACCTCTAGGGACAGCTGTAGGACAAGGAAGGATAGCCAGCCCTTCTGGCCTCCACCTGTCCCACCAACCATTGCGGCAATGCTCCTTCCAGAGGAGCAGGTTTCAGCCTTGCCCTGCACAAATGAAGGCAGGATTTAAGGTCGGCCTCAAGGGGGAGCATGGGTTGTTCAGCCACTGGCAACTCAGCAAGGCAGCAATATGGAAATACAGGGAGGGGTCAGGGAGTGCTCTGGTTTTAAGCTTGTTTATGACCTAATGCTTTAAAGGAACAATAAATACAACTTCTGTTATATAGTTCTTCAGCAAAAACGTATTCTCTGAAGGGGAATAGACAATATCTTACCAAATAGTGATTAAAAAAAAGCAAAAACCATCCTTAGTATCATCAATTTGTATTCTCACTTTCCAAAACACTGGATAAATTTCTGCTGTTGTCTGGGAGACTTTTTTAGAAAAGTAATTGAAAAAACTGAAAAAATTACAGTGCTCTAATTTACAAAGAATGTCACATTAAAGATATTTCTGTTCCTCGAGAATTAAGACTAACAGAGACAACCAGGGTATTCCCTCAACACCAACAGCCTATTTCAGGGTTTTTTTAGGTAACAAGATAAAAATAATAAAACATTCTTAATCCATAGCTATTTCTAAAAACCTTTCCCCTAAACTGTAAGATTTCCCTTAAATAAAGGAGGTATCCCCTGGGAAGCCAATTCTGTGCTAACTCATTTTTCAATTTCTCCATCCATATTTCTCATTTAAAGATTTTTAAATATCTTCTCACTCTTTTATTATTATCAATAAAGATGGCAATGAGGAAAAAAAGTGTTTCTTTTCTTTAAATATTTGCTGTAGCTTGAAAAATTACTGTGCTTGGTGAGAGAGATGAAACACTATTGGATTTTCCAGCCTATTTCTTTTGAAGAGTAAAACACTTTTGCCTCCGTCTTAAGAAACCTCCAGAGGAAAACAGCAATAAACATTGTTTAAAAAAAAAAAAAAAAAAAAAAAAAAGAGGAAATAAGAATAAGAGTGTATAAATGTGAAAATGCAGTTGAGTTTCAAGAGTCAGATTTACAAGATATTTGCACAAAGAAACCCCTTCAAGGACCGGTGTCTCAGCTGACCGATTCATCTACCTTCTAAACCCACTTCTTTGGAAAATGTGCACAGCACATACAACCTGCGTAAAAGCCTCAGCTTTACTGGAAGAACTTTTGCTACTGAGGAGCAAGAGAGATGCTATTGAAAATCTCTGTTGCTTTCTCTTCCCTCCTGAAATTACAAATAGATGACTACAGTAATAAGATAGAGTTTCCTACTTAATTCAGAGCTTGATTAAGATGTAGACGAGTCTGTAGCAGCTTGTCCTTGTTCTGTCTATCACAATATGTAAGACTTTAGACTAAAGCTTTGGATCTCGCATAATATTTTCAGCTAAATGTGTATTAGTGATGTGGACATGTTGTGTGGGCTAACCAGTATGATAACCACGTGGCAGTTATAGATCAGCCATCTAGTTGTGTTGCTACGTGTTGGAATATTGACTTTTATGGCACTTTTTTTTTCTCTGCATTGATAATGCTAAGTACGGGTGACACTTGCCCTCATTTTGCTGAATTTCACTGTTCATGGAACTGACACATCTTGGAAAAAATTGTCAGCACAGAAGCACAGAGCAGCCTGAATAGCGGCACGGCAGCTGCTGCACATCCAAAGACCAGCTCAAAAGGAGCAAGAGGTCAACCCGCTTCCATTGCTGTCTAAGGGCTTCACAGCCGCACCAGTACAAAGGCTACTGGATTCTTGCTGGTGTTCTGATTTCAAACATATATCAGAGATCCTTTGTACTTAAGCAGGCAAATGCACAAAAATCAATCAGATGAGTTTCTGACACAGGCTGTTTTCAAGCTCTGTTGAAATTCATTCCTTCTACTGGGAGCAGATGTGGGCATGCAGATTAAAAAGTTCAAAAGTGCTCGTATGAATTAAGTACCTACGTCCCAGACTCTTGCTACGAGAATTGATGGTTTTGTCCCTCCCTTGAAGGAGCCTGACTCTTCCTCCACCCTCACAACAGAGAATGTTCAGACATTTCATTCCATAACTGTTAAATCATAATTTATAAATCTGAGAGTTGTCTTTGTGTGCTGTGCGGCAAAGCACGTAGCAGGTCAACAGCTGCTGCAGGAACAGCTGAGGCACAAGCTGGAAGAGTGATCCTGTGGGCAGACTTGCAGGTGGTAAGATGATGATGACTGTAGCCTTTCCATGCCAAGTCCTATTGTCCCATCCGTCAGGACTTGTGTGGTCACCATAGAAAGGTCTAACAACAAAACCATGAAACCATGTTCAGTCAGCGGTGTAGAAGAAGCCCTGCAGCTTAAACCCCTTTTCATTATCCTGGCAAAACCCTGGGTGCACAGTGACAGACACCTGCTCTTGCTGGCTCATGCTGTTTCCAGCCATGGTATGAGGGTACTGATGAAAAGGGTTTGGCTGAATTAGACCACTTCTACAGCAAAAAGGCTCTGAGAAGGTTGTGCCATACTGAGAAGATGCCCTTCAGAGCCTAAATCCAGTGTGAAAAGAGAAACCGAAAATGGTTTCAAAGCTTGTCTCCAAACACATATTCCTGACAATCAGTCAAATAATAGACTAAAGAAAGTTTTTTTTGAAAGTTTTTTTTGACATTTTCTGTCCTTAGTAGAAGAAAAGAGATTGACTGATTCCCTCATCTTCCCAGCTCAGCTAAGTTTACTCTTCAACCCTCAAACCAACACACTCCTCTGAGCCTGGCTGGGTGGACTGAAAGTTGTGCTTGGATAGCTCAGTTAAAGGAAGACATTGAAAAAGTTCTTCTTAATCTCTTTAAACCATAATTTGAGTTGGTCTTAAGTAGCCACTGGAGGTGATCAGAGCTGGCTCGGCTGATAACTTTTCTGCAGTCTGAGTGCTCAGAGAAGTTGTCACTTGTGGCACCTGATAATGGCATTGACCTGTGCCATGGATTGCTGTACGAGAGGATTTTTCTTTCTTTAGCTTCCCTGTCAAGTAAAGTTGTTGTCCAGGTTTTCAATCAGTTTAAGCTTGCAATGTGTACGGTGGCACATAACATACTTAATTGCTATGTTCAGATGAAAGTAGCTGCCTTAGAATATCCCTCTTCAAACACCAAGGGTGCAATTTTTGCATCAGAACTGCAAAAAAAGAGTACTCACTAGAGATATTTTAAAGAAGATTGCATGCAATACTAATATTGATGATTATATTTCATCAAAATATCAAAATCCCCAAATATATAATGTGCTAACCTTAAAGAGAATTATAAGGAGAAAATCATTTCCTCCTGCTTTTTTCCTGATTCTGATCTAGAAGTGCTGGTCAGATCTCTGAGGAAATGCATTGTCAGGCCTAATTTACAGATTTCTCCATTAAAATCTGTACTTATGTCTAGAGTAGGAGCTTTCTGAGCTGTTTGGGATTTTCCTACTTGTTTTTTCTGTTTGTTTGTTTTGTTTGTTTTGTTGTTGTTGTTAAATCAATAACACTGCATGTACTTATGGGAAAGAGTCATTTGGGTTATATTTTTCCACTGTTTGAACATGTTAAGAAGTTCTTCAACATTTCCTAAGGAAAATATAACTTGAATAATTTTCTTCAAGCTTTGAATAACTTTTAATGCAGAAATAGATAATGTCTGTTGTATTGAACTGTTGGTAACAGCAGTAATACAGAAGGAGGTAAGGGTTACAAATCCAGGACTTAGGCAAGATGGTGTGTGGGTGTGTAGGTGTCTGCACTTTGCCTCTGTGTGTGGCATGACAGAGGAAGAAGGATTTTAGGTGGAGACATTTACCCACTGAAGTCATGAAATGCCTGGAAGTAGGAAATTCCATGGTTAAAATCTGCCTATACCCAATCATGCATCAAACATCAGCCCTGTGTTTACTGCACATAGGACTAACAGAGTGGAGTCCTACAGAAAAATTACTACAGATGTGAGGCTTCATTTCAGTCTCAAGTAAGAATGTGCTAAAGATGAGTGCTGTACGAGTGATGTGACACTTTGAAGCACTGCCAGCAATCAGTAATTTTTTGACAAATTTCCTGAGGTGTATAGGCTCCTTTAAGGAGAAACAAGAGCCCCAGTGCCCTAGTCTTAAGATTGAAAGGTATGAGTGTTTCAGCAAGACTCTAATGATCCGAAATATTTTACGGAGACATATTTGATTTTGACAACACTTTTGACAAAAAGGTTTTCCGATATCCTCTCTGTTGCAGAAAGAAAGCAAGACAGAGAAAGAGAACAAAAAATAATAAATAAAAAAATATGATTTTTCCAATTGAATCTTCTACACAATCAGTTAAGAAGTGTTCTTTCAGTTTAAGGTAAGGTAGAAAACAAGTTTCTAATTCAGTCATGTTATAAGGATTTCAGATATAGGGATCCTTGCTATTTACATTATCAGTTTCCTCAACCTGCTAAAAAATACGTTTTATTGGCTTGGGAAACCTTTTCTTTTAAAGTGGGGTTTGATGTCAAACACATTTATCTGCAGAAATGTGTAAAATTGGAGGAGGGAAATTGAATTATTTTTTTTAATTTCAGAATGTGGGCTCATTTCATTCAGGAATCATGAGTTACATCCCAAAGAAATTTAAGAAAAAATGTCCTAGTCATATGAAAAATGGATTTTTGTGAATAAGCTCCTGCTAGTGGATTTTGTATATTCCCTCCTTTGATCATGAACCAAATGGTCTTAATGTATCTGTATCTTTGCCAGAATGTCTGGACATTTATTGTCCATTTCAGAAAGTCTCAACGAAAGTGGCATTAGGTTATCCATGTTTTAAAATTGTATTAAGGCAGTTTCTTCCCGTGTCCCACATAGCATATGATGCATTAGCTAACTGCTGACATCCTCTTGCATGGGTCACCCTCACTCAGACAAGGAGCAGGCTGCTCAAATTACTGCTGCACACATCCAGCAAGTAGGTTACTTCAAAACTGTACCAGACTATTTGCCTGCTGCTCCAGTTTGAATCTTCTCTGCATGTTTCCTGCAGAGTATTTAATTAGCAACAGTGCTCAGGGTTTTGCTGTGAAGAACGAGAGGGAAGAGAAAGATGTGTTAGCATTTTGTCAAAATGAGACTGTTAAGGAAGGGATGATTAGAACAAGTAGAGCTGGCTCAAAACTTCCTGAAACTGGTTATCCCACAGGATGTAGGAAGCAGAGTAAAGGGACAGAGAGAAGACAGAGTGAGGTGCAGAGGTCAGAGGATATATAGCCTTGCTGTTTATTTTGCTCCCCCCAACAAGTTGTGATAAAAGAAGGTAGCAACTGATGTTAGACGAAAGATAGCTTCTGCTCTTTCCCCATGTCTTCACAGGGAGAACTACACAGGTTCCCATCTCTAAGCAGCAGCAATTCATCTGGTCTTTAAGGGCTCTGAAACAGGCAAAGCACATGGAGTCATTTTATCCTGTATGTATATCAGACACTGAGTTTGACTGGAGACAATATCTGACAATAACTGGAAGAGGACATTTTACAAACACTGTGTTGTTTTTCATTTATTTACTACCCCTCTGAACAGTTTAGGATCTCTCCCACATCTCATATCTCAGTTAACCTGAAAACGACCCAGTTCCTTGGGACATGGCTGTGATCTCTCACTCTTTCCATGTACTTGTGCTCTAGGCACAAGCAGAAGTCAAAACTGCTGCTTCAGCTGTGTCTTCTCTGACCTTCTTATGTGAGCCCAAAATAGAGGAGGTTCCTTCCCCACCTTTGCAGGTTTGTTTCCTAACCATAGCAGTATACCTGACCAACAGGGCCCTCAGGTTTTCCCTGCTAGATGTCTCCAAGTAGCTAGATTAAAACTAAAGACCTCTGTCTTCAGCTAAGTCTTTCAGTGCTTTCCCACACCATTAACTGTTTAATCTGTCACCAATATTCCTGTTCCCTCTTGTTCATTCTCTGGGATTTTGTGATGTGTTTTGTATCGAAAGTGGGTCCTAAAAAGAGAATGGCTCAACCAATGTTCAGTGTAGCAACACATATGGACAAAAAGACCAGAGGGTGACAGCTAGAGCCTTGGCTCCTGCAAGGAGCCACCTTCAGTGTTTCTGAGTGTCCACTACATAGAAAGAATAAACTGAGAATATGATTGATTTATCAGCTGATCTGATATTTGGGTTAGTACCATTAGATGCTTGTTTTATAAATAATTTTGTGTTAATGTCCTGTTTAATTTCCAAATTTCTTTGCTAAGCATAAATTTCACATGAATTTGAGTTCAGTAAAAATATCATGTAGGGTTACATTTGCTCTGAAAGTAAGTGGTATTTATTTTTCTTTATTTTTAAAATAAGTGCTTTGACAGAGAAAATAAAGAAATCTACTTTCAAGAGCAATTTTTTTTCAACAGTACAATTGATGCACATTGTTGATCTAATGGGCTATCAGTCAAGTTGCTCTTGCTCTGAAGAGCTATCATAGGAGATTTTGAATAGCTGATGATAATAAGGAGCAGATGTTCTTCCCTCAAACTTGCATATACAAGCTAAAGAACACAAAACTGCTAGCTAATATGCTTCCATGAAAAGCCAAGGAACTTTTTTTCACTTGTGAAATTATATCATACAACTAATTAAATAACTTAAATCAAAACCAAGCAAGTAAACAAAGACATTCTTGGATAGCATGAGTATCATGGATGCAATGGGAGGATTCAGTGTTGATTTGCTTCTCTCTCCACTGGCTATAGCTAATTATCTTAAGCAAACACCTAGTTTTATATGGTAAATGAGATGCAATGAATCCCTTACTCCTATGGACTCTTGTATAAATCCCACCTTTACTGGATACATCGAGATAAACTAGGAAACTGTCAAGTGCTTCTGCCAAGTGGCTCATATTTTAAGAATAGAACAGTTCATACTGACATTAAACGATCTGAATACCTTTGACGCTCTCCGCTCTTTTTCTGGAAAGACTTTCTTCCTCATTTTAGTGATATTATGTTCATGTTAGCATCCTTCTGCGTTGATTTCTTACAAAATTGACTTGAAAAAAGCCCTTATGGTTTACTGGTTTTGTGGATAAGCACCTGTTCAATGCTGTGAAGGCACACTGTCCTGGTTTGAGTTAGAATAGAACAATCCTGTTCAGTGATTTTACTTTTCAGCTAAGCTCCTTTAACTAACTGCACTTTCTAAAGCTAGTAACATGTTTTCACAGGCAGTGCCTGCTTCTGTCAGCGATAACGCTCAATGTTTAGAGTTAGCACCAGAGACTGGTGTGCAGACCAAGGCCACTGCTGGATCTTGTGTAAGATATTGGGGGGTGCAGAAAGTAAAAAGGCCGCAACTGTGGGGAGGACCAGTCAGATTCGGTGCCCTTAAACTGACCAACAGGATATTCCATCCCATAGACACCATATTTAGCTGCTGGGGGCCCTTGTTCAGTTCGTCTCAGCTTGGGGGCTCTTGCTCTGGGCCCTTGCTTGGATTCTTCCTCTTTTCTTCAATGACTGGAATCCAAGGAGGACTCTCTTTGTCCTGCCTTTGATCCTGATCTGAATGTTCATGAATCCAGTACCAGAATCCAGCTCCTGAATTTGGTTCCCATCTGCTGCTGGGCCCTGTCTGGGACTTTCCTGGTGCCTGCTCCACAACACCAGTGGTGACGGTGATGTAATTGCCATCAGGAAGGTTTGGGTTAGATATTGGTTTTGTATATACTTGTATATATTCCGTTTTCTTCTTATTATTATTTTCCATTTTCATTAAAGCTGTTCTAGTTTCCTTTTCTAATCGATGTCTCTTTCCCTTGTTCCTTTTCTCTGCCACTTCAGGAAGGGAAGGGGGTTAACAGAGAGCATCTGTTATAGGTTTAATGGGCTGCCCTGACCCTAACCTGTGACACACACTTCTGACTTGAGAGCAACAGCTGGATTTACTTTAGGACTTGTCATCCTTTTGTGGGAGCAACAGAGATCCGTAAATTGGTGCGATGCCACAGGAGCGTGTCAGGTTTAGTAGTGCTGCAGAGCTCAATTTTAACCAGAACTGTGTGTCTTTGAAACCTGGTGGCAATGGCAAAACCGAAATCTCCTAAACGAAAACTTTGAGCATCATCAAAATGCATTGAAGTGACTTTAGGAAACTGACAAGGGAAGAAAAAAATAAAAAAAGAAAAAATTGTTCTGACAAATTTTCCACTGGACTGTTTCTGTTTGTATCCTTTTAGATGGAAAATAAATGCCCTTTGGCCTCATTGTTTCTTGTGTACTCGGTCCTAGAGCAACAGATCTTGATGACTTTCCAGAGAGTTTTCAACACTTCAAATACAATGGAAAATATATTCTCAAACAACAAATGCAGATTTTTAATTTCATGATAACTCTGTCACTGTGTGAAGGATACCATTCAATTTCACATCAGGAAAACAAACAAATTAAGAAAAAGAAAAATCCAAGAGGAAGAGAGAGGCTTTCAGCAAATACCATTATTTCTCCAGAAATAAGAAAGGAGAAAACAAATCTCACTCCTAACTGCTGTTAAAATCCCCATCTATTTTTCTGTTATTATTTTTGAGCAAGACCATAAACCTAACAGAGATGGCAATCTGGAAGGAAGGTAGCAAACTTAGAATGATATAACAAAATGTTTGCACAGTCAGGCTGAGGATTCACAACCAACGTGCCAATATGTCAGATCTCATTTCACTTGCTTTTACATCTTGCTTTTCAGGATAACTACATCAGTTTGGACAATTCAGTTCCCCAGACTGCACATAGCATGCGTCTCTCGGAGAGCTAAGAATAGAACTGGGATTCTCTACGATCAGCTCCCTACTGTGTACTAACAAGCAGCCATGTAACATATTGAGAAGGTGTGTGCATGTCAAGCTCTTTTCCCAGCTGGATATAAAAATAGGAAATGAGCACCAAGACAAAAGCACAACAAAGATATCAGCAATAGTGGCATAGAATGGTTTGTCAACTGTGTGGGACGCATGACGCTTGCAGGACTGCTCTGCTAGTGTGAGGGCACTGTGAAAGCTCTTGCTTTGGGAAGAAAATCTAGTGCCTTGACTATAAAGTGCTGGAAATGGAGTGAAGGTCTCAGGGAGAAATTGAACTTCTCATCTGTTATGCTTTTGACATTAAGAAGATGGAGATCCTTTCCTCTAATTTCTTGTTTTGATTCTTTTAGGTGAGGGATGGTTGTAACATCTTCCACATTATTTGCAGCCATTAATCATAATTTTTTGTTTGCTAATTTTATTCCCTTGGCTCATCCTCAGATCTGTCCTTATTTATCAGAATGCTCTCACACAATCACAAAATCACACAATCACAGAATGGTAGAAGTTGGAACAGGCCTCTGGAGATCATGTAGTCCAACATCCTGCTAAAGCAGGTTCCCTAGAACAGGTTGCACCGGATTGTGTCTAGGTGTGTTTTGGTAGTCTCCAGAGAAAGATATTCCAAAATCTTTCCAGGCAGCCTGTCCAGGGCTCCATCACACTCAAAGTAAAGAGATTTTTCCTTATGTTCAGATTGAACTTCCTGTCTTTTAGTTTGTGCCCATTTCCCTTTGTCCTATCAATAGGCACCACTGAAAAGAGTTTAACCCCATCCACCTGACACCCACCCTTTAAGTATTTTATAATCATGGATAAGATCCCTCCACCATCTTCTCCAGGCTAAATAGTTCCAACTCTCTCAAACGTTCTTCATAAGAGAGATGCTTTAGTCCTATAATCATCTTTGTAGCCCTCTGCTGGACTCTCTCCACTAGTTATTTTTCTCTGTTGAACTGGAAAGTCCAGAACTGGACACAATACACCAGATGTGGCCTCACTAGGGCAGAGCAGAGGCGCGAGGAAAACCTCCATAGACCTACTGCTGCTTACACTCTTCTTAATGCACCCCAGGATATCATTTGCCTTCTTGACTACATGAGCACACTGATGGCTCATGGTTAACTTACTGTCCACCAGGATTCCCAGGTCCTGCTCTGTGGAGCTGAGCAGCAGGTCAACTCCCAACCCATACTGCTGCATGGTATTCCCAGGGGCAGGATTACGCACTTGCCCTTATTGAATTTCCTTAGGTTTCTCTCTGGCCAATTCACTAGTCTGTTCAGGTCTCACTGAATAGCAGTGCAGACTTCTGGTGTATCAGCCACTCCTCCCTGGAGAAAGATTTTAGTTCTAACATAGATTATTTTTTTTAATATACTTACACGTGAGTATTTTGAAATACATAATGGGTTTTATGCTCCTTGAGACTTGGAAATAAAACTTTTACTTTAGTCAGACGTATTTTTTTCAGACAGTTTTCATTAATATTTTACCATAACTGCCAAATGTTCTTTGTGACTACTCTTGTAACACTTGTTGGATGGATGCACAGGACACAAGGCTGATTTTTGGTCCATGATGGAAACAATGTGAACCTTTCGGTTCATGAATGCTCATGATACTGCATTTGAATTTCATTTACTTTGAATATCCTACAAATAATATCTCTGTATTAAACTTGCTTCTTCTAGTGTCAAATAAAATACAGGCCAGAAAGATTTCCAGTATGGAGAGAGAAAATTAATTTAAGAGGTGAAGATGTATTTAGCATGGTTACTTTGTTATTTTGCTTAGCTTTGGGATCTAAAAGGAAATTGTAGTGCATAACGGGAAAACTTGATAGTATTGAGTTGCAACCACTTATTTTGAAGTGAAACCACACTATTTTTCTCTAAAGCATTATTTGGTTAACCCATAATCAGTGAATGGCAGAATTCCTCCAACAGTCCTAAGCAATCTTTTTCACAACATATATAGAAGAGATGTCTAGAAAAGATTCGGTTCTGAAAAGAAAGCCCAGGTTATTTTCACTGAACAGTTTTTATCATAGATATTATGAAATATCTGACCCCTAATTCTCCTTAAAGAAAGAAATATCTGCTCCTTGGGACATTATTGTTATCTCATATCTCTGTAAAAAAAAGTTATAAAACATCAGAAAAAAATGATGCCTCTACTGGAGCAGAAATTTTCCTGTTCAATTTCAAGCCATTTCCTAGCATCCAAGAATCTGCTGAAAGCATACTTCACAACTCTGATGTCCCTGTGACCTTGGTGGACTATAAAGACTTGGATGTCAGACTTTCAGCTGTGGAATGTAAAACTAAGCTGTTTGACAAACCACATCAGTCAGTGCCTCTGAACAGTGGCTCAAGAATCAGGACTTACCCTTTCTCTATTGAATGATTTATCAGAATGGTAGAAAATACTGAGCTACTGCTTAAGAAATGCCAGAGGACACTGGACCCGGGAGGGATATATGCATAATTCATGACACTCGATCAACAATATTCATAGGAAACAGTAACTACTTACTTTTCCCACTTCTTTAGGAGACTCATATTTTATAAAAGGAAATTACACTCATCTTTATTCATAAATACTAGGGCACACAGTTTCTTGAACCCATCAGAAAAAATATATGTACAAAGATATGATATGTATGTATTAGTCTCCAAGCCCATGTGTATCATGAACTATAAGGAATGACTGGGAGATGGGAAACAAAAGAAGGAATCTGCCAGTTCACACAGGCACTTTGGACGTGTAAAATCCAGTATCTGCGGCCATGAATCAGGAGTAGGTTTGTTTCTGCTTTCAGCTGTCAGATTTTCAACACAAAAAAACAAGTCCATAATAGTATCACTTAAAAGAAAAAGAAAGCTCTGAAAGAACTAAATGGTGGCATGATTATTCTCTGTCATACATTAGTGCTAGACATGGTCATCAGTTGCCATTTTTCTTATTCGGCAGGATGTAGACATATACCAGATTTAGGGTGATGGGTTATAACAGGTTAGATCTAAAGTTTTACTCTAATTAACTTCTCTCTGTCACTAGCTACAAAAGGTGAACTGGTTATCCTACTTCTGCTGATTTCTCAGTTTTCATGCAGATTGATTTCGTTCATTAGTTAAGCTATAATATCTTCTCCGGCTGCAAGGGGAGACCACACACAAACACATAGAGTTACTGTGCATTGGCCGATAGAAATGTGGCCGTTTGCCTCTGTTGGAACAAATAACATGATAAAACACAGGTATATAGTGCCAATGCAGAGACTCTGGGATACCGTACCTGACTTGCAGAAAGATGTGTTTCTCATGTAGGTCGTCTATCATGTGTACTGCTCTTCCTTTGATACTTTGGACAGCTGAAGATGTCTGAGAAAGTACTAGACATCTAGATTTAGGTACCTGAATTACTCCTTGTTTTTATTTTTGCATCAATTCCTTGCTTATAGTGGGAATAACAGCTGTGCCTCAGGGGCATGAAGTACTGAAATATCAGATTACTGAAGAAAATGCTTGTGCCTTAGAGCACATCATATGCAGCTCTTCGAAAATCATCTCTGCACTTAGAAAAATATCTCAACAATACCTCAGAAAAAAAAAAAGACTAATGTTAAGGCTTTAATAATTCATCAAATTCCAGTTCAAATAAATAATAAACCATATAACTAAACACCTAATCACCTAGCTCCTGATTCTTGTGACTCACTGCTTATTAGCTTCTCAATAAATTAATTTGCATGACTTGCCAAGCTAAATGCTTAAGAATAAAAAGGTTAATTGAAGGTTGGAGTAGGATACATTATTGAGTAGTTGACATATTGCCTTGATGTTATGAATAATCTGGAAGTAGTTCAATAGAGTTGCAGCCGTTTTTCGAAGTCTGAACTTGACCTGCAGTCTTTCTTCCGGAAGCATTGTCACTTCTTTATGTCTAACAGGGCTTTGAGTAATACATTTTTTTTTTTTTAACTCCCTTCTAAAGAATATGAATTATTAATAACATGAAGAACACATTCAGGGAAGAAAAAAACAGAGCATATCACAGCTCCCCAAACCTATAAGATTTTGAAAAAAGGGAGAACAAAAAAAGTTAAACACCCATACCTGAGGTTGCTCGTTTGCTTGCCAACAAAAGAGAGTGAAGGAACTACAAAGAAGCTTTGAAATGAGAGGATTATTAGAACAAGAAGATTTTTGAATTAATCAGGACAACCTTGTATAAGCAGATCCAAGATGCCAGAGGGTTTGGAAACTCTTTTTCTGTAAATCATTTCCTATCACAGACACTCTTCGTTAAAGGAGGATGAGGAGGTGATCTTAGTGGGCAGACGGGTAGGAGGTAGTCCCATCTCTGACATGCTCTGAACTAATGCAGGTGTCAGGGAGCAGCCGAGTGTGTGGAAATAGGCCTGTATTTCAAAACAAAGATTTTACAGCTACTGTGCTAATGATTAGGGGCAGATCCTCAGCAGGTTTTATTTGTTAGAAGTCCAACAGAGGAAATGCAAATCACACTATCTATCCATCCATTTTGTGCTACTTCTCCTCCTCACCCAGCCTCATCTTCTTTCATTTTTATGATAAACAGGACTTGAACTCTGCTGAGCCTCACAATTCTGCATCTCGTTGATGACTCATTAAGATTTTATCATTCCAGTGACATGTTATTGAACCCAGTTTCCTTAGGGGGCTGGTCTGGTGATTACAGGAGTAACCAGTGACTGCTTAATCACCCACTTCATTATATTCATATTAATAATAAATACCAGGAGGTAGACAGTTATAATTACATTGCTAGTTTAGGAAGACATGAGCCTATAAAAGTTGGCAACACTGAAATATAAATTCAGTCGTAAATATCACATGAATAAATGTGACTTGGAAGGTGCAGAGAAGGGTAAGAGAGCATAAACATTGTTATTTTAAGGAGAGTTATTGTCTCAGCAATTATGAGACTGTTTAATGAGAAAGAAGAAAAATACTTCTGAGAGCGTGGGCAGCTTAGAAGAGATGAGGCAATATGATAGTCTCATGTCTGGTTTGGGAGCATTTTCCATCAGGGAAAGAGGCCTCAAGGAACCTTCCATAGCAGCCTTGCTGTGATGCTATTTGGAGCAAGAGAGAATAATTTTATATGTTTATAATGTCCATGAAGTGTGTCCCATGTATCTGGAGTTGAACTATTCCACCTTGGATCAGCAGGTACTTCTCAGAGCAGGGACTTTCAGAATTGTGCAAGTCTCACAACACAGCAGTTCCCCAAACATACCAGTGATGCTGAGCAGACAGTCCATTCTAACTCTACTGAACTATGGAAAACACACTGAAGGTTTGATACAATAAGATCCATCACAAAGTTGTAAAAATGCTGAGTTGGATGTATGCGGAACTGCAGACAAAGACAGGAGAGGTTTTTTTTCTGGTTTACTATATATGCCTATTTTAAGACTAGATGAACTGCCATCCAGAGGTGCTTGCTGGTAGCAGAAGCATAGAGTGACTAAATTTTGACACCTAACCTAAAGAAGATGTTGAATGAGGGCTTGTGAGGGAGCATATTGGACCAAGGAGTCGAGAACAGCAATAACATTTCTGCCAAAGCAAGATAATGCTTTCATGGCTGAAGATTTCTGAAAACTACAGGTTTTAAATCAAATCTGATTTTTCTGAAAATCCAGAGGAGTATCTGTCCATTCCTCATTATGTTTGACATGAGACTTGGCTTTATTTTGTTTTGAACAGACCAAGTTTTTATTGCAGAGATTTATTTTCATGTAACTGAAAATGTTTTCTGCACAGTGCAGCTAAAATAGCTGTGAAAAGTAAAGTGAAGGCAGAGTTGCACCCTGAATTAGACTGAGAAACATCTAGCATAAATTCAGAAGGTGGATGCTCAGGCGGTTTGTCAGTCAATGCATTATCTAGAGCTGTACATATTTATGTATCACATTAAAAGCCAAACAGCTCTAATGAGCAGAAGCTGGAAACATCAGTTCAATTTTCTTCAGGTAAGTGATTTAGTGCTCCCAATTGCTATCTGTTTTGTGAAAGAGGAGGTTCATAATTGTGCCAAGCCTTATAGATAATTAAATGTGGTTTGAGTAATCTGTGAGTTTGGCCAGTAAAGAAAATAAGCAGAGGGCTTAGGCTAACAATCATTGTCAATAACTCAGTGATCAGCTGTTTGAAGCATCTCTGGGATTTCACCACTGGATATTTAGGTGCTAGGCAAGTTAGACAGTTACAGAGTTGAAAAAAGGGGCTGGCAATACTAGCAGTCCCTAAATGCTTGGGTCTTTTGAGGCATTTTAGTATTTCAGCTCTCCTTGACAAGCTATTCCTCCAAGTGTGTACACCCAAGGGGAATCTGAATGTGCACAACTTCTGGCTGGTAAGATGCCTCAGTTTATAGGGAATTCACCATTACTTGCCAGGGTCTTATTACTTCCACTGAAGAAACCTGCTATTAAGCTTCAATAGTTGCCTTTAAAATTATAGAACTTCGTGGGAGGGACAGATGTGGGGAAGTGGATCCAGCTGAAATAAACACAATAGCTAAGAAAAACAGACTCAATTTGCGGAAAAAGGGTCATATGTATCTTGGACTCCTTGAAAGACTGAGCATTAAAACTGAGAACCACTGAAGGGCTGAATAAACCAAAAGTGGGAGATAAAGGAATGCTTCTGTAATAAGGCAATCTTTACATAGACAGAAGCTCATGGGTTGGTTTTGAGCAATCTCATTTGTTTGTGCACACATGCACAAATTAATACATGAAGAAATGAACTACCAGTTCATTGTCTACCAAAAACCAGTATAGACCAGCATAGGGAAACTGGGACACAAGGCTCCATCCTTATTGCAATGGAGAAGCTGAAGAGTCAAGTATATCAAGGAAAAAAATGCAGCTATAATCCAGTAATTTAAAATTTACAATATATTTATAATAATATATTCAAACTTTGCTAATATGCATTTTGATTGACTATAATCATCTCACTTCTGTTACTCCCTCAGGCTCTACATCCCTAGTTAGGCAAATAGTTGGCCTTTACCAGATGACGATACATTGAATTCACTATGAGTTACGATTAGATAATGCACTCAGTTTTGATCCTCTGTTCTTTTGAGTTACTAGAAAGAAGAGCTAAAACCCCTACAGTCTTGGCTCCTGAGGCTTCCTACACAATAGCATATTGCCTCACCACAATGAAATATGCACAATTGGTTAGATTCTTCTCTAAACACAGAATTAATTCCTCGAATCCTGAGTTCTTTCATTGCAAAGAGAGAGAGATTCCAAAACCTCACCTCACTGTTTTCCCCCTAGTTGTAGCAATGCTTTGGTTTGAATAGAAGGAAGTGTGAGAAATACCTGCTTATAAGCAGGCAAAGCAGTGAGGTAACATCAACCTGGACAAGAAGACAGTGCGGGGAATTTTGTAGTGCTCAGTTGAACTGTCTACTGAAGAGACACTAGAGCAGAAGTTTCCAAGGGTAGAGACATGAAACAAAATGTACTTCAGAAATTGATATTTTGAATAGACAATATAAAAGTAATCCTAATCTCAATAAAGGTTAATTCTTACCTATACATTCATGAGTCTCCTTTTTGACTTTGGCTTTTAGTTCATCCGTTGGCAGAAGGAGGGATTATCTTTCCTTTATCTGTCTTCACTGCATCTGCCACAGTGAAGCCCAAACTAGGTAGAATGATAACATGGTTAGAAAATACTCCTAAAGATATCTGAACTAGCATATGCTTTTTTACTGTTAGTTTTTGCTCTGAGAAGATTAGCTAAGGAATATAGGTACTCTGCTATACCATTGAACTCTCAGCGAGGATAATTCTGTAGAGTGCTATTTCATATTAAAGCTCCTAGACAAGCACACAATTACAGGAAAGTCCCAACTCAAGCAGTATTATGCCACTTCCCAAGTAACTGTGTACTCAGGTTGGTACATTTACTCTTATCCTATATGTTTAAATGACCTTCAGAACCCCTAGAAATTCCAGGTTGTTGGTCTATTATCAGGCTGATCTTCAGTCACTGAATTACTAAAGCAGAACACAGACATTTTTTAATTCAGTGGGAGTCACTCAAGTGAAATCTTGCACACGGTTTCAGCAGATAAACCTCTTAGCACCACAGGAATGAGGATAGGGTAGAAATGACAGAGGATATGGTGATCAGATTTCAAGTTGTCATTATACAGTTACTTCATGCTTCACATATCTCTCCCCCTTTGCTTGCAGAAGCTGTAATCATTGTCTTTTAAGCAGTGCAGAACCAGAGGAGCTTTGCTGGTGAGTGGCAGTATCCTAAATGTACAACATTCCCCTGTTGTCAAATCCAAGTCTGTTCTTTCAGTCTTATGTATGCATTCGTCCTTATTAAACAGGGCTTTCCATGCAGCTTAACAAGCAGTCATTCTCTTTATTTTTTTTCCTGCAGTTTTGGCACAGTAGTAGGGAATGGAAATAAAGCCCGCAGAAATCTTTCACTCCACATGTAGAATTAAACTACCTTTTGAGGTTGGTGCAGGATACACAGAACATTTCAGAGCACTACTATTACAGGATAGTAAGTTATCTGCTCCAGATCAAGTCATCCCAGGAAGACTGGTAATTACCTCTCACCAAATTCCAGAGATTTTGGATACTTTTGGATATCCTTTGAAGCACGAGACTAAAGGGGGCTCACTTGTGAATTGCTAGTAGAAAATATTGATTTTACATTTTTTTTATTTTCGAACTGCTAAATTTTCCCTAGGTGCTAAATTTTCCCTAGGTGGTGCAAACCTTAGCTACAATGCTAAGCCTTGTAATTT
Source organism: Baryphthengus martii (assembly GCA_013396935.1). Lineage (NCBI taxonomy): Eukaryota > Metazoa > Chordata > Aves > Coraciiformes > Momotidae > Baryphthengus > Baryphthengus martii. Next base: position 42,619 of record VWZK01004353.1, read on the forward strand.
GAGCCTACTGACTCTTCGTTTGCTTAGTTATCTTAGAAAACATCTGTGGAATGACCAGAAGTGGAAAAAATGTTGGCAGATAGTAAAGAAGGAAAAATCCACTATGTATGCTCTGACAGTATCAGTTTGGTGCTTCACTTAGCCTGTCACTATTTCCTTAAAGGTACTACCGTGTGCTTCCCAGCTAACATGTTGGATATGAGATCTTTGTAACAATTCAGTGTATTGAATAACATCACCTCTACCCTGCACCTATGAAATGACAGCCCTTTCTAGTAATATTTCTTCTTTAGCATGAGCTTAAGATATTGCATTGCGTTCCACTTCATTTTCATGTGTGGTTTGACAGGTGATTAAGCCAATCTAATGGACAGTTGCTTCTGAAAACAGTTTCACTCTTAGTGATTGTCACTGCACTCAGAAAAACCTTATCTGTTTTCTGCCAGTTTGTTGGACAAATACCACTTGTGGTGCAGAATTGGTAGAACAGCCCTTTTGGCTGTTGAATAGCCTTTCCTTAGCCTAATCTGTGTCATTAAAAACTCACAGAGGACAATAATTCTGCTGTACGGTGGCAACTCTGGTAAAGACATTTTCTTTCTAGTTAAACTTCATTTTGTGACTTCTCTACAGCCATGACCTATAGCCCTTCTTCCCTGACCTTTGCTTTCTTCCCTCCTGCCTGTACAAATCTTTCATGTATTTTTTATACCAATGAGAAAATACACGCATCAACCTGTATCTCATTAAAGAGAGGACAGAATTTAGCTGTCAGAGTGGATCCTTCATTTTCAATTTTTTTTTACTTAAATACTTTAACAAGCAAATTGCTGACTTCTGCTGACAAATATTTAGCTCTCCATTTAAGGCCATTATACTTGTGAGAGATTTTTTTCCTCTGTCAAAATTAATGCAAGTATGTCACCTGACATCAGCAACTGCAGTCATATGTTCCAATTTCCCCCTGTAATATTCGATTTTTATGACCTAAAAACAACAGAGTAATTTTCAACTGTCTCTTTTGTCTCCAAGTGGAGACTGAAGAATTCTATTAAGATACGTGTTGCTGATCAGTCATTGATATGAAGAATTGTATGTTCATAGAAATAAGGTTAAATACACTAATACACAACTAAGAAGCTGTTGATTTTCCAGTGACTTTTCTAGACTGTATGATATTTCTAGGCTCAGCACAATGATGGGATTTAAAAGGAGCTAGACCGGAATAAATCTCTGATGTGAATCTGCTATGTCAAAACTGCCATAGAATTTGATTTACTTTAGACTTTATCTTCTTTCAAGTCCCATTTTATTCTGATACAGTACATCTACATTGAAGATTGGCACTGGGCCAATGCTAAACAGCAGAAAAATCCCTCCTAAAAAAAACCATAAAAACTGATTCCATCAATTGTTAATCATTTGCCTTGTTTACTTTAAGTTATGAATCTCAAAGGAGTTTGCAGATAGGAATTCTTTCTTTTTTTTGGTATATTTTTATGGACTCTTGTAATCATTAATAAATATTCTGAGTAAGACAACATGCCAGTTGAGGGGATTCAGGGGGTGGTCATGACACACAGGTTGAAATGTGTGCTATATGCTGATTTTAAAGAAAATCCAGACACAATAGAAGTCTATGGTCACTCCTAGGGTCATGCCAGGTCAGGGTACCAAAAATCTATTGAACCCCACAGTTAATGTTCAATATAGACTTTCCCTGTGATTCTACCGAAAAAAAAAGCAGGTGTTTGGTCACCTTCTGTACAGTAGTTCAATTAATTTGCCGTGATTCATTGACTTAGATTGCATAGTAAAGGTTTGGACAGGGCACCCTCACCTCATGCTTATGCATTCCTCAGCCCTCTCTTCATGAATGATTTTAGCACTTACCTTTTAAAAACTGCAGCTATTACACCTTCGGAAGATAACCAGGAGCAAACCATGTAAAAGAACAAATCCCTGGCACTGCCTTTATCCTTATGCATCTCTATAACACAGACCAAATATGAGACTGTTTTGAGCTCTGATTTGGATCTACCTGCCAGTTCAGAAAGAATGATTAGACTAGAAAGTTGTGAGGAATACAGATTTGTGCAATGTTTTCAGAGAGAAAAAGGGAATGAGTATACACGTCTTCACTGTACTCCATGTTGTAAGCATTGTCTTGAACATTCACTGACCTCTGAATGTCAAAGACAGGAGTTACAGTCGCCAGGCTGCACAAGCCTTCTTTGGGAAGAAAAGTAGCCCTTGTAGTACCTTCTGAAACAGGGAATTTTCAAGGAAACAAGTCAATACAAAAAGCAGCTCAGAATGATAGTTTGGAAAATACTATTTGGTATTTTAAGCATACTTTGCATATAATAATAAAATTTTATCTCAAAGAAGATGAAAATAGAGTGATGGTTAGTTGCTACTGAAGTCTCCTGGTCTCAGTGGGGTAGGAACTCACCCACATGCTAGGACTGAAAGGGGCACATCAGCATCATATCATCATCATTCATCTTAAGTGTGTGTCTCAATCTAGCTCTCTCTAGGGTCTCTCAAATCAATGAGGGAGATAGGCATCTCCAGCAGATGATTTGTCTAATCACAGGTGTTCATGAAAGGCTGGATAAATTACCTTCTCAAAGAGCCCATCTCTCCATTCACTCCATATAGTGAATGAAAATCTTCATATCTAGTTTGGATTAAATAGATGTATTAATTCAGAAGAATACTAGCCTATAGAACTGAAAGCACAATCTAGCCCAGCTTTTTTTCTTCACTGCCTACTAGTTTATAGTGTGTGGTAGGAAATCTTCAATTTTTATATAATCGAAAGATTGTGAGACTGATTCAGTGTTTTATCTTTGTTTTGGTTATTAATCAACCTCAATAGCTGTTTACTGCATTTCATAGCATGAGCAAATTGATCCTTGAATTGACCCCTTAGTGAGGTGATATTTTATAGACTATCAAGCATGTAATAAAAAAAATATTTTATAGTCAGAATTTGTTTCTTTTATTTTTTTTTTATATGAGCATTATGAGTATCTCTAAATGGCAACAGACTTTTATTATCGCACAAATGGAAATCTGTTTTGCTTTCCAAACTTTGTTTACTACTGCTGAAAAGAAAAAAAACCCTGCAATTGCTGGATATGGGAGAAACAAGCTTGCATAACCGTATTTTTAAACACTAAAATACAGCAATTATCTTACAAGCATGTGTAGTTTGGTAGAAGTAACAATTGTTTTAAAGCCTTTCTTGTCTTATATATTACTACTTCCCCTGAGTTTTATTTATTTCACTCAGGAAAGCAGAACATCATAGTAGTTTTGTTTCAGATCAAGTTGAAGGCCTTGTTTCTAGTTCTTGCATTGGTTTACTGACCTTCTCCAACTTCTGTATTATATCTTTAGTGCACTGGAAATTTCACTCTGGAAAGTTTATTATCCTGACCTGGAACAATTTTTGATTTGTTTGCATGAAATTTCCCATACATGCTCAAATCTTTTGTCAACTCTATTTCTAAAATTTCTGATAAATTCTGATAAATTCATCAGGAAGCATCCTATCTCCAGGATGACTATGTCAACTCACAGAACATGTCTATAAGTGTTAAGGCACAGCTGATTATCATTATGATTTTTTTTTTCAGGTGTTTGAGAAAGAAAATAAGAGGACAATATAATAAAGTCAGAGATATGGGTAATTAATTGATTGAATGAAGATGGTTCAGGGATATTCAACTATCTAGAGGTACTCATGGAAAGAACATGCTTTCTTCAGCCTCATATCTCAGGATAGCAATGTCTGGATAAGGTCGTTGAGATCGGATAGGAAAAGCTTTAAAGAATAGGAAATGAAGTTTGAGTTTTCCACATTTTATCTTAGGAAAAACAGACAAGTGCAGCTGTTACTTTAATAGATAAAGGAGCACCATATCTGTGTCTTGATATCTGAAATGAAGCAAAAATTTAATATAAGTCAAGACTGTAGCCAGGGTCCTGAAAGGAGCCTGAAATGAAAGGTATTATGTCAATTTTCATCAGAGAATTGAAGTAATTTGTGTACTGCTGCACAAAACCTGTGTAAGAAAGTGGCAGAACTTGAGCAGTAGCTTGGCTTGAGTGGTAGGCTTGGATATTGATAAGAGCAGACACCTCCTCCATGTTACTAGGAAGGTAAATGCTGTAGAAAGAGTATCATTAGGAAGACTTCTTGTTTCTAGAAAGGTATCAGAAATAACTGCGATTATTCCTGGGGTTAACAGCTAACAGGGTCTTCCAGGAAATGAGAAGAGAAATGTACAGAATACTGTTGCTTTAGGTACAGTTTTGAAAGGAAAAGAAGACATAAAAATAGATTTATTTTTTTTTTCCCCCAGGTGATCATGATTTGGTTTCTGTTACATGTAGAAATGAACAAACAATGTCTGCAATAGAGGAACTTGCTTTTGAAACTTGCAGAGGAGTGAACTGGAAGAGGGCTAGGTTCATAGAAGCCGAAGACATTAGATCTTCTTTTCATGGTCGAAGGGCTGTACCATCAAGAACCTGTCTTTAACAAGAGAAGGATATCTACAAGAGGAGGAAGTCTTGTTGGAAGTGACTTCGTTCCTAAATAGATGGCTGATCATTCATGGGAGATGTTAACAAATAAAGTGCACACAAAAAAAATGGAAAAGAAAGGGGTCATAAACAAAGAAGGTTATGTCCTAGATATTAAGAAATACAGAGGTGAAGATAGAATTGTTAACATGTGGGCTGCGCTCATCTTTTGAAGACATATTAAAAGAATTAGCCAAGTACTATTCATCTGAATTGAAATTTAGTCTGCTAATGAAATTTGCTCATGACTGAATTTGATGGTGCATTGTTATTATATAGGGCAGTCAGACTGTCACATCAAAAGATGTAGGTGAACTCTAAGACTAGAAAGAGGAAAACAAATAGTATAGCAAAGAAGCTCATGTACTTTGCTATCAAGTGTGAGATTATCAGTTGGGAACAGCTGAGGAGGAGAAAATATATTTGTTAAATGTTTATAGGATGGCAATAAATCACAAAAGTTTTTTTCCTGTAGAGAAAACAGATTATTCGTACAATTCTTCAAGAAACAGATCTCTTCCAGTACCGTACCAGCCTGTCATGTTCAGAAAATACTAATTCAAACTCCAAAAGTAGAGGAGGCCTTCTAAAGTGTTTAATAAGTGGGAGAAGAATGAAAGAGCTTTTTTGCTCAAAATCATAAATGAAACCTCAGAAGTCGATAATTTCTTTTCTTGGAAATGTTTCTGGAAAATGAACAGTAGGAGGAGGAAGAGCTACACAATGTACAAGACAAAAATGAAGTGCAAATAGGTATAAAATTGATCCAAGTAAATGTAGGCAGATAATTACAGAGGTTTGTATTCTGCAACAGTTTTTGAATGATAGTAGTAATGGAGACAAAAACATGGAGGAATTTTGAAGAACACCTTGCTAGAGATATTAGCCAGGCTGTCTGAGGTAGTTATGCTCAACAGGAACAGATACAGTTGATTGGGTGACTTAAGATCTTATTTTTGCTCCTGTGTTTCTGATTATTATATCATTCTATCAATCATGCTGCTATCTTTAGACTCTGAGTCTAAAATGTGAAGGTTTTAGTACATCAGCTGTCCCAAAAGTTGTTTAAGCAATTTTAAATATTTTGAACTGTACCTTTCTGTACCTGAGGAAAGTAGAAACACTATTCACTTAAAAAAAAGTGGATTTACTAGTACCAAGATCATGAAAATTGTGGTCTTCACTGTTACTTAAACACAAATTTGAATGTCAGAATCAAAGGTATCTTAGTGAAAATGAGAAGGAAATTTGGAATGCAAGTTAGAAATGAAATGGCTCATCAACAGTCATTTTGTTCTTTTGTGAGGATAAGTACCTTCCACAAACATAAGCAATTGCCTGAGCACACCTGAGGGATTATTTTGTAGCACAGTATACAGGGACACTTCCATAAATAATAATAATAAAAAATTCTATATAAATCCTTGGATGTTCCCAGTACTTTAAAAAGCTACCAGATTGATTTAACTTCTTAAATCGTGCATTTATTTTGTGTGAGTATAATCACCAGCACTTAAGTTATTAGTGTTATTTTCGGCTACTGGGCTGATACAAAATGTTATTAAATCTAACCAGGAGATATATATTTTTATAGCTGTGAGGAACTATCAGACATGCCAGCATAAGTCATTTCAGACAGCTCCACTATATGATAACACACAGAGCGATTTTGAGTATTTTACTAATTCATTTATCATACTAAGTTCCTAGCAGTAAGAAACAGAGCAATTGTCTAGGCATCTCTCTGGTTGTCTTATTTTGTTTTCCATGCGAAATAAATTATTGCTGTGTTTTGATTAGGAATTCGTGAAAGCTCAGAGGGAACAATTATAATATGTAATTTAGGAAGCTAGAATTTTACCTGTGTATCTGATTTAGCAGAATTACATATGCTATATTCAGTGACATCACTACATCCTTCAGAGAAGTTTTTTTATTCAGGAAACCTATGGGTTGCCACAGAAACATGCTGCAGTGCCTAGATTTTACTAGGAATTTGTTTTATTTTCTGCCACAATTAATCCACTTCTCATTAATGGAAAACACTGCTGTTCTTTTATTATTTAATAAACACATTTATTTGGTGCCAGTAAAATAGATTTTGAGGAGTGGCACTGGCTGTTGAAGGCTCGGAGAACAGTGCATTTATACAGGTTTTTTCTTTGTTCAGTACTCCCAGTGAAGGCTACGGGAACCAAAGATGTTCAGTAACGATGCTTTGCTTTGGTATCTGTTATTGTTTATTGTCATAATTTGCCATTACCACTTATTAGCAGAACTTCAACCAACCCAGAAAAGCTGCTTTCCACCAGAAGGTGTTTCTCAAGGGCATGCAGAGCATGAGGGAGCATTCAAATGCAGACAGTCATGCTTAGTCCATGCTTCAAGAAGGTGGTACCAGCCACTGCTGGTCCAGAGCTGAACACTTGTGCTACCACAGCGCTCAGTGATGGCTAAAGAGCCCTAAAGAGAGGCCAGGGATAGCATCTCGGAGCATAAGCGAAGCAGGTACATCTAAGTGACTGCAGAACATGAGCTATAGAAAATGGATAAAATTCTGACTCCTTTGCCTGTTTTGTAGGAAGCCTGAAAGCCACATTATATAAACGGGTCTAATTCTCTACTCCATCACATCAGTGTTATCAAAGTATAATACTATTAAAATAGATGAAGTTACCTTAGATTAAAATGGGTGTCATGCACTGAAGAATCAGATCCACAGGAATGAAAGGTTTTCTTTGTGTAAGGGACATGTTCTGAGGCATCACAGATTAGTGAACGCAATTAATGCACTTTCTTGTCATGCATTATAATAGCTTCTTATTATTTGTGCTATTTTTAAACAAGCACAGAATTAGACTTGTAATTTTTTCCAAAGAACTGAGAATTTCAGTAAGCAAGACACATGATAGGCCTCTAACCCTGTGCATTACAGCCTTGAATATGCCAGACACCATACAGAAATGTAGCAACAGCATGTTATGGATGTTAGACATTTCTTTTTGTTTCAAAAAATTGTATTTTGTGTGCTACAGATTTAAAAAATAAATAAATCTGTAATTCTCTACAGGCTATTAAAAGTAGCTAGAGTGAAAAACAAAGTACTTCTTAAAGTTTCCTTCTATATACCATACTCTGTTAGAAATTTGCTTACATATACAGGCAGTGCATATTAAAATTCTGCAAAACAGCCAAATATGCTTCAGGTAATCTTCCTGCATGCACATAAAAAGTGCCAGATTTTGAAAAGGGGTAAATATATCATACATGAATTTTTCATCTCATAAACCAGTGGGACTACCTGAGCAGCTGCTAGCAACTATTGTCCATGAAAGAGAAAGAAAGTATGTGTTTTTGCAGAGTAAGTGCTATAGGAACAAATGAAGGAACCAAGGGGTAGAAAATACCAATACAATATTTATGAAATTTGGTGGGTCTTGCCCAAACTACTGGAAAACATGTGTGCTGTAGATTAGACTAACAACTATATTTAAGAGACATCTTCTAAAGCACAAAAATATGATGCTTTATTAAAACCTGGTAAGTTTTATGGTCTTAGCTTACTGAGGAACTTGTGAGAATTAAACATTATGCTTAAATACCAGCTTCTGAGCTCAGCAGGAAGATGAGAAGTTTTTTAGAGAATGAAAAATGTGGCATATTGGTTGATCTAATCCATCTTCTCCTCTTTCCCTTTCTCACAGTGCTGAAAATATGGACTGTATTTCTCCCTTCCCCGAGATACCAACTGTTAATAATTCACTATGATGATTTTGGACATATTATATTTAAAGTCTGCATACAATCTACTGATTAAATTGCATTATGAATAGCTGGATGAATATCTTATTTTAAAAATTACTTTCTTCTGCCACCACAAATTGTACTTTTGCAGCAAATGACTGGCCATTTAAATAAGAATGAATGTAATTATTTTACAGTCCGTGCTCTTTACAGGCTGGCACACTTCATTTTCATGTAAGAAGTCAGTGAGTATTACTGGAAAGGAGGATTTTAAAAGTTGTCATTTGTGTCTATAATTTACAGAATATGACCTTGCCTGGAAAATAAATAAGACGTGGGGGACTTCAGTGAAATCACTGAACCTAAAACCACATGAATCACTGTGTATTCTTTTTCTTTGCCACAAACCCTATGGTGACATTTTCTCATGTTATTTTATCAACAAGAAGAGGGGAAAAAAAAAAAAAGCTAATATGGGCAAAGAAATCCTGAAATAAAGCCAACAAAGTGGACTTCATTCTTCCTTATGTGACATCAGAGTAGCAAACAAAGACCAATTTTTTGCACATTTTTCTCAGGTTCAGTCACAAATAAATTTCATCTATTTTAATAGCATTATTTATGTGGTTGCTATAAGTCATCCAAGCTGTGGGGGCTGCCTAGAATGAGTCTTCACCGATTGCAATTGCAAAGAATGGAAATCAACTGAAGTCCATTTTACCTTTCATGTCCCATATGGCTGTTATTGATAATTACCAGGACTCAGATGATATGTAATAAAACTTTGCATCAGGGTAATGATAGATAACAATTTAAGTGACTTACAGATGTCAAAATCCCAAAGAAAAGCAAGGAGAGATATATATCTGTCGCTGAAGCCCTGGAAAGTCTTCTCTGTCAGCTACTGTGAAAGCCTAGAAAGTCCTAGAAAAACTAGGACTTTCAGTTATGGTCTTTGTGAAAATGGAATTCAGATTCCAAAGTCAGATATTTTTGAAAGAAACAGCTCTCATCTGCTTTGACCACAGAATCAAGCAGGTCTCTGCATGTACTGTGCTAGTGACTTTTGGAAAATCACTGAAAAAAAGAAAATGTGGTTTAATTGTGGAGCTCATATTGGCCTAAGCCTATAAATCCATCAAAGTGCAAGGAAGAGTTACTGTATCCCTGCAAACTCACAAATTCAGAGTGCAAAAAGAAGGAAGGACAGAAACTGCAGTAGTTCCTTTGGAGTCTACTTCATCATCGTTTAACCCAATCCTATTTCTCTCCCTTTACTCTGCTCTTGTGAGANCTGCCCTAATTTAATTTCTTAATCACATAATTGTGATATATCCTCAGTATCTTCTCTCTACCTGTTCCACAATGTACAATCAAATAAATGTTTCCTGAGACAGAGAATTGATGCCAGAACCCCATACTTAGATACACACTTGACTTAGACAGGTACAAGGTTAGAGTCTTCCTGAATGAGAATGAGGCTAGGTTGTGAGTTACCCACATCTTGCATCACTATTGTAGGGACACTGTGAGTAAGGATGGATGGGAGACATGACGCTTCAGCAGTTATGGTTTTGAGTGGGAGATCCGCCTGTCTAAAAAGATTTCATTGAGACTGAAACATTCCTATTATGTAAGTTCATATATTTGTGTATGTATGTGTACATATACTTGTGTATGTATGTGTATATATACATATATATGTGTTTATATAATACAGTGATTCTGTTTTACAGCACAATTTGCTTGAAGTGGAAGCAGGTGAAGATTCTTAGATCAATTTTGTTCATGATGCTAATCCTGTTCACTGAAAAAAGGAAGAAAATACTCTAGGAAAAAATAGTGATGTCAGGAAAAGGTGTTTAAACAGGCTACAACAGAAATTACTTGACAGGAACAATCACATTCATTTGGCTGCTTATTTCCGGTTCTTTATCATCCCTCCCTCCTCCTATATATATATACTTCAGGCATTCTTCAGTTCTATGTCCTAAAAAGTGTTGATGCACTTGATGAGGCGTATTGCAATGCATTGATGATCTGTGTTAATTGTCTCACAAAATTGTGAAGGCACTGGTTCCATCTGTCACAGTAGGTTATCTGTTTACACCTTGATATTTTAGATAGTGATAATATTCTTGGTATCAGATCTCCAAGTGAGTCAGTGTCTCAATAGGCTACCTGACTCTCTATCAACCTTATTTCACCCAATGTTTCTCTGAAATTTTGCTTAGGTTATGACCTTATTGAGTAAGTTTCAATCAAGTGTGAATTTTTATGACATTTTATCAAGCCATGAAAATGAATATTTATAATGGGAAGCATGAAGCATCTTTAACTATAACTACACTGCTAGGAGCTGAAATAGGAAAGAACATACCCTGTTCCATTTCAAATTGTATGAGCTATCAGACCAAGGAGGTGGAAATATAATTTAATTCCTCTTTCCCAGTACATTCAAGGTATATTTGGTTTTAGCTCCTTTCACTAATGCTTTTTTTTTACATTTTACCTTTTAGCATCCAAAAAAAAAAACAAAACAAAATAAAAAAGGAAAAAGACAGAAGGAGAGTGAAATTAAACTGCTGTAGAAAATAACCTCAGAGAACAAGACAACTTTGTTTACAATCTAATAAAATATTTTTCATGAGTGCAATACCAAGTAACTCAAATCTGTTGTGCTGGGAGGAAATGAAAAAATCTGTAGGAATCATGTGAGGGGCCACACTTTATACAACTGAGCTGCACCTAATAACTGCAAAACATAATTGACTGATAATTAGGAGATGAAGGCACAGTAGCCACTATAGTTGATCTGCAATCAATGAAATTCTACTAGGAGCTTCTATGGTTTCCCTGCTCTACGAAAGTTCTTTCACTTCCTCTGCACCCTCAAAAATGAACTCTGGTCCACTTAAAACTCATTTACTTCACAGCAGATTCTTGGATGCAGCTCAGTTCTTCTTGGATAATATAATCATTTTTAATCAAAAGGAAGCCTCAAAGAGATGGTGATAGACATGGAAATTTCTGACTATTTAATCACTTGTGGCACACTTGAGATTTCATACAAATACACACAGACCTTCCAAAGACAACTCAGTAGTTCTGCATGTCTTCCTTAAACTGAAGATCACTGGTAGCATGAACTGACACACAGAATATTTAACTTTTAATGAACTTGGTGGTTATACAGTTTTTCTAATGTCATCTATTACAAAATTGAGGTTTCCCTTTTATCCCTGCCCTCCACTGCAGGTCTAATTTTTTTCCATAAAATAACTACATGAAGAGGTGAAGGGAAACCAAGAGTTATTCTCTTTAAATTGAAGTTTCATCCTCAAAAAAAGGGTAAAACTAGTATTTAATTTTCTGTCGCGTTCAGAACGATATGCCAGGCTTTGTCAACTGACTTAGTTGTTAATCTCTTTCTAGCCTTGAGTGGGTCTCAGAGGTGATGTACACACAGGTGAGGATACATGCTCTTGCTCAAGGACTGAAGAGCTCAAACACAAAATTATTATTCGTAGCATAGGAATGAGAAGAAATACAGTTTGATTTTGAGAAACTAATTTTTTTTTAGTTTTATCTGCAAATTCTTTTTCTTGTAGACAATGGAGATTTAATCAAAAGAGTAAAGAAGTCTCTATGATGGTTACAGACTCATATCTCTCAGCAATTCTGAGTCACTGAACTCATTTCCAATGAAATGAAGCTCAGCTGCTCTCCTAGTGTTTATACACTTGCAGATATGCCTTTGCAAAGACCAATATAATGTGACCTTCACTGCTGTGTACAGCTAGTAAGTAATAACGTAGAAAAAATAAGTCATAAGAGTTTGATTGTGTCACACAAGTCTTCAAGGTTTCTGTTTCCGGCAAAACCATTCATATCATTGCAGTACTTTGGGAGCCACTCTTCCTATAACACTGTTGTTTGAGTAAGTCTGAAGAAATCGGTCCCTTTCTTTATAGGTAATTTTCCATATCTGTACTATTTAGAAGAACTGACCAACAGGCTCAATGTTGAGGTACTGTCTTCAGTGAGGGATGAGCCGTGCCATGGACCCTGAGCTTGCTGGGACACTCCTCCTGCTTGGTTTCTGTCTGTCCTTGCTGATTATTCTCAATTTGGTGAGATTAAAATTCAGGGAATTATATTCTGATGCTGATTTTGGGAAAGTCACTTCTATCTCTTTCCAACTAGTCTTGACTTGTCTCAAACAAGGCAAAGTCCAAATGAAAGCAGATGTCTGTGTCAGGAAACTAAGCATACTCAGCTTCCCAGGTGTTTTCGAGCTTGCTATTTAGCAGTTTGTTCCAGGTGATGTCTTTACAAGAGAGTAATAAGGGCAATACTGACGTCTGCAGCTGAGAACAAGCTGAGAACCACTTTTCACCAACAGTTCGCATCCAGCAGTGAGTACTGATCACCTGTGGCTATCATTTACCTTTTAGTTATTTCTTTTCCATGTCTTTTTTATTAACAACAGCTTTCAGGTCTTTCCCACCTCAGTACAGTAACAGAACAAACACACGTGTCTTGCCTCACAGCTTTTGGGGGGCAGACCTTGGCTTCTTCTTAGCGGCTGCAAGAGCCTTGGGGAAAAGATTTGAGGCCACCCAGCCAAGCAGATGTGAGGCAGCAGCTGGAGAGTGCTGCTCCCAGCAGCTCCTCCAGCTGCAATCATTACCCATTAGTGAGCAGCAGCAGTGCTGCTCCATCACTGTGTAGAATTCAACCTCAGGCCTTATGCTCTCTTCCCAGAAACAATTCCTTATCTCTCACTGGTCAGCCTCACTTTTTGACTTTATTAATTACAGGCTCAGCTGTGAGTCCTTCCACATGCCCGCTCTGGGAGTAATGGTCCATGAGAAGTCTCATTAGTCTCCTGTGTGGGCTGCCCACACTGCCAGATCCCTCAGAGGAAAGAGAGCAACTGTTAGCTAAATGCTGCTCTCCTTTCCCTCACAGGTGAGAAGTGACAGGACAAGTAAACATGGAGGAATGGGAAAAGCTGACTCCATTTATTCATAGAGCAGGCTTTGCAGACCCAAGCACACAGAGAGGTAGTAAATGACAGTAACTTGGTGACTATTTAAGGACTTTTCTTTGAGTACCAAGTCTATGTCCTTTCAGGTCCAAGCAGCACCCGAAAGCCTCATTCAGAAGTGCAGGTCGGTTTTACCAGGTGTGTTAGGAAGCTACTAGTAAGTCACAGTTTGCTGTTTCTAATAGGCATCTCATACCACTGGCCTCAACCCATCAATCCAGACTGTCCAGATCCCTCTGTAGAACCTCCCTATCCTCATGCATATCAACACTCACACTCATCTTGGTGTCATCTGCAAACTTACTAAGGGTGTACTCAATCTCTTGTCCAAATCACTGATAAAGATTTATTGCATAACTTTCTGCAAGATCAGTACCCACAAATTTGATCACAATGAAACATGGGTCTGGAGTAAATGGTAGGCACAGGAACACTGGTAGAAGTGCCTATTTCCTTATGTCCTGCAGGTCTACCATGAGAATTATACCTTTTCTGCTTAGTTCACTAGCCTTGTTTCTGACGTGGCTGTGAATGCCTAAAAACATACGCCTCTAGCACGTACACATGCATAAAGACACAGGCAGGAAAGGGAGACAGAATAGCACCTTATGAGAACCTGTTTTTTTCCTCTCCCATGTTTTGTCTATTCACATTGAAATTTCCATATTTCCATTTTAATTATTTTGTCTCTGCAGATATGCAGTCACACACATTCAGGTGTGGCATTATTCAGCGTTGAAAATGACAGTGGTAAGCTATACAATCTTGAGGGTGATGATTTGAGTTATTTTCATGGTACTATGTGAAATAAATATGTATGGACAGTAAAACAGTCCATACAATGCAATCTAATAACCTCCTTATGATATTATTAAATCCCATAACTGAAACTTCCTTGCATTTCTGCTGAGAAGTAACGCAACATGAAGACCGAATTATCTTATGTCCATATACAGATAATTCTTTAGGCCACTAAACTGGGATAAGCCATGATGAAACAGCTGCACCATGTTTAGTCTGGAAAGAAGCAAATGGAAAGTTTGTGGTTTGCACATATGTCCACAACATGAAGACACCCCTTCCCTCCATCACCTTGAAAGACAGGGAGCCATATACACACAGAGACACGTGTGCACACGTGCATACCAGTGTGCACACATGGAGCCATGAAGTGGAACAGAACCACAAATATATGAAACTGTGCATACACGTGGTGCATAAGCCATGTGTGAAGAGGTGTAATCTTGCACACACAGAATACTGCATACAGAGCAAAGCATGAAATTAAAAAAGGGTATCAGTGACTCCCAAATTTAAAATCAATTACCTGCTCTCTTAAATCTAGTAGCAATTTGTTTGTGTTGGACATAACTGATCCTAATAATATTTTTTGTTTAAATTCAGGTCAAGCCAGATGGAAGGAAATTACAAGTATCCTAAACTCACACCAAAGGTACAGGAACTGCTGAAAGGGTGAAATCTTAAACTCATTAATTTCAACATGAATTTAATCTGTGACATCGTTAGGTTTAAAATTTCCCTATGGGAAATTGCGAGACTAATACCCAAGGGCTGGCTCTTGTGCCTATATATTCTCCATTGATCTCTTCTCATTCTGTGTTTCCCAAAAGAATAATCACACTGATCTAGCAGAGCAAAGAGAAGACGAATGTAGGAAAAATACTGCTTCTGCCACACAGCATTTCCCTCACTGATCTTGATTTCTGAACGGTAGCAGCCTACAGCCACTCTTTGTTTATTAGTCGGTGACTCGAAGTCAAATAAGAGTCTTTGAAATACATCACAGTGAATCTTTCTACTGATGGACAGATTCTTCATGATAAATCTGTTTCATCATATTGCTAAAGGTTATATGGAATGCATAATTATTAATGCATAATTCCTCTATCTGTCTATCTAGATGCAATATAATTGGGTGAATAATTAATAGAAAACAATTTAAAATTAGTGCCCATTTTCTGTTAGCATACTGTCCACAAATACACTATAATTCTCAGAGATTAATTCCTCAATCAGAATGACATACTATGATTATGAAAACCTGATATAAAGTCTATTAAGTTAGTTGAAATTATTTCATTGAATTCTATGAACTCTGGATTAAACCTATAATTATTAGTCTGTAGATAAATCAGAAGTTCAATAAAAGTACCTACAATCATAATTTTCATTCTAATTCTTTTGATTGGAAATCTTTCATTGCTCTCATTCAGAGTGCATCTAAGGAAATAGATATACTAAGGACATCCAGCCTCACATTTTATTTTTCATGACTCAAGAACTTTTAAAGATCCCACCAGGCAATTAGTCATTTCTTTAGGCATCTAAATCTCTCTTACATAATTCTTAAGATAACTCGCCATCCTATCACACTATATATGGGAGCTCCATGGCCAGATTTCACAATCTCCTAGCTTCTATTCCCTTAAGCATTAGCCTGAATTTTCTTTCTAAAGTATTAAATGTCCCACAATAAAAGAACAAGCAATATAAGACAATTTAAGGGACATTCTATACTGAAAGTCTCATACTCTATGATTTTTGGTGTGGTGAGTTGACCCTGGCTGGATAGCAGCTGCCTACTGAGTTGCTCTATCACTCCCCTCCTCAGCTGGGCAGGGAGAAAAAAAAAAACAACAAAAGGTCAATGAGTCAAGATAAGGACATTCACTAATTACTGTCACAGTAGTTGGGGAAAACCAATTTAATTTAATTTATTAGCAATCAAACAAGAGTAAGATAATGAGAAACAAAAGCTAAATCCTAAAAACACCTTTGGCCCACCCCGCTCTTCTTACTGGGTTTGACTTTACTCCTGATTTTCTCTACTTCCTCTCCTCCAAGTGGAACAGGGAGATGGGGAATGGGGGCTGCAGTCAGCTCATCACGTGTTGTTTCTGCTGCTCCTTCCTTCTCTGAGAGAGGACTCCTCACACTCTTCCCCTGCTCTAGTGTGGGGTTTCTTTTGTGGTTGACAGTCCTTCACAAACTTGTCCAATGTGAGTTCTTCTCACAAGCTACCATTCTGCACAAACTGCTCCACTGCGTGTCTTCTACAATACCGAAACCTGGCCATGCAAACCCAACACATTTAGCTAATTCCTATTCGATACAAATCCAGGGCAAAGAGATGGAACAAACAATTAATGATTGACTATTTACTTCACCCCCAGTAGTGAAAGTCAAAGCTCTTATCTTGCCATTACAAATTGTTTTTTTCCAACCAACAAAGAAAAAGAAAAAACTAAAATTCAAAGCTGCATTTTCTCTGTATGGTTTCTTACCTAGTTTGGATTTCATATTTCTTTGAATTAACAATTCTGCTTTTCTTTTTGTTGTGCCATGAACAGTCATCTGGCTTCAAAGAACTGCTGTGCTTGCTTTTAACTCCACTGCAGTAGAAAATATCTTATTAAAGTAATGATCTAATGGTGTAAAACACGATATTTTTAAGCTTAATAGAGGCTCATTAAGTATTCATTCATTAGACAATGCTACTTAAGTCACTGTAATGCATACCGTCAACTACCAGCATGAGCTGACAGGCACGTGGACCAGTATTGCCATATAACTTATTGTCTTGAACAATTATACCTTAAAATATTGCTGTCCTACAATTTTGCATATTGAATGCTATGATTTGTGATCTCTAGCATGATGTTGTTTGGTTTCCAACCCAGGTGTTTTGTGTGTACTAGACTGTAAAAAAAATTGTCCTAGTTGTCCTGAATGGGAGGTACTGACACATTTCATTACATAAAGCCAGGCCCTCAATGAACTCAAATCTGTAGAAAGTGAGATTAGAAATTACTCTCAAAGACAGTCTTGAGACCAATGGAAAATGTGAGGATGTGAGTTATGTCCTTTGGGTCTGTGTATTCCAGACTCTGGTTTTGACAGTTTGTATGAAGATCTCTGCACAGGAAATCATGTGCAGTATGTATCTGTATAGTCCTGTAATACGATATTGCTATTGCTGGTAATAAGTTACATGCTTTTTACTGAGTTTGCAAGGCCTCAGCAGTGAGACTTGCCCATCTGGGTCTGCCTAAACTTGGTTAACTTGCAGATTTGTTTTAATTTGTTTAGCTGTGACAGCAATTTGTTTATCTGGCAGGTGTCTGTGGCTAATTTGTTTTGCTTTCGTTATTTTTGTAAGGTATGACCATATTTTTATATAGATAGCAGTAACAAGCAATTATCCTGTGTAGAATGAGATATTTATGGCTCTTACACAATGATGTTGTTTAGAGAAATACAGGCCTGGTATGACAGCAGAGGTTTTAAGAAGCGGAGACACAGGACGCAGCACAGAGGAGGGGAGGCATGGGATGATAAGAGTTGGGGCACAGCCTGTCACTGTTGATCCCATGGCTATAAACAACTCACAAATAGTCAGTTAAAGAAATGCAATTCTGAGTTGGACAAAAAAAGGGCTTTAGGGATAGCAGAGTAATACTATATAACATATGTAAAAGGAATCGTATATAATTATCCCACTCTACTCAGCGCTTGTTTTAATTCCTGTTATATAAAAAAAAGATGTAGGCAGGCTGAAGAGGATCTGGTGAAGGGTCACAAAGACGATCAAAGAAAGCCTAACACATGAGGAAAGACTGAGAGGAATGGGTCTGTCCAGCCTTAAGAAAAGAAGGTTTAGGGAAAACCTTATCATCGTGTTCCAGTATTTAAAGGGTGGCTACATGGAAGATGGAGACTCCCTTATAAGGAGTCACATGGAAAATATAAGGGGTAGTTGGTACAAGTTAATCCTGGGGAGATTCCAGCTGGACACAAGAGGAATATTTTTCACAATGAGAACAATCAGCTATTGGAATAATCTCCTCAGGGAAGTGGTAGATTCCCTAACACTGGACATTTTTAAGATTCTGCTGGACAGGGTGCCGGGTCATCTAATATAGATGATGTTTTTGCCAAGAAAGGTTGGACCAGATGATCCTTGAGATCTCTTCCAACTCGATATTCTATGATTCTATGTTATATAGTAAATTCAAATGTAATGTGGAACTGCAGAATAATGTAGAAAGAATTAGGTAAGAAAATATATTAACAAACACAAAAAATAACTCAAAATGGATCCTAGTGTCAAGAAGAAACACAAACATGAAATACGAGCAACGTATTCCTCCTGATGAAGGAACCCATCCCAGAATGGAACCACTGAGCCTAGAACTCAGAGGAACAGCAGAAACATGAGCACAACACCAGGAAAAGGGGTGTGTATAGTAGTTTTAAACTATTGTTGTTGTTGTTATTATTATTGAAATATTTTCTGTATTTTTTTCTCTTGTATAATAGTTACATTGAGGTGCTGGAGTGTGTCCAAAAAAGGGCAAAAAAACTGATGAAAGTTCTAGAGAACAAATCTTATGATTTGTTCAGCCAGAGTGTGAGCTGGCCCAAGTCCTTGATAGATAATTGGTGAATTATTCATCAAGAATAAGATCCAGCGGCTGAGGGAACTGGAAAAAAGGATGCTGAGGGGAGATCTTATCACTCAAGTACCTGAAAGGAGACTGTAGCAAGGTGGGGGTTGGTCTGTTTTCCCAAGTAACAAGTGATGGAACAAGAGGAAATGGCCTTATGTTGCACTGGGAAAGGTTTAGGTTGAATAGTAGGAAAACTTTCTTCACAGAAGGAGTTGTCAAACACTAGAACAGGCTGCCCAGGGAAGTGGTGGAGTCACCATACCTGGAGGCATTTAAAAGACATGTAGGTGTGGTGCTTTAGTGGTAGACTTGCCAGTGTTAGGTTATTGGTTAGACTCGATGATCTTGAAGGTATTTCCCAACCAAAATGATTCTATGACTCTACAGCTGAACTAACAATAATACTTTGATTAAACTATTAATATTTCAATTATATTAGAAATAAATTTTTGGCTCTTTGACTATAAACAAAAGTTTGAGTATGTCCAGGGCATTACCGCAAGGAATGTCAGTGGTATGTCAGTGCCTTGGTTGTCTTTTTCTACATCACATCTCCCTATCATTTGGTTGGGAAGTACTAGCTTCCATGCACACAGATATTTGTACTTTGTAGATTAACATTCTTGCAGGCAAAGGATATGAGAATTTCACAGCTACAAACAAGGGCTAAGACAATATGACTTTAGTGTCCAGTGTGCCAGCAAGGTGTGCAATGACTGCTCTCAAACATCAAATCAGTATATAGCTAATTGTTCTCTGGGGCATGCCTCAATACTGAAGTCATACATTATCAAAATCAATCATGTAACTGAGAAAAAGACTGACCTCTTTTTAGTATGAGTTACATAGAGTCTGTCTGCATAGAAAAACGCTTATTTCTTCTAAGGGTTTTGAAGAGGTTTTGATGTTGTGTCAGCTTGAAGCTGGATCTTATTCTTGATGAATAATTCACCAATTATCTATCATGCACTTGGGCTGGATCACACTCTGACTGAAGCCTGGAGTTAGCTGGCTCCCAGAAGAGGAGAGACATTTCTGAATGCAACACTCTTGTCAGCATGGACATAATTAGCTGGGGCCAAGTCAAGTGGAGAAGTTGAACCCTTGCTTGGACACTGCACAGATACAAGGTGGGTTCTTTATATGCCATGGCAAAAGGCATAACAGTAAATTCTCTTGCCTTGCCTTATTACTGCCTTGTTCTTAGCCTCCAGTGCACTTAGTCCATCCTTACAACTCATTTTCATCCCTCACAAAACCTCCTGTCTGAAGGCTCTTGTAAGGTCCTGCAACTTGCATAGCCTCTGCTCTTAACTAGGACCCTGGTAGACAGGGCCATGGGGTTGGTACGTGTTGCATGTGGTCTTCTATAGCTCAGACATGGTGGGGGTAATGCCTCTGGGATCAAAGGGCTCAGAGTTTTATTCCTTCTGTCTCTGTACAGCTCCCAGTGGTTTAAACTGAACATATCTCGCAATTCCAGAGGAATTACACTGTTTTAATTTGCATAACATCTATTTCTTTGGAACTGAAGCACAGATTTTCAAAGACATGTATGAAGGATGAAATTGCTGAGTAACAGGGATGAATTTGTTCTAATGCTATTTGAAATTCTTTGAAGTTCAGGCAAGTAAAAGTCAGACAGGCAAAGCAGGATGCTATAGAATAAATCAAAATTAATCTGGAATACTTTCACCGTGTTGATTTCTGACAACTTTTTAACTTAGTTGTGTTCTTGATTTTCAGCTCAATTACTACTCTTAAGACATATGGATGAGCTACTTCCGTGATTACCTGAGCAGGTAGCTCAATTTTATTGGGATGAGCTAACATATTTAAGAAGATGATTTTCTTTTATCTGATTGTCCCTCTAGCCCTGTAAAATGTGTAGCAGGCCCTTGTACTAACACAGAAATGACTGAAGAAGAGAGTAAGTAACGACTAATTTTGCCTTTTCTGGATGCTCTCTCACTGGAGTCAGGAAGCATTTTCCCAGGGGCAAATTCATTCTTGCCTCAAACACATTCAGCTTTCTTCTTGGGTATGTAACTAGACTTTCTAACTGCATCTCCTTCTGTACCTTCCTCATGTTCATCAGCCAGATGTAAACATAATCAATCCAAACTCCAGAAGCAAATCAATGTACTAGAAATCTGTAGTTGTCTTGTCCTAAAACATCCTGAGAAAAGCTCAATGTCTACACTTTTTCCAAGATCAGATTATGTAAATGTCTCATGTAACATTTCAACAAAATTGAGGACCTCTGCTAATGCCCTTAACACACAATCCACCTCATGAGAGGAATTACATGACTGAACCTGGTTCCCCCCTTCCCATTTTCCCTTCTTTTTGTGTTACTATGGTTCATGCTTTTACTCATTTTTCCTCTTTTTTTTTTTTTTCTTCATTTTAGTATGAAATTCATCCAATTTCTTGCAACTGATTAATTTTGCATTTGTCTGGTTTGTGGATAACATATTGATATATTTTAGAAATCAATAGAAAGAGAATTAAATGGAAAACAAATCAACCACCTCAATCATATAAGTCTGCCGTTGCATAATCTTTCATTTCAACCTGGATATTTCATGGGCCTAAGGCCACAAACCAGGCTTCTCTATTTCCTTGCCTCCCATCTCAGTACACAGATTATAGCATGCACGGAGCCTTCTATTTATATAAAAATATAAGATATATGGAGTCTTATCAAAAACAACTCAAATGTAATCATTAAACTTATGTCAGTTAAGACTAATACCAAATCCAAACCAATATTCTGAAAGCAAGTGGCTTGCTAAAGATGAAGAGAGAAACTATTCTATATTAAACAGTCTTAAGTAAAATCAAATCCAAAATAATCCTCTTATTAAGTAATATTTGACAGTGCAGTCATGCATTTCTCCTGAAAGAAGAGACTTGCTTATTTTAAGCTTCTTGAGAGACATTTTGTATAATGATGATCAGAATTAGATTGATTTACCATTTTTAAACAAGTATGTCCATAACTGTGTTTGAAATAGGTGTTTACATACTTGTTCCCAGAGTCTCTTGAGAATTAAAGCAGGACAAGCTCCTTCTCTATAAAGATTTCTGCCCTGACTTGCATGCTCAGTCTCAAGACACAGTTGTACTCTTTGATAGTTTTGGCCAGCCATCTGTCATGTAACACCAGCTACTGTGAGTCTCCAGGGATGAAGACAAGGATGTAAGATTTTGACTAAACAGAGATAAATGGTGAATTTTCCCTATAAAAAAATTGTGGGAGTCATACTCTACTTCTGCAGAAATATTCATTCAATCTTAATATAATGGTGGCTATAGACTTTAAATGTTATTTAAACGCTACTTCATCCAGAAAGGAAATGAGATTAATGAGAAGAGATGGTGGTAGCAAAATAGAGAAGATTAAAGCTTTGATGACACAGTCATAGAAATTATACACAGAAAGACTGGTTATTTCTAATTATATATTTTATTTCCTGTATTCACTGGGTTATATGCTATAATTCTCTATTTAGGTTCACTAGGAGCCTATGACTATGTTGACTTGTAGACTACAGTTAGTTTTAGAGCAACTAAAATGCAGACTTTTCAGCAAGGCTTCCCTGCCTCTGTAGCTATATGAGTTTGATGACACTAGAGGTGATTTGTCATCGTATTAGAGCAACTTTGAATTATTCTGTCTGAACAAGGGGTGGTAAAAGCCCTGTGGTTAATACACCTCATGTCTTCACATACATGCTGGTTTTGTGCTCCCTACACATTAGCCTTCAAATCAAAACGCATTCCTTGTCAGATAGAGAAGGGAAGGAGGGTGGTCAGAGGTGCTTTAAATCTTTCTCCTCAGCTATCAAAGCGTTACTTAGAATCAGTCCATGATCATCTTACTTAGTCTGCTATCAATTTGTTTATGAATTTTCTCCATTCCTTCAGTTTTCACTGGTATAGACATTAAAGTGTCATCCTGGGATCTAGTCTGTTAGACATGTATCAGAGTTGAGCACCAAATAAATTTTAAGCCAGATCTCTTCAGATGGATTAAATCTTAAATTTCTAATCTCTGGTCCTTCTTATGCAATGTTTCATAAACTACCTTTCTACTACAAAAGAGGGTTTCAACTAAGTGTGCTTTCATGACTGACATGGGAATATGCTTTCCTGATCACCTCTGATCTTGATCTTTACTGTTGCCTGCTCTAATCAATTGCATCCTTTTTTGCTAATGTTGGGATTTTTTACGAACAATCGTTCATCCTACAAGTATACTATGAACAGAAACATGGTAAGATGATTCACACAACTGGAGTGTTGCAATGGATGACTACGAACTCTTCACAGGTGATAGGCAAGGAAGGAGAGGTGGTGGGGTAGCGCTGTGTCCTGGGGAATGTTTTGACTGTCTAGAGCTCAATGATGGTAATGGTTGAGTGTGTACAGGTAAGAATCAGGGGGATGGATAACAAGACAGATATGCTAGGAGGCTGTTATAGGCAAACCAACCAGGATGAAGAGGCAGTTAGAATATTCTGTAAGCAACTGGGGGAAGTCTAACAATTGCTAGCCCTTATTCTCATGGAGTACTTCAATTTAGCAGACATCTGCTGGAAATACAATGCAGCAGAAAGGAAACAGTCCAGAAAGTTCCTAGAGTGTGTGGAAGATAACTTCCTGGCACAGCTGGTGAGAGAGATAACTAGGAAAAGCTCCCATCTAGACCTGTTACTGGTGAACAGAGAGTGGCTTGTGGGTAATGTGGCAGTTGGAGGTTGTGTTGGGCATAGTGATCACAAAAGGATAGTTTTTGATTCAGACTTTGGGTGATTCAGGAGACTGATTGACAGAGCCCCTTGGGAGGCAGTTCTGAAGGGCAAAGCTGTCCAGGAAGGCTGCACATTTTTCAAGCAGGAAATCTTCAAGGTGCAGGAACACACTGTCACGATGTGCCAAACAAAAGACAAGCTGATGGGGAAGAAGACTGGCCTGGTTGAACAGAGAGCTTTGACTGGAACTCAGGAAAAAAAAATGCAGTTTATTACCTTTGGTAGAAGGCTCAGGCCACCCAGTAGGGCTACAAGGATATCAAGAAGTTATTCAGGGTTAAAATGAGAAGGGCCAAAGCCGAACTAGAACTTAATCCATCTACTGCCACAACAGACAATACAAAATGTTTCTATAAGTGCATTAATAACAAAATGAGGACTAACGAGAATCTCCATCCTCTATTGGATGTGAAGGAAAACATAGTGACAAAGGATGAGGAAAAGGCTGAAATACTTAATGCCATCTTTGTCTCAGCCTTCAATAGTAAGACCAATTGTTCTCTGAGTATGCAGCCCCCTGAGCTGAAAGACAGAGATGGGGACCAGAGTGAAGTCCTTATAATCCAAGGGGATATGGTTAGTGAGCTGCTGCACTATTTATAGAATTATAGGATTGTTTGGATTGGAAAAGACCTTCAAAATCATTAAGTCCAACCATTAATCTAACACGGGCAAGCCCACCACATAACCATGCCCCTCAGCACTTCATCTACACGTCTTTTAAATACCTCCAGGGATGATGACTCTATCACCTCCCTGGGCAGCTTGTTCCACTGCTTAACAACCTTTTTAGTGATGATTTATTTCTTAATATTCAACCTAAACCTCCCCTGACTCAACTTGAGGCCATTTCCTCTTGTTCTATTCCTTGTTGCTTGGGAGAGCAGACCAAACCTCATCTCACTACAGCCTACTTTCACGTAGTTGTAGAGAGTGATAAGGTCTCTGGTTCTCCCCAGAAGGAACTTGGGTTGTTAAGCCTGAAGGAGAGGGTGCTCAGGGGAGACCTCATTGCTTTCCACCACTACTTGAAAGGAGGTTGTAGCGAGGTGGGAGTCGAATCTGTTCTGCAAAGGTCTTTCCAACAAAAACAATTCTATGATTCTGTGTTTCTAACTCTCAATCTCAGACTCATTGCTGGTGAGACAACTGTTATTATTTCATTAATGCTGAGACTAGCTTCAACTTGTGAAAAACCTTTTCATCTTCTGACAGGGTCTATGACAGCCCTTAAAGCTACTGAAACCCAGGAAACAACCACTGTCTTTCCCTTCAGATCCTTTACCAATGCTGAATAAATTAATTTGCTAGGGTGCTCAAACTTTGTATGTGCAGTTGCAAGGGTAGACTCAGTTTCTGCCTAAAAACAATAGGACTCAGTAGCTGCACAATTGTTCTACAGACACATAGACTTATATGGGTTGTAACAGGCAATACCTATAATAAATCTCTTGTCTGGAATAAGATGTTTTTGGTGAGACCTCTAACTGTAGATCCCATTGGAAAAGGTGGCTGTGTTACTTGTGCTAGTGACTTCATGTGTACCAGTGACCATTTCTGGAATTTAGTAGTTACTACTGTAGGCACTTGGGACAGGTAAAGGATCAAGGTGATTTTTACCTTGCTCCAGAGCATGAAGCAAAAATGTTAAAACTGCCAATGTGCATGATTCCAATTAGGTAGCTTGCTGAGGAATTACTGTAATTTTTTGTTGGCTCTGAATTGAGATCATTCTGTGTTGACCTCCTTGTCCCTGTGCTACTTAACTATGCTACTTGGGGTGACTATTGCTCTTCAACATTCTTCTCTGTGCTCAAAGAAGTTGTTACGTTTATGACTTAAAAAGAAAAAAAAAGTCTTCCCAATTACTCCCATTTGTTAACATTTCAGACATTGTCATTTAGCAACAGTATACTTGTGTGTGTATGTGTGTGCGTCCATGTTTCAGCTATCTGTGTGGGTACAGTGCTTGGCACAATAAGGATTTTCTACTCAGTTTTCTAGAGTTCCTTTAGTCGTATTTACATATATAAAGAATTTATTTCAGAAATGAGACTTTGAGAATGACAAATATTGTGTCTATATAGCAAATTATACTCTTTCTCGCTCAATACATTTCAGTGGCACTCAACATACATAGCCATATCCCAAACCTGATGGAAAAAGTTAGGACTCTACTGAGATGTGGACAGTGATTCATATATCATTGACAAGAACTCTCAAACTGCCTGAGGGGATGCCTTACTTGGCAGTTTGAATACACTACAAATTATTTGATTTTTTTTTTTTGAGGAAAGAAATTGATCCTTATAAATAAGATCTAATCTAGTTATGTCATACATTCCGTCAGCTTATATTTAACAGCATGACATGCATGTTAGCAGCAAAGTGAGTCTGACAACATTGTTCTACTTGACATGGAAAGAATGATTTGGTTCTGCACATAAACTACCAGTTTGCCTTAGAAATGTTATTTTGAAAAATAAACATTGCAAAGAAAATTGATTTTTTATTTCTTCTCCTATAAGACTACAAGGACAAAATCTCTATAGTACTTCATAACTTGATTTGACTTTTTGAAAGTTATCTCCAGTGTATACCTCTTAGCTAGCAAAGGAGTTTAGCTCTTTTGATTGCAATATATTCTCTGCTTAAAAAGCAAAAAGAAAAACAAGTATCTAATGTATAGCAGGAGATGAGAATGTAATATCTTCTCATCATAAAAAAAAAAAAAAAGAAAAGAAAATATATTAACAATTTCCACTTGGGAAAAACATTAAAGGAATATCAGTAGCTTAGCTTACTTGTCTTAGACAAAATTATATGTGGTTTCAGAAAAAGCATAGTATTTTTTAAAAGTGTCATGCAGTGGGAGAATTAATGAGAAATGCTGACTTAGAAGACACTTTGGGGAGTATATCTCACATAAATACATGTTATTAAAAGGGTCTGAAAGTTTTCAGTTAGATTTATATCTCTTGGCTTGGTTAAAGTATTTTAAAAGGCTTACCTATTTTGGAAAGTTTGTCTCTGTATCCTATTCCAGAGTTCCTACCCAGATACCTGAAAAGTTTTTGCTATCACACTGTCACTTGCATTCATTTCTGCTCTGCTCTCATTTCACTCTCTGTCTGACTGTAATTAGAAACTATGTTGACCATCTCAAATCAGGCTTTATGATTTCCATAATCAGCAATGGATCAGCTCCAGCAATGGACATATAAATCTTAAAACCAGTCAATCTGTATATGCTGTTATATAAACTCTTTAGAAACACTTAGATTCATCACACAAACTTCAAGTACCTATGCAAACCATAAGATTATAGGCATTTAGGCTTCAGTAAGACATTATAGACATCACAACAGACATCCAGAGTATGGTGCCTTCAGGGTATGAATCATTCCTCCTAAGACTTGAATTTTTTTCTGAGCATCCTGGTTTATCAAATATGCACACATCTTGGTCAACTGACAGCACAGTGTGCACAGGACAACTGCTCTGCCAGATGCATCATCTACATTAGTCGCATAAATGAAATGTGATAAATCCAGGCTTCAATGTTTAAGAAGGCATATCTAAAGAGACTGTGTAAGAAGACAGGTGCCTAACGGGAAACACTAGAAATAAGTAAGTGGAGATACTTGAGTATTCCTAACTTACAAACCATCGCTGAAGAAACTCCCTATGAAAATATCTTGAACGATCTGAGTAGCATTCACTCCTCTCGAGACACAGGATGTGAAGTCATGGGCTCATTCTGCATGCTGAAAGAGATCTCTTTCTTTTTTATTTGTTAATATGTTATGGAATACAAGAGATTGTTGACACTTAAGGACTTACAAAGCAAGAAGAAGATAGAAATCTTTTCGTGTTTTTCACAGAGAAGGTGAGAGGGAATGGTATACGTCTTTTATCACACAACAGTAACACTGAAATAATCCATGTATTATGTTCCTGAGTCTTTTTCATTACTGCTTATGAAATATTTATTTAAACATTGAAAATTAAACAGTAATTGTCTTCTTAATGACAATGATTGAGTTTATGTATGAATGTAAATATATATACGCTGTTGCACGGCAGAAGTTCTTTCAAATCAAAGATCAACACAATACTGTAGCTTCAGGTTTATAGAAATAAAAAACCTCTACAGAAACAGATTATAACTGACCTGAAGAAGAAAATTAAGAAATTACAATTGATGCAGCAGAAGATAGAGATCCAGAGGAAGAAATTTCAGAAGTTGTTGAAACAGGACACTTAGAAGATGATATTAGGATAATAGTCTAGACAAGGGTCTAGGAAAGCATTGAGTAGAGCCAAAGAGATATAAACACTTATGACTCTTGTAGGGTGATTAAAATGGAATGAGTGATATCATACAGGAAAAAAATGAATGAAATCTAGTGAGAGACTCAATGAGAATAGGCATAACTAAGATGTGAAATAGTATGCAAGAAAACGTAGGCAGGATGCAAGCAAAGTGTATGAGTAATGTTTAATGTCAGAAGAAGGAACAACAGTGAGGAAGCAAACCTGAGTTATCACACCACGGGGTTGTTTACATACAACTTAATTAGCACAAGGACTTCAATGAATCTAAAAGAAAAAAAAAAAAACCTCTGGGCTTGTTCTCGTACCAAGGTTATCACACTGTGACGTGCTACATAAAATTAGCTGGAAAGAGTAAGCTTGCCTGAAGTCCTATTCTGCTCTTTCCCAGCAGAATTTCTGTTACTCTTGTCACAAACTGACTAAATATAGATTATCCTCTTTTCCCCAAGGTTTTCTTTGTCTTTTCTTATCCTGGCTTTTCATAATCCCAGGGTTGTGCAGGTGCCATACATAATCTTCTGTGTTATCAGGAAATGGCACTGCAGGGTTCCATTTAACCAGCACAAGCTGTCATCTTCCATTGCTGCAGTTTTATAACCATAAAAAGACAATTATACATACTCTGAGAATGCTGATGACAGCACCTTAGAAGGCTGAAAAAATTAATTTTGACTTCAATTGTGTGGAGTTATAGTAGCTTGAAGGAGAAAGTTTGAAGATCAGCGCCTAAGATGTAGTTGTGCTTCTCAAATGAATTATTTTTTTTACAGAAACTTTTTTCTGTGAGAAATGTCATCGAAAGATTGTTGTCTTCAGTATGGTAAATTGCTTCATCTCAAAATATTTACTTATTTTGGGTATGCTATTACTCTTCTTAGTATGTGTGTATGATATTGTGTCACTCAGCATTATATGGCAGTAAACTGTCTTACACTGCTGGACCTCTTCTACTGTAGTCTTCTGTCCACAAACTAAATTTTGCAGATGTGTGCCATTGCTTTAGGGTGGAAGTCAGATGAATGACTACAGTATTTATCTGGGTAATGTGACTGATCAAGTGGCTACAGTTATGGACAAAACTGGAAATACAAACCATTAGTTGCATTAGCTGTCGGGACTGCTGTTGCTATTGTACTTGTAATTCTAAACTATCCAGAAAGACCATAATTATTCAAACAAAATCACTGATATGATCAGAAAAGTGTGCGTCTTCATGAAATTGATACACTTACTGCATGAATTCTTTTACGCGCAAAGATCAACTTCGCACTTGCTGCATCATCACCTGAAGTGTGTGGTCATAATGTGCAGTAGAAATGTTGTATCAGCTTCACACTAGTTTTCATATGTCTTCATATAAATATTAAATTTAATTTGTCAAGAAAGTAGTCAGATCTCATTCACCTTTCCAATAACTGATCTCTTCTACCTTACACATTGTGACATATTTTTGAGAAGAAACTAAAGCCAGAGTAAACAAATAAATAAAAAAATCACACCAACTGACGATGAAAGCCCCACTTTGGGTTAATTTGTGTTTAGAGGTCACAGGCCTGAGTCCTATCTCTTTAATCTTGTAATGTCACTGAAAGTTGTACATACTATTTAGCAGATAGTGCCTACCACACTGGCAGTAAGCCATACCTAGTTCAATCTCTGACAGAGGATAGACAGATCACTCTGATGCTGATTTCAGAAATAATACAAACATTGCTTTAGCACCTGAATTAGGTCTTTGTGTTGCTGGGGACACTTCAAGGAGAGGGGTCACATACCAGACTTCTTCAGGACAAGATGAAGGAAATCAGTTTCAATCCCTGAAAGCTCAAACCAAATGTGATGTGAATCAATCATTATTATCATTTGGATTTTTGGTATTGTAAGAGAAAATTCTACTGAAGGATTTGCACTTTATATAACACAATCCTATACTCCCTTGACACTCTCATATTCTAAAACTAAGGATTTTTATTTTCCTTTTATGGACTATAACAACCATATATTTCCCTCAGTAAAATACATGCAGGCTATTGAATAGATAAATGGGCATGTAAGATTTTTTTTGTAGCAACATTTCCTCCAGTATAAATCACAATAAAATGGATGAAGGACATCCTTATGTTAATATTACCTTGTTTCATTCTGGCAAGGTCAGTATTTGCATATATCTATTTCATGAATGCTACGCATGTCAATTAAAACTGCCTGTAAGCAGCTTTAGCCTGTGCACCTGACAAAAAAAAAAAAAAGGAAAAAGAAGAATTCTCTGCATTGTAGACATGAATTGATGCATTTTTATTGATTTTTAGTAGCAATTTCCTTTTCTGGAAATCTCTCCAGAGCTTAACAAGAAAAAATTTCTCTGTGTCTACTACAGCCCCAAATTAAATACTGATTTCTGTTGGATTACACATTATAATCATGCATGTTCAGATCAACTTTTGAAGAAATTAATTAATTTATAGCCTTCTGGAATCTTGATCCCGAGGCTATGCTCATGTATATTCAAGCTTTTGCAATTTGGGGAAAAAATTATTTCATAGCGTCTATAGGCATCCAATCATGTTAGACAGAGGAATAATTATCAACATATCATCTAAGTCATCACAGAGCAGCATGCTTTGCTAGAATTCAGAGTACAAGTCTAATTTTGATTCATCTTCTAGAAGACCAGTGTCTCAGTGCTTGCTACAGATGGAACATAGAAATACCAGCTTTCTAATTTTGGCACCTACTTTATATACCTGAAATAAGGTGATGTGATTACCCTCTAAAACCTGAATTCATCTACCATAAATTAGCCATCTGGAGGTTTTGAATAATTAAGTATCAATCCATGATTCATACTGCCTATCCTCAGCCCTCAGTCAACATCAGCATCTGCAATTCATCCAAAGTTAGGCAAGTGAAAGTCCATAGCTGTTTAAGCTTCCTATTTTGTCTATCTGCAGAACCCTCCCACCTCTGGTCAGATTAGACATCTAGCCCTTGCTAAAGTCATTGTGATTAATCCCCCTAAGGGCAGTTGTCAAAATTCTAAAACTCTCTGAACCTTAGACAGCTCTTAATTCTTGCTGAATCTCAGACCTACATAAATACCTAGTAACGGGTGGTCTCTAACTGAAACAGGGTTGACCCTGTTGTACTCAACCCTGGCCTTCTCCAGCTCACCTTGACCTTGGTGTTAATAGGCAGTGAAATTAGAGAGGCAGAAGAGGTGGTGAGATGATAGAGGAATTTTTTTCCCTAGGACCTTTTAAATATACTCTGGGCATCCTGACCAATTGTCCTTGTAGCGGACAGGCTTTCTATATTCATTAGCTCTGCAATTTCCAGATCCTTCTATGGGCCACTGATAGTGTCTAAGTACAGTACGCATTTAACTTTAGCATTGTCCAGTCATCTAGGGATAGACTATGGCAAGTAGCAATTGACTTGCCTTTTTTGACACCCAGTCTGAAATAACAACGATGCTGGGTGAGAGATGGGTCGTTCTTTGCAATAGCCTTAGGTAAAGGAGAAGAGAAACACTGATATTCACAAAAACATTTTCCTGGCCTTCAATCACCATCTGCACAGGTCAGGCAAAAAGCAAGATGCATCACTCAGGATGAAAACCTATCAAACTACAGCATTGCAGTGGCTATGGAAGGGAACTGGCTGTTTGGCCTGTGGAAGTGTCAGCATAACACAAAGCAGCTAGCTACCTCCAGGAACTGATTTATTCCCCTGTGGTCATCTGACTTAGGAGAAATGAATCTAGCCTTGTATTCATGTAAAATTTTTCTCTGATGATTACTGGATCAATCAATCCTGTCCTATAAAAATGTGATCTATCAAGTTTAGAACCCCTTTAGAAACTGCCTGTTGTGCTTGAACACTCACTGAAGCAAAATCTTGCAAAGACTGCCACTTTACCTACAAGATAAAATATATTTTTCAAAATTAGTATATTCAAATTTAAGCATCTTGTTATTATATAATTCCTCAATTGTCTGTTAGTAAAACCAAATATGATAAATTGCCTCTAGGCATTAAGCTATCCTAGATGGAATCAGAGTGATATCTGTGTTTGTCATCTTGAGGGTGAAATACATGGGAAGATGAGTTTACCTTTCAGAGAAGAGTTACTTGCTTCATCTTCATTGATTGACACTTTGTTGTTTATATTTTAAGATAGTGAGAAAAAGAAAGTGTTTGAGCTATGGTACATTATATATAAGGCTACAAAGTTTCAAAACAGAAGTTAAAATTCTAAAAAAAAGTTATATGTGTATAAAATAAAGATTTTTTTAAATTCATGTTTCTCATTATTTGAAGTTCATCAAACCATGAGCCATGAAAACTTAATGCAATGCCTTTTCCTAAATACTGGAATGAAACCATGGACACAATAGGAAAGAAATGCAAACAATACTCAGTAGCCTAGTGAGCACTAACTCTTCCCTGACTCAAATGAAATATGCTTTACGGTAGGAACTAAAAGAAGCAGTTGTAAAGATAGACAGACATTTATTAACACTGAAAACTATGCAATTCATGCAAACTTAAAACGATAGTGACAAAAGACTAAAGGGAAACATCAGAGTAAAGTCCCTTTGCTTTGCTCTGGCTGCTAAGCAAATTCTTAGAGAATTGTACTGGAGGTTTGCAGTCCAGAATCCAGAGTGAATGCACAGCTGATTAGACAAGCAACATAAAAATGCTAGCATGACTAAATTATGTCTTGATCATGCTGTGAAACCAGCAACAGTGTCAATTTCTATTTTAAATAATATACATAGTTCAGATCCCCTAGTTTTGTTGGACACAGATACTAAAACTTTAGGGAAATGCGATAAAGAAAGGCAGACTGTACCGTTGGCATGGCAAAGTAATTGGCTACAGTAAACCTCAAATTTCAACACAAATTTATAATGTCAACAAGACATCCAGATGATTAGTTCCAAACTTGTACCAGATCATCTAATAAAGAGTCCATTCTTAACACAATGCAGTCTCTCAAAGTTACACAATGCAAGTTCTTAACTAATGTGGCAGCATGTGTGAAAGGCTTTTCAGTGAGTCAGAAATCTGGCAAGACACCTTGATTCTATTAGATGAGAAACAGAGGAGACACAGGAAATATTGCAAATAGCAGAGGAATAGATTTAAATACAGTCTGAAAATATGAAGCACAAAGCCTTGAAAAGTTTGTCAATAATAAAACGGTATTTGCTTTATGACCTCTGTAGATGCACAATGATGTATTTTAGTTTCTTTCATTCTAACAGGTATTTAACAATCTAAGATTTAAATAATAGGTCTACATTTATATTTATCTCAAGGAGTTATGAAATAATGCCTCTCTTTTGCAGCTGCCAAGCTCTGAAAAGTTAGATTTCACAGTTGAAACCTGTACCCAGTTTCTCCAAGTTTCTGCCAAAGATCTGTCAGGTTCCTATAGCACTGAAATGAAACCATGTGACAACCCAGAACAGAAGAACTCACCAACACAGTGGAGAAGTGGACAGGCACTAGGTTTTCATTTGCTTTGTCTGGATAGCCGAAGGGGTTGCACTAAGCTGCAAAACAATGTTTTGAGGCCATAGACTCTGATTTGCCCTGTCTGCATAGAAACCCTTTGCATTATGTTGACTATCTCATGCTGTATGTTGCTATGCATCCTCAAGTCATCAGATAGTAGGAAATAACAGCAGGAATAGTTATTAATGACACATCTATCTATGGATATAGATAATTCTTCCAGTGTATTGTTTGCGCACTCAGATAGGAACCAAATCTAACCAGTGCAGAAGACATGGTACCACAGATATCTGCCAAAGCTAAGACGAGTGTGGAGAGGAACTCTTATCTTTGTATCCTAGACTGTCAAGTCTTGAAAAATTCTGTAGAAAACCATGTTCCTTTTTCCAATATTTAGTTCTCTGGAGCAAAGAGGAAGATTCTGCCTTCCAAGATGACCAGTCTGGCAGGTCTCACTGACATGTTATAAAGAATTAAACTTGACACAACTAAGTAATGTCTAGACATGAGAAATTGTACATTGACATTTTTAAAAGTGTCCTGAGGGTACGGACCTTGAAATTATGCCCCTTGAATTTTTTTTTATGGGGAAGTAAGATCACAGAGCTGAGACACACAAATTGAACATTCTTTTAACATTTAAGTAGGAAATTGCAAATATTCCTCCAATAGATATTATCACCTTGCTAGGAATTCAATAGTACATATGGGAAAAATTCCTTCATCTAAATTTTGCCAGATGCATAATCTACAGCTTTTACTCTGTGCAAAGATCAGAATGCAGACAGAAAATTTCAACAAAGGTAATTTCCACCAAAGCGTAACATCACACACTGTCTTTCTTTAATGTTCTCCAAGTATCATACATCAAAAATAAGTAATTCATACAATGAATTTTTTCCTTCCTTCCTTCCTTCCTTCCTTCCTTCCATCCTGCCTTCCTGCCTTCCTGCCTGCCTGCCTTCCTGCCTTCCTGCCTTCCTTCCTGCCTTCCTTCCTGCCTTCCTGCCTTCCTGCCTTCCTCCCTGCCTTCCTGCCTTCCTCCCTTCCTCCCTGCCTTCCTCCCTGCCTTCCTCCCTCCCTCCCTCCCTCCCTCCCTCCCCTTATTTTTTGCAGGGGATGTCTTCTTTTAATACAACAGTCAAAATGGACTAAACCCCTCTAATACCCAATTAAACAACAGCTTACTATGCTGCTAATTAAGCCAGAGGCATCTTCGGGATCTTCCTGTTAATCATAGGTTTGTATGTTGGGTTTGGGCTCACTCTCTATTACTGAAATCAGTAAAAACAGTATTAAGAAAAAAAATGGCATAAAAGGAAATAGAAGCTCTCTGTAATAGTTAAAATTCTGTGTGATTAGAGATTTGTGAGGATGAGGTTACAGACTTATACACTATTCTGCCCCTCATTTCAGTACCTGGTGTTGAGCTCACCTGAAATACCTTTAATCTGAATACCAGCTGCATCTTTGCTGCTTTTCCATTTACAACTTTGTCTTCTCTGTCATTTAGACCTTTCATCCAAGGAGAGTCTCAGTTCAGAAAAGCATTTTTGTGTTAGAACTCAGTAGAATTAAAAGAAATGTAAGATACGCAATTTTTAATCTTCACTGGTTTATTGACTGGTGTCTTCTGTGTCTTTATTAAAATTATTGTACTTTTTTATTTGCTAGTGTTATGAGAATACTTGGAACACTAATAACAAAGGATAGAAACCCTCTGAGCCAGAGATCTATTGTTCATATTGTCTATAGGAGAACAAAGCTTCCAGCTAGGTCACTGGACTCTTCATCTTCAAAGGATGTTGAGTGCACTCAACTCCTTCCAGAAAAGATGTGTGGGCCCAGTTGGAAATATGGCACACACATACATGCTCATCCCTTTAAAGCAGGCACATACAGCTAGTAATGCGGTTATTATGTTCAAGTGGGGAGAGAAGAGGGAGGGAAAGGGCTGGAGTGCTGGGGAATGGAAAGCAGGGGTACATCTGGCTACCCAGGGGAGCATGTTCTAGCCAGTTACCAGTGATTTTACCAGCAGGAACATCTGTACTCCAGGGACAGTCTCTGTAGGGTATAAATTCCTGTGCAGAGTCTGGCTAGCTTTTTGTGCACTGTGCCGACAGTTCACACAGACATTCCCTGTGTGTGCAGAACCCATGCTGTCACAGCACTGATACTCAAAAGATATAAGTAAGACAAAGCCTGTAAAAAAAAGCAAGATTTTTATTAGACCAAGTAATGTAGTTGGAGACCCAGGCAAACAGAAAGCCTTTGAAGCACACAGAGCCTTGAACAGCAGTTTACTCACCCAAAAGTTGTCTACTTTTTTTCCAGGTACATCAGCTGATATATAATAAAAAGTGTTATCTCCCAACATAAAATAGTGTTTCTCTCAGATATGGTAGCAAAGAGTCAGTGATGGTTGGTAGACAGCTTAGATGGGAAGCCTATATAACACACAGAGACATGTATGAGATCCAGAAATGAACTAATAATCACAGGATGAGACATATTTGTGAAGTCTTATATTTAATTTGTTTTATAGAAGAACATTTGTAATTCCAAAGCTTCTACAACACCATGTAATGTGAAATATGATAATAAAGAAAAGAAGCCTAACAGTTTCCATTCTGAATCTCTGAATAAAATGTGAATAACTTTATGGAAAATTTATTCAACTTATAACATGCTGTTATTATCAATTTAGTTCAGAGAATTTCCTGAAAATCAATGAATGTCACTAAAATTATTTTCTTGCTGACTCGGTGTCTAGGGGATTACCAGTCTGACAGAAAGAGGAAAAATATATACACATACTTCTGGGTAAAGAAATAATTTTGGTTTTATCATATATAAATGAAAAGCAGCAATATTTTTTTTACTCAGGTAATTTATGAGCAAATACCTCCACTGACACAATAATTTTGCAGCTACCCAAACCAGGAATGATTGCACGATGGGATTTTATTTGTGAAGTGTAAATTAGAATTTCATCATAAACATGGAATATTCAGCAAGTCTCTATCTTTGCTTGGATTCATTTATATATATTAAAACAAAACAAACAAAAAAAAACCCATAAAGATCTAAATTAATGTGCACATAGAAAACCAAGGATTTTCAAGTACGGTTGCCTGGCATTTCAACATAACTAAACTAAATTTAAAAAGAGTACAAGAGCAGTATCACATCATTTTGTGCTGTGGAAGCCTTCTAAGTAAAACTATGAAAAGCAAGAATACAGCATGTATCTGTGGGTTTTACAAATTATGTCAATGCTGTATGAAGTGCTGAATACATATTAAAGTGCTGGATTTTATATCTTAGGTTTAATTATGTAGACCAATACATTTTTTTGGTGCATATTTCTTACACACCAGAACACACAGGCCTCAGCTATGAGATGGCTACTGAACAAATATAGTGAGAAATCGATCTTGACCAAACAAGACTTCAGCTTGTTTGATCTTTAGTTCAACCATTGAATTAACAAGACATAGACAGATTTCAGATTAGTTTTTCTGTCGAACATTAGAAGGATCTTGGGGAGGTTTCTGGCCTTAGTTTCAATCTCCCAGACTTTGCACTGTAAATATCTAAAACGGAACCTATATTCTTAGCTGTCCATTTTGCCAACAGGGAGAAACAATCTCTTTTAAAGAATGATTCATTTGATCTATTGTAGACATCTACCTTAGGCAAAATTGAATTGCCCTGGCAATGACTTCTTCTCTCTAGGATTGCAAAGGGAGTCCAGGGTGACCAACTCCGGTGAAGCTATTTACAGAGGAGGCACCTAAATTTGAATGAATGAATCTTCCTCCATGTGTCAAAGGTGTGAAATGTTCCCAGTGAAGCAAGAACAAGAAACAAAGTGGGAAGTGGTAATTAGTTTCTACAGTTTTTAATTGCATATGTGTCAGTGCAATGTTAATAATGTACAACAGAATTTAGAGTACAGGTTTTGCCTGGATAAATTTTATCCCATTTCTTCTTCTAAGCAGTCTTAGCAGTCCCTACAACAGAACAAAAATGAGCTTTGGGAAATGAAATAAGGCCAAGATGTAGGCTGTCCTCTTGTTTCTACTCTGCAAGGAAATTGAATTTACTGTACACAAAAAGAACTGGTGCTAACTGTGACCCTTTTGCATGAATTTGAGGAAGATACTTGTTCTTAGAAGAGGGCCTGATTATACTTTTTTTTTTCTTGCAAAGCAAATGATAAACATGCTAATTGCTATAAATTATTAACTTGAGGCTAATTGCATAGGTAATATGCTTAGCGGATAAATCAAGGAAGACTGCCTTCTCAATGAGAAAAAATAAAAACATCAGTGAAAACTATGTACACCACCATTGGCTACTCTTTTTTGTTTATCCTGAGAATAAAAGTAGGACTAAATAAATATATGAAATAGGTGTGAATTTGAAAATAAGAGTGAAGTTGTAAAATTAATAATGCCGTAATAACAGATGTTAAATTTTGGACGAAATAGTAGCTTATATTTCTGTGTCAGTTTTCAGCTGGCAATTCTTCGCTTATATACTTGTAGTACTATTCTTATGACTGCTGTATTTATTTTATTGGTTTTTTTTTCTTTTTTGGGTCTATTTCTGGGCTCGCCAAATAAGTTTCTCTGATAGCAAAGAAAATCAGGCTATAGCTTACATGGTAACAGGCTTCCCAAATCTCTGGAAGAGCATAGAAGGCCTGATAATATTCAGAATATGTCACCCTATGTTTTTCCACATGAAGCTTTTATCTATGTCTAGAAGAGATCATCTACAGTCTTCTTAACTACACTAGAGGCCAATTTTTACACAGAAAAAAAGTTCAATTCGTTTCTATCTTTATTGCTGCTGCAGTCATTGGCTACACCTACCAAAATAGGAAGCAAAAAGCTGTCCAAGCAAAATGTACTAAACCAGACACATTCCATGGTGACAATTTGCAGGGCATTGCTTTCATATCTATCTCCCACATGGGCACACCACAGCCCATGCTCTCCTTCCTGTGTTCACACGGGAAAAAATGTTAATGGGAAAAGTGGAGAACATTTTAAAAAGCAAATATGTAAGATGTGGTAGTAGTCAACACAGAAAGAAAAACATTTTCAGTCACAAGCATAACAAAACTTGTTGATAGGGATAAAAGCAGAAGTCACATTAACTAGTAGACATGCCAAGGGGTGATGAAGAACTTGGGACCAGAAATTCCAAGAAAATGTGTAGGGTTGACATTTCTGTTTGTGAAACAGAAAGCAACTGTGTTAGATAGCCTCAAGAGTTCAGGAGAAAAAATTGCTTGTAAGATGGCTGTGTCTATGAAAGGATCCATAAAGGGATCTCATGAAAAAGATCTCATGAAAGAAAGAATAGACATCATGAAATTCCCTATTGTGCCCACCAAATGTAAAAACCTCTCCTCATGATCTCTTGATCCTCATGGTCTCT